>OZ024857.1:41741715-41751715 GCA_964017155.1 Oasisia sp. SBJ-2009 | reverse complement strand
GATGTACCGTGTCCTAGTAATTGCCTGCGTCTGTCGCGACCGTAGAAGCGAGAAGAGGGAAATGTACACGCGGCGCAGGCATGCAATCCACATCTACGGGGAACCCGGGGAATCCATATCTAACTATACCAATCCGATCATACCCAGAAGGCGCGTTAATAATTATTTCTACTTCACGAACTTTACATGTATCACCAGTCACGATTGACTACTTCTCAAATTCAGAAGTGTCATCAGTCACGATTGGCTACTTTCCGAACATTAACTGTACGTCTGTTCCACCAGTAAAACGACTGGCTAAATAATAAAACACCGATATTCTAGAAAGGCGGCCAGGAGAGTGGATAATAGGCTATGCTTAGTTTCAACATTTGGACCCTTAGATCTACCAATGTGTATTGAGAACATTGAGTAATCAACTCGCCGTCTGGCGTGCGAAGGTAGCTTGAAATTGCGACCAGATCCCTCATTATTGTCTACGACATTTTTATGTTTTACTTTGTATATATGTATGTATGTATGTGTGTGTGTGTGTGTGTGTGTGTGTGTGTGTGTGTGTGTGTGTGTGTGTGTATATATATATATATATATATATATATATATATATATATATATATATATATATATATATATATATATGTATATATGTATATATATATATATATATATATATATATATATATATATATATATATATATATATACATACTATTTTATAGCGTATTAGTATACCACAATAATACTAATAATTGTAAAACTTCTATAGCGCCTAAATCCTTAAAAGTTCAATCTCAGAGGCGCACCAAACAAAATAATTAATTTTGGCTAGTCATACACGGGGACATGTAAAGTTGTCATTGAAGCATGTGTATTTATAGTAATTGGTTTTGGTGAAATAAATTTCATTTATATGATGCAGCAACTGTCCACATTACGTACATAAAACAACTCCGGGAACCGAAGACTTTCCTAAGGCGACGCATTTGCACAGACAAAAACACAGCCGAAGCAGACTCCTAGACCCGTTGTGTGATCCCACTTTAGCCACTTTCGTCGGTGAAGTAGTCATCGACAACCGAAGCTGTCAGTTCGGGCAACGATATGTGCTTTCGAAGCTGCAGATACTTCATTTGTTGAAATGTAAGTCAGATGGTAGCGTCCTACGAACGTTGTCTTGACTGGCGCCAGACACGTACTGTGCTGATGCGTTGAGCAGAACAGTGTTAGACGTGCCGCTGTAATTCTATTGGGCGTAGAGCGCGGCTGATGCTTGCGATGTTTATAGGTAGCCACGTCAACCTTTTGCGTCGTTATAGCAAATCTGAATCTGAGAACATCATGAAATGTTTTCACACCGACTGCCGTTGTGCTGCTGATATGCTTAAGTAATTTGGTTAAAAACAGATAAAAATAATGCAGTCGTGCAACGATGACCATCAATATTTACAATATTAGCCGTTTACTACTATACACAGGTGGGCTAGAGAGAGGAATGTTGCAAAACTCACTCCGCTAAGCAACCTCTTCACAAAACTGCAACACTTCACTGGCAGTGTATGTACGCTTTAGTTTAGCACGGTTAGTAGTAGAATATATTCTACTAATAACCGTGCTAAACTAAAGAGTACAACGCATGTACGTCACCTGAAACATTATTTTAAATTTCAAATGACTCAGTTTTGTAGGTCCCACATTTGTGTGTGAAATGCAACAGGAAGGTTAGGGCCTAACCATGATCTGGTCACTGGCATTTTCCCTTGGGCCGTGGCCGTGGCTCCGAAGTCAGACCAATTATATACTGGGCTGCGGTCGTAGCGGACCCCAAAGGGCAGACGGGGTCCAGTAGACATAAGTCTAGGACTTCCTAGAAACAAGTAGTTTATTTTAAAACTGCCTCTGATGCCCACGCATATATACCTTCCAGACGGTCCACAATCCAACGTGTTGTTTGGGAAGGAGGGGCCGCAAAGTCATTCTCACATACTTCTCCTAGTCTACCTGTTGTATGGATAAATATTATTAATAATCTTAACTAATCTGCCATTTGCTTCTCGGAATGCCCCGTACAGGTGTAGTGTGCAAACCACAAAACAAGTTGTGACGTTTGTATTTAATATATGAATGTGTGTCTCCCCGCCTAGGTTCCAGAAAGTAAACTAAGTCAGTATAACAGGAGATATATTTCCGCCTAATTACTGCGACTGTCGCTTACTTCATACTTAACTAGTCGTTCTCCATGTCAGAAACCACCTAATACAAACACACAACAAACGCTATCGTCCATGCCTGTCACGATCTTTGTCAACAGCAATGGTACTGCCCTACACGACGTTTACAACGGTATAATATGTACCTATAATACTTTACATGTTGAATCCGCGGTAAGTGTCGATGTCATTTCCTGCAGCCACGGCACTCATTACGCGGTGTTTGTGCACCGCTCCGTGGCCGCCGCACAAGCTTCATGCCGGGCCGACACGTTTCAGCAATTATAGCCTTCGTATATTTACGCTGGGTAATTGTCGCCGTGCGCGGGAGCTACGGACTGATCTCTGTCTCACCGTCGGCGTGTCATAACAAACATCGCCAAATACGTTTCTCCCGTAAACTACGATGGCGTAGAATGCAACATCGCACGCCAGGGGTCGCTGGTGCTGATTACGCCAGTACCAACCATCGGTACCCATGACAGATCCCTTTGCAAAACTAGTCTTTTTAGCGTAGCCAAAGGAGAAGTGTGGTCGGCCTGTCATGTGACATAATTTTGGGTGATTTCAGCCACACGCTGTTCGTGTTATACGGAATATTTGTGATGTAGAAGGAAATATTCGAATACACAAAACCGTATCAAACGAGTGGAATTCCCAAATTGTTTTTATCAGTGTTCAAATTCGGGCGGATATCTGCGCTGTTCTCACGGATGAAACAGTCACATTTGTCAAAGTCAATAAACTATTTCGACTCGGCTAAATCATGCATTTCTCGTGGGGGTCTACGAGGGCTAGTTTGTACAGCAAACATGATGCGTTTCTCCAGCTACCAACGACCTGCGGGGGTGGAATGCAGTCATTCACGCCTGCACGTCACCCTTCCGTTGCACCCAACTAAACAAATTATCGGTTAATTGATGCCATAGCCTCGCTCGCATCTTTATCGCGCTCCGGACCACGAACAAGCTTCTATTTTGGAAGCGCAAGGGGTATTTCCGCCGAGCGGCCCGCCGTGGAATCTTGACTTAAAAGGGTACTTTTTCAGGAACCTTCTCAAAAGATCGGAGATGTTTTGGCAGGTCGTTAATGCGAGTCGGTGATCCACGGGGAATGTCTGCTATTTGATTACGCCAGACTGGTTGAATATCCGTCGAGTTGTTTCTGCGCTAAGTGTAGTTTTTACAATTTTTTTACTTAAAAGGTTTATGCATAGATAAAAATACACTCTCTGGTTAAAAATAGTTTTAATAAGCAATGAAATATCGATTCGATCCCCCGAATGTATTGGAACCGCATCTCCTACTTTTTGTACGACGAAAATTTATGGTGCATGGTTATGGTTAATGATTTAGTGTATAATGTATGTGTAGTAAATGTTTTCTTGGTCGAAATGGCAGGTGAAAGGTAAAGAGGGCTGCGACGAAGAAACTGTTAACATTTGGACAAATGCGGAGAGGTCGGAGGAAACAATTGCGACTTTTGCAAGACAACAACGCAAACGATACGAATACGTTGTAAATATGATTGATTTAGGTAGCAGCGCAGGAAAAGGTGATTACCACTTGTATTTAAATATAACAAAGAACACTGTTTTAACTATTTGCTATTGTTGTGAAAGGCAGCATGATAGATGGCTTTAGAAATCAAAATACATTAATGGCATTATTTGTTTTACAATGCATGATCTGCGCAGTTTATTCTAATAATAGTCGAAGATAAGACAGGATCTTGACCACCAGGACTGAACTAATGTGAACGCAAGTTGACAACAAATTACATACATGTAGGTATGCACGATTCACATACCTAGATGTATGTATATATACTAACACCAACGCTCTGTACTTAATTACAGAGAAACAGACAGACGTGCTTGCGATGTTTAGAGAGCTGACGGAAACGGATAGCGGACGTAAAAGACAAACATGCCCAGTATGCAAGGTTACGACCGGTTCAGCCACGCACGGCCCTCGTTTCCCAGTGCGCTGTTTATGCTTTTGGTTAGTTTACGAGACAGCAAAGGTGGGAACGCGTTCCTCAGCCCAATATTCAACATAGCATTTCCCTAAAACGCAATCACCCATGAGCTAGTGGATCCCGTGGGGATTGCACCGTAACCCTACTGTTCCCACGGCCACGGTATGAGTCGAGTCGAGGCAACAACCTACCTTTCGTAGACTCCTGACCACGCTACACGGACGCGATCTGTCGGGCTCTATTAGGCGAGCTACGACAGCGAGCTACTCGAAACGCAGGGCACGGGTTGTCGCCGTCAGACAAGTGAGACACTCTCTCGTCGACGGGAGAGCTCGCAACTGCGAACCCCACTAATTATACGCGCGCCGATGCGTCACACACGCACACCCAGACTCACATACAAAAATATACCGCGACGAGCCCGTGAGCCGGCGGGCGGCAAGGCTCTGCTCACGCGCCGCGAAGCGCAGCAACGACGGAAGCGTCGGTCGTTTATCGTTTACGCCGCCTTTGAGATTTCGCGATATCGCTATCGTAATCCGTCGCTGTTGTCACCGGCCGACCATCCGGGCGCTGGTCGCTGCGTGCGGGTCTGCGTGTGCACCGCGCGCGCCTGTCGCCAATTAGCGCACGTGCACACTTATAATTAAATCCTCTCTTCCGGTGATGCCGCCGCCGCCGCAAAAAACTACTTCGCTAAGCGCACGGAAACGAAGCAACGCTAATGCGCCGAATATGCGCGCTATCAACAACGGGCTTACCTCAACGACACCTTGGTGCGAATAGAGGTAAATGGCGCGGTGTGAACAGTCAACGGGAGTCGACCGCCTCGCACGTATGTAGTAGCGGCGCAGAGATCCTCGTGTCGCCGGTGGACAGAGCGTTGGAGACAAGCGCCGGTCTGGAGGAAGGCGGTGGCTATATCAGAACCGCGGTTGCCGTAATCCTATAGCAAGCGGCTCCTCGCCTTATATGTAACGGCGAGGTTTGAGTGCGGAGTGGCGCTCTGTGTCGGGCTCTGTTCTCGCGTCTGTGTGCAGACGACACCTGAGTGGGCTTGTTGTCAGCCGCGCACCTTCCCGCTGTGCGGAACATCTGTGTGTGTGTGTGTGTGTGTGTGTTTGTTTGTTTGCGTGCGTGCGTGTGCGTGTGCGTGTGCGTGTGCGTGTGCGTGTGCGTGTGCGTGTGCGTGTGCGTGTGCGTGTGCGTGTGCGTGTGCGCGTGCGCGTGCGCGTGCGCTTGCGCTTGCGCGTGCGCGTGCGCGTGTGCGTGTGCGTGTGTGTGTGCTTGTGTTCCTCTTCGCCGTTGTCGGCAGGCATGCAGGCATTTGCTTCGTCCGTCCGTCCGTCCGTCCGTCCGTCCGTCCGTCCGTCCGTCCGTCCGTCCGTCCGTCCGTCCGTCCGTCCGTCCGTCCGTCCGTCCGTCCGTCCGTCCGTCCGTCCGTCCGTCCGTCCGTCCGTCCGTCCGTCCGTCCGTCCGTCCGTCCGTCCGTCCGTCCGTCCGTCCGTCCGTCCGTCCGTCCGTCCGTCCGTCCGTCCGTCCGTCCGTCCGTCCGTCCGTCCGTCCGTCCGTCCGTCCGTCCGTCCGTCCGTCCGTCCGTCCGTCCGTCCGTCCGTCCGTCCGTCCGTCCGTCCGTCCGTCCGTCCGTCCGTCCGTCCGTCCGTCCGTCCGTCCGTCCGTCCGTCCGTCCGTCCGTCCGTCCGTCCGTCCGTCCGTCCGTCCGTCCGTCCGTCCGTCCGTCCGTCCGTCCGTCCGTCCGTCCGTCCGTCCGTCCGTCCGTCCGTCCGTCCGTCCGTCCGTCCGTCCGTCCGTCCGTCCGTCCGTCCGTCCGTCCGTCCGTCCGTCCGTCCGCCCGCCCGCCCGCCCGCCCGCCCGCCCGCCCGCCCGCCCGCCCGTCCGCCCGCCCGCCCGCCCGCCCGTCCGCCCGCCCGCCCGCCCGCCCGCCCGCCCGCCCGCCCGTCCGCACACGCACACGCACACGCACACGCACACGCACACGCACACGCACACGCACACGCACACGCACACGCACACGCACACGCACACGCACACGCACACGCACACGCACACGCACACGCACACGCACACGCACACGCACACGCACACGCACACGCACACGCACACGCACACGCACACGCACACGCACACGCACACGCACACGCACACGCACACGCACACGCACACGCACACGCACACGCACACGCACACGCACACGCACACGCATCTCGAAACCATTGGGAAAAGCAAACAGTGATTTTTGTAAACAGAACTGCAGGAAGTCAGGAATATGTTGATCTTTTCTTTCCTGCAGTAGATACTATTTGTGCTCGACAGATGTTTTCGATAGCTAGTATATATCTTCACCTCTGGTACCACACTTCAGCCTGTCTTCATATGCACATTTGCGCTTCCAGAATATCACTCATGTTAGCCTTGAACGCTGTTTGAAGTCTGGTGTATCCGAAACTGGACTCCACTAGAAGTCCCAAATATCTAACGTCAATGTCATGATTGGTCGATTAACCGTTCACATGTTACACAAGAACCGTGTTTTGCTTTTCATGTAGCCCTGTACTAGATTTTTGTCACACCGAGGACGTATCTCTTGTGCATCATGCACAGAAAGACGCGTGTCATTAGGCGTTTTGACGTAATATGTCAACGATGTCTTTACATTTGTTATCGTGTCTGCCTCCAAGAACCATGTTTATGTGACCAGCCGTAGATTTCCATTTAGATCATGCTAAGTATCGAAGTGATCAACGAGTAAGAGCAAATAGGTTAACATATCTCCACGAAGGACAACGAGAATAGATTAGAGATGATGTAATCTAAGTATGCAGCAATTTGTGAATCAGTTAACATATCTCCACGAAGGACAACCAGAATAGATTAGCGATGATGTAATCTAAGTAGGCAACAGTTTGTGAATCAGCGTGGCTCGTTCCATGTGAATCACCGTGGCCCGTTCTGTAGCGGCACAGGCAACGTTCGCCCTGGCACTAAATATGCACGTCAAAATGATGTCTTGATTGAGTGAAACGCCTTCTAGAAACCAACGAATCTAGGAACTGTGTAGAGCCGAAAAGACACTAATACGGGGGTGGGGCAAGCCGGAACACCACCCTGTGACGGCAACACCTGTATGTCCCAGAACACTTCGCTGCTCCCGGTCATGACAACGAGGGAAGACGGTGGTGGTGCGATTTTCGCCGCCGCGTCGCCGTAAGTGTCCCAGTGTCACCGCCCGGCTGTCATCTCGGCTCGGCTCATGATATCAGAAGACATTAGTCTGCGAGTAAACTTTCAGCGTACGTTCAAAACTGTACCGTAGCGTTTTCAGCCGTGTGTGTGTTTGACCGTCCGTCCTCAATACAGCCACATCTGTGACGCGTAGCGACTCCTATTTCAGCCTGTCGCTGCTGCCAGTCGCGTTGTAACATATATAAAGTAGTTTATTGACTTCTATAAATGTGACTGCTTCATCCGTGAGAACAGCGCAGATAATCGCCCGAATTTGAAGACGGGTAAACAACATCTGGGAATTCCACTCAAACGACCAAATGCGGAAGCAGCTGATACGGTTTTGTGTATTCGAATATTTCCTTCTACATCATAAATATTCAGTGTAACAAGAACAGCGTGTGACTGAATCACCTAAAATTATGTCACGTGAGTGAAGGCCGATCACACTTCTCCTTTGGCTGCGCTATAAAGACTAGTTTTGCAAATGGATCTGTCAGAAGTACCGACTGTTGGTCCTAGCGTAATCAGCAAAGCGACCCCTGGCGTGCGATGATGCATTATACGCCATCGTAGGTTACGGGAGAAACGCATTTGGCGTTGTTTATTATGACTCGCCGACGGTGTTTTGTGAGAGAGAGAGAGAGAGAGAGAGAGAGAGAGAGTGAGAGGGAGAGGGAGAGAGAGAGAGGGAGAGGGAGAGACAGAGAGAGGGAAGGAGGGAGAGAAAGAGAGAGAGAGAGCGGGGAGGGAGGGAGGGAGGGAGGGGGAGAGAGAATGGGAGAGAAAGAGAGAGAGAGAGAGAGAGAGAAAGAGAGAGAGAAAGAGAGAGGCGACCGGCGATCGACAGAGACACCAGGTACGACCTTCCCGCGATCTTCCTGGAACTGCTGTCATGTGACGACCACCGACAAAGTCACATGACCTCCGAGAGTTAGCAGGCCAACGCTGACGAAGTTGTGAGGACATCGATAGTTCCGAAGCTGAAATCATGGATTTGGAAAGGTATCTTTACATTTATAACAATGAATTTTACCGAATCCGAGTTACTTACAGAAATACATGGAAGTGAGTCTAGTCAGACTATAAAATTATAGTAATTGACTGCGTCAGCCGTGGGTAAAGCACATATACCCGCTCCAATTTTAAGACGAATACACGGCTGGTGGGAATGACAGTATAATGACCCAGTCGCATCCTAAACATTGCATGTAATACGAGCAGCGTATGGCTACTATTACCCAAAATGTTATCACATGACCGGAAGTCGACCATACCCTTCGTGAGCGATTTCAGTGTCTGTTGTTAAAAGAGGAGTTTAGCAAATGAATGTGCCAAGGATAGTGAGAGCTGGTACTGATGTAATCAACAGCAGCGACCCCTAGCGCACGATAATTTTCACTAGGGGTCGCTATTTCATAGAAAGACTGACGTCACGCTTACCTACTCTAACAGCCAAACTGGGAATACCAGCCTAGTTTATGACGTCCAGTAAACCCAACTATTTCGGCCAACCATTTGTAATTATATGTTATTAGCTAATTATGCAAATTGTTAATTTGTGACTTTTTTATATTGTGAGATGATCATATCGGCAGACTCAGTATGCCTACAGACGTTCACAGCATATGTGATTTTTGCGTTATCGCTGTAACTGGTAAAATTATAATAAAAATAAGCCCGCATGGTGCATGGTGTGTCGTTATAATAATTATTCACGCATGCAATGTGTAATTCAGCTTCTGACTCAAAGGGAATAGGGTAACCAATAAGTGAGTACACGTGTACACGTCATTAAAACCTAGAAATCTGGCGTGTCATAAGTGACGTCACAGCTCGGCGCTCATTGTGTCAGCCAATCGCATCATCGCTCGTCAGGGGTCGCTGCGGCTGATTACGTCAGCGCCAGTTTTTACTGCCTCCTTTGAAAAAAATCCTCTTTAACGTCAGTCAATAAAATCGCCCACGAGGAGTGTGGTCGGCCTCGGGCTGTGTGATATAATTGTAGGTTATTTTCACGAAACGCTGCTCGTGTTTCGTGTAATATTTAGGATGCGAATGGGTCATTATATCGGAATTCTCACCAGTTGTGTATCTTTCTTCACATTTTGGCGGGTATTTGCGGTCCATGGATGACGCAGTAGCGACTGGGAAAGTCAATATTGCTATAATGTTATAATACGATTGAGCTCACTTCCATGATTTGCGGAGACGATCAGCCAGGGGTACAGTAGCGCAACGCAACGACCTCTGGAGTGCAATGATGACCTATCGTACATAATTATGATGTAACTCTTTTATATGCATAGCATGTGCATGTTTCCCTATAAATCAAAGGTCGATTGTCGCAATTTTCCTTTTTCTGTTCATTGGCGACTAGCTGTTTTATCTTCTGAGTGTACTATCTGGAACATACACTACTTGCAGTTGATAATAAAATGCACGCTTTGCGATATACCAAATACCGTTTTATCGCTCATTTATTGACGTTCGTTTAATACCTTGACGTCTTTCTACAAAGTTGTTTGTCTGCTACGCTCTCAGAGCGCCAGCGGGCCTAGCCGCTGACG
>OZ024857.1:41671715-41736715 GCA_964017155.1 Oasisia sp. SBJ-2009 | reverse complement strand
CATTTGTAAAGAAATGTTAGGATAGAATTACATGAAATAATTATGTTACCAGAATATGTTAAAACAATTGCGTAGATTAGAAAGAGTTAAACGTTTTGAAAGAATCCTCTTTAAAACAATTTGTATTGTGCATTGCATGCAGTCGTTTTTGTGTAATGTCCAACATTAAAAATGAAATGTGGAGTATTCTTTAAAATAATTCGACAACTCTGTCGGAATATTAATGGTAGAACGCCAATTGTTGGGGTGTGTATGTGTATGTGTATGTGTGTATGTGTGTGTGTGTGTGTGTGTGTGTGTGTGTGTGTGTGTGTGAGTGCGTGCGCGTGCGCGCGTGCGCGTGCGCGTGTGCGTGTGCGTGTGCGCGCGTGCGCGCGTGTGCGCGTGTGCGCGTATGCGTGCGTGCGTGTGTGTATGTTCAAAACCCAATAAGCAATGGTAAACTGTGTCAAACATATCATATGTACCTCACATTCAGGAGAGCTGTGCGAGTGCCATGATTCCTTTGGAGATAAAAATAAATCGCAGACAGATAGAAATAACTGGTGGCCATGCCCAGATCGCAGACAACAATTTATGACCTTTCTCTCGCGTCCCGCGTTCTGAGAAAACCGTCCACCGAGAAACAGATGTTCGCGGTATGAATTCATACCCTGGATCGAAAGCAACACATCATAGAAACAGTTGGCGAGAAGTCTCAAGGCTGGACAAACGGGCACTTGTTTATATTGAGGTTTGACCACATTCTGTCGATGGCACAAATTTGTTGTGGCTACATGTATCACGCCTGTCTTGCCGGCTGACATTTCGCTGTCTGGATGGACGGGACATAATTAAATCTTACTTAAAATAACGTTCTACAAAATATTCCGTTGAGAATGAGATTTGGTCGCCAGATGTCGCTTATTGAATTGACAGTTTGACACTATCTAACAGTGTAAGTGCTCATCAGAACGGATGAGCGCAATGTTTGTCATATCTTATGCAACTATTTACTAGTAGTGCATTTTGATGAAGTGGTGCGTTTCTAAGAAAGAAATAGGTGTTAGCAAGCTTGAGATGATGTTATATTTTTAGGATCAAAGGCTAAAAATAAAAGATGGCGTTTGTTTTTAGGAACCAATCGAGTATTGGAAACAGGCCATGATATTTGTTTTTACATACAATATAGATATCTTAACACGTTCCTAACCAGCCACTGTTACCGCCAACGTCTTGGCAACGAAACATTCTAAGACCGACCAGAGTAACGGAGCTCAGCAGATGACCTGAGCTAGTGATCTGCAAACACTTCGTTTCTTGTTCTAGCCACTAGTTGGCGCCACCGCATGGAGGAAGGTCGCGTCAAACCGTAGTCTGTCGCTCGGCTGCGTAACTTTGCCGAGAAGATAGTCTGATCACTTAGCCAGGTTTTAAATGTTACCCGTATAAAGTGCTGCCACCTCGTGAAGCCTGCATGGGTAATCGAGGCAAATCCTGTCATAATTCCTGCTTCATAATCAACTGAAAATTTGTATTTCTGTTTATTTTTGTGTGAATATAAGTTTATTTTTGAATAGTTTTTAGAATAGGCCCGACGATATTATTTGATAAAAGGGTATCCTTTGTTAATTTGTTATTTCTAATTCGGCTTGAGAACAAATCAACCCTATTCTGGCGGTAAGGCCGCCCTGGTGGCAACATCGGCAGAGCATAAAACTACCAGGTGGATCAGAGGAGCACGAACTCTAGTAATCGAAGCTAATCAAACAGCAACTTGTAACAGCTACGAAATATGTGTTAGTAGTATAATTTTAAAAGTGAAAGATTCAAATAGGACCAACATTATTTCGAAATACATTTTACATAAAAAATAGATACATTTTGACATAATAATGATGTTATAGTAGTTCCAAAATAATGCCAACATACAGTTTCAATTATGTATAGACCATAGACACTTGTTAAACCAACGAATCATAAATGTACGCTCGCACGCACGCTCGCACGCACGCACGCTCGCACGCACGCACGCACGCACGCATGCACTGCACAGGCGAAACTATGCGTACACACTTGTTGAACACACGACATACGCGTGCACTGACATACGCGCGCACATATATACACACGCGCGTGCGCACTGACACAATGCAATTTGAACTATATAGTTGTTTCAGACGGCACAATCTCGTTCAATCTCGTTAAAACCTCATACAGGCGCGCGCTTTAGTTGTCTGTGACAGTTGCAACGTGTACGCGGCAACAACTTATTCCATTAAATATACGTTATCGCCAATGCTAAGATCAAAGAGTATACTGTTTCGCCATTCCACCAGACACCGTGAAATGGCGTCTGACACACGACATCGCTGTTGCATTCGTCGGAAACTCCCGTGAAAAACACCAGGCTTATATAACACCCAGAAGCGGCAGAGAATACATCAGTACTATCCGTTTTTGTACAGCTGATGCCGCTGTCAATAACAAGCATTTATCGGTAACTACCGGACCAAGGTGCGCAACGGTTTATCTACCTAATGCAGCACAGAAAGAAGTTGACAGCAGGTTTGAGACCGGTAGGAGAGAACGAGAATAGAACGACAAAATACTGACACAGATGCACGGGAAAAGACTAGAGTGGTTTGGGAGAAGAGGAAGACATAATATTATGTCAATACAGTGCCAATATAGTTCTCAAAAGAGAAGTTATGGACAAGCGTGAATGAGAGCCAAGTCCAGAAGATCATGAGAGTTGAAGTATTCAAGAAGGAGGGGACAGTTTGCAAGGAGACAAGAATCTGCCGTAAAGACAAAACAAACGGCTCAAAAAGAGAACATTTTAAAGCGTAGAATCACCTGGCGAGAGACAGATGTTAGCCGTGCGATTGACTGTTGGATTCAGGCGTGGATCTGGGATAAAGTTCAACATTTAATGTGATACGTGGAAACGGGAATTTTTTGTAGGCCAAAAAACATGTCTCCTCGAGAATCAGTATATATAGTTGCACATGATGTATCGTTGCACTCGGGGAAAATATATTTTGAAGATTGTGCAATATCGCTCACTGAGCTTAGCTTACGTTCACTCGGTTGTTGCTATGTGTAGCTGGCTATTGACAATGATTAATGTACTTAATACATTTTAAAAAACTCTGCCTAAGATGAACAAATCACATAACGCACTGTTGGACTCACGATCGCCTTAATCATTTGTCGTCTTCATTGTTCTCTTTTGACTCTACAATTGACAATACATCCGCTGTGTTGTCTTCATTGTGCGCGCCGTCGCAAACTTTACACACCCAACCTATCAACTAGTGGTCTATTTAGGATACCGGAAGGGGAAGAGGGACAGAAATGTTCGAGCAGGTAAAAGAGTGATTTGTTTTCCATGCACCGGAATATTTTTACGTTTTTAAAATGTATTTCCAAAGCAAATGGCTCGCCATAAAAACCGCCACAAAGCAATACAATGTGGACGATTCGTGTGTAAAACTAACTCATTCTCACTTGTCTGTATACAACGTTTCGTTAGCTGAACATTACAGTATAACTAAACACGCACGCACACACACACACGCACGCACGCACGCACGCACGCACACACGCACGCACGCACACACACACACACACACACACACACACACACACTCACACAATTTAAAGTGAGGGTGCCAGCTCCTAGGTTTAGTTAATTTAATTTAATATTACGTTCTTATGACTACAACATGCACGTTGCCAGTCAATGTTTGCTTAGTTACTTTATTAAAAAAGAATGTTCGTAATTTGAAAGATTCCGCGTGCAACACCTTCAAATATTAATGGTAGACAAATCATCCTGTTTCAAAACAAAATTGATTGGCAATAATACTGATGCAAGGGACGGGCAAGAGGAAGCAGGAGGGGGAGTGCGATTGAAGAATTCACGCCAAGCGTCAGCATCACGCCGCTGTCGTTTTGTCTCGACGTTCTCAATTTCACAACCTCTTGAGCCTCTTCCAAAATGTCGATTTCTACTCCTTCTCAAAGCTCGCCTGAAAACCCATATCTAGGCTGTAAAAAAAGACTTGCACCCATTGGTGAAACTAATCATATATGTATCCACCTCACCATAAATGTTGAGAGTTCAGTCGTTGTAGTGCCCAAGTGTCGGAATGTCTGCAGACGTTAGAGTAATACAAAGATGGAACGAACCAAGGAAAGCACTGTGGCTTATGGACGTGGTGTGTACAACAGTTTACGTGTCCGACTTATCCGTGACCAAATGCACTCGCCCGATGGCCGTCTGGTCAAGAATAGAAACGGGCCTGGGAAGAGTTGCTTTTGTTTATTCTTGTCCGTGGAGACGTCGGCACGATCGCCAGTGTACGTGTTGTTGTGACGGTTCTGTCGTGTCTGTATATTTGTATGAGGGATGTACATCTAGAATTAGTGATGTTTCTTATTCCGTCCTGGCGGATATATATATATATATATATATATATATATATATATATATATATATATATATGTAAATATGTAAATATATACATATACATACATACATAAACACATACATACATACATATATACATACATACAAGATATATATATATATATATTTATATATATAATGATAATATTTACGTAGGTACGCCCGCATGCTTATATGCATAACAATCGTGCAGTTATAAACACTTGGACGGGCGAATTCACTCACTCACACATATATTCGCACTCTCACGCACGCACATACGCACGCACACATGCACGCACGCACGCATGCATTCACGCACGCAACGTCAACGGCGTCAACATCTCGCATATATCCCTGCTTGCTGGCGATACATATTTAAAAAGTGGTCGGACATGGGATTGTATGTGCAGTTGTTTTGATGCTTTGGGGCAAGTAGTGGAGATCGAGTCTGATGAATGGTATTGTACGGGCTGCAGTGGCTGTCATCTGGTGGATATGTTTAAAGTAGTGGAGATCGCGTCTGATGAATGGTATTGTACGGGCTGCAGTGGCTGTCATCTGGTGGATATGTTTAAAATAATGGAGATCGCGTCTGATGAATGCTATTGTACGGGCTGCAGTGGCTGTTATCTGGTGGATGTGTTTAAAGTAGTGGAGATGGCGTCTAATGAATGCTATTGTATGGGCTGCAGTGGCTGTCATCTGGTGGATGTGTTTAAAATAGTGGAGATGACATATGATGAATGCTATTGTACGGGCTGCAGTGGCTGTCATCTGGTGGATGTGTTTAAAGTAGTGGAGATGGCGTCTGGTGAATGCTATTGTACGGGCTGCAGTGGCTGTCATCTGGTGGATGTGTCTAAAGTAGTGGAGATGGCGTCTGATGAATGCTATTGAACGGGCTGCAGTGGCTGTCATCTGGTGGATGTGTTTAAAATAGTGGAGATCGCGTCTGATGAATGCTATTGTACGAGCTGCAGTGGCTGTCATCTGGTGGATGTGTTTAAAGTAGTGGAGATGGCGTCTGATGAATGCTATTGTACGGGCTGCAGTGGCTGTCATCTGGTGGATGTGTTTAAAGTAGTGGAGATGGCGTCTGGTGAATGCTATTGTACGGGCTGCAGTGGTTGTCATCTGGTGGATTTGTTTAAAATAGTGGAGATGACAAATGATGAATGCTATTGTACGGGCTGCAGTGGCTGTCATCTGGTGGATGTGTTTAAAATAGTGGAGATCGCGTCTGATGAATGCTATTGTACGAGCTGCAGTGGCTATCATGTAATTATGTTTTACTTTTTAAATTAATCTTATTTATAAAATTTATATTTACGCAATCTTAGAAACAATATCCTATACCTAGCTATGCACATGTATATATACCATGCTATACATTTTTAGATATCTTTTGTATGATTCTATGTACATTTTATTGTAATGTGTGTACGCGCCTATGAACGGGCTGGTCCCGGAGATATGGCGGTTTATAAATGCTTGTAATAATAATAATAATAATCTGGTGGATGTGTTTAAAGTAGTGGAGATCGCGTCTGATGAATGTTATTGTACGGGCTGCAGTGGCTGTCATCTGGTGGATGTGTTTAAAGTAGTGGAGATCGCGTCTGGTGAATGCTATTGTACGGGCTGCAGTGGCTGTCATCTGGTGGATGTGTTTAAAGTAGTCGAGATCGTGTCTGATGAATGTTATTGTACGGGCTGCAGTGGCTATCATCTGGTGGATGTGTTTAAAGTAGTAGAGATCGCGTCTGATGAATGCTATTATACGGGCTGCAGTGGCTGTCATCTCGTGGAAGTGTTTATAGTAGTGGAGATCGCGTCTGATGAATGCTATTATACGGGCTGCAGAGGCTATCATCTGGTGGATGTGTTTATTTCAGGTGAAATTTTTGGATATTCATACTCCTAGATATAGATGCAACATGAGACACACTCATTGAACTCGTCCCTGCACCATAAACCGTGGGAAAGGTAGGCAGGAGTCCCATGGCTATCGAACCAGCAGGAGTAGCCTTGGCGGGGACTTTCGGTAATATCTCAAGTAGTCAATTTGGCGATGCCCGAGGGGAGCAGGGAATGACCGACTAGGCAGCCATTGACAAACGGTGGCCGGGAATAGAACGCAGCAGAACACACCCGTGGCCGTGACTCGTGGGGCGGTGCTATTTGCGGAGGAATGCAGGTAAACTGAGAAAAGTTATCACCGGTTCACGGAGGGTGGCCGCCGCCAACTACATAAACAATTACCAGTTACTAAAGTTGCAACCGAGAAGCCACCCTGTGCAAACATAGTCCTACTTAATATACAACGATTACAGTTGCAAACATGATCCCAATTAAAGTTCTCAATCACAAATGTAGTTCGACGAAATGTAAAATATTCAGTGTAACCATTTTGAATTGTCATAAATCCGAATAATGCTCACATCATTTTTATTTGTTTCAGCATGACAACTGGCGTGACGTTCCTCTTATTTGTTTTATTTTAAAACCAATCAACACCTCTGATTGGATTCCGGGTAAACCGAGTTCACTGACAAACAATCAATCCCATTACTGTCCCAATGAAGGTGTGGGGTGATAAAGTGCTGCCACCTGACGTCGTCATTTTGTTTTACACACTAAATGAAACGATTTGTTTTAATATCTCAAACACTTCGTACTTGTAAATAATATGTTAAGCTCTTGTAAATTAATGCACCGAATATAAAGTAGGTTGACTGTGAATTCATATCACGTTGATCATTGCACTCCAGAAAGACAAACAACCAGCTTATCAATTATTGATGACCTAATCGCAGGAAGAGCCCCTGGGCGTGACTGTCTTTTAGTTCCGCGATGCGGCCTGTTGTTTGTGGATGTACGTGAAATTGCAGTCGCAGAATTGCAGAATGTATTTTATATTACCGCAAAGATGCTGATGTTAACAATTCGTGCCGAGGAAACTCCGAAAGGTAGTTGTAGACGGAGTAAGCTCGATGGAACTAAATATAATTAAGTAAGATAGGAACTAGTCAAACCAAATACCGCTGTAAAGTAATGGCGGCGCCCACGGCCAGTGAAGTCCAAATTTGAACAATTATTTAAAATATATCGTGGATGCGTGCTCATCAATAATAATTTATAGTGCTTTATGGTTGTACATATTCGGTAAAAAAAAATTGGGCAATGGTTGTTCAAGCGTTTCACTCGCCCTCTAATCCTAATGCCGTTAGATTCCGCGCAATTGATTGTAAATAAGGACATTATTGAATATATGCCGCCAATAATTGTATGGCTGTATGTGAAGGTATCTCGTGAATCGCTAGTTACTTTGCCAGTTTTTTACTACTATCCTCGCGCGCCAGATGTCGCTGCGGCTGATGGCGTCAACAACAGTTCTTAACATGATTTAACAAGCACGCAACTGTGGTATATATATTTAAATTTGGACATCGCAGTTTCGACCCCTGGGTTGCGAGGATGCTCTTGAAAACAGTGGCCACATCGTGAAAGCTGCTGCTATTTGGATGCCATTGTAAATACAATTAATTCAATAGTTAGTCGCCAGGTAACGGTACCTCTGCTGGGCCAGTGAACCGATTGTCACGTGATGAACTGTCACATGTCCTGTCTCAGTAATTGTAACTGGGTGTTGGTGGCCCACGTATACATTCACACCACGTCCGTCCGTCCGTCCGTCCGTCCGTCCGTCCGTCCGTCCGTCCGTCCGTCCGTCCGTCCGTCCGTCCGTCCGTCCGTCCGTCCGTCCGTCCGTCCGTCCGTCCGTCCGTCCGTCCGTCCGTCCGTCCGTCCGTCCGTCCGTCCGTCCGTCCGTCCGTCCGTCCGTCCGTCCGTCCGTCCGTCCGTCCGTCCGTCCGTCCGTCCGTCCGTCCGTCCGTCCGTCCGTCCGTCCGTCCGTCCGTCCGTCCGTCCGTCCGTCCGTCCGTCCGTCCGTCCGTCCGTCCGTCCGTCCGTCCGTCCGTCCGTCCGTCCGTCCGTCCGTCCGTCCGTCCGTCCGTCCGTCCGTCCGTCCGTCCGTCCGTCCGTCCGTCCGTCCGTCCGTCCGTCCGTCCGTCCGTCCGTCCGTCCGTCCGTCCGTCCGTCCGTCCGTCCGTCCGTCCGTCCGTCCGTCCGTCCGTCCGTCCGTCCGTCCGTCCACGATGAGTGATGCGGATTGGTGATTATTTCTGTTCACGATGAGTGATAATAATAGTAGTAGTAGTTAATGACGGTTTAAATAAATAATGGATAAAACACATTGTTTTTATATCAATACATAAAACACATTGTTTTTATATCAATACAACGGTTAAACCTAAAATTAGGGTAAATAGGCGAGGGGCCGTTTTGCCCCAGGCGAGGGACCGTCTTGCCCTAGGCATGGGGGAAGACGGTTTTATTGAAGTACATTTTAAACTTGTTATAACTTATGGTTTGGTTATTCAATCGTTCAGAGACATGTGACATACACACAGTATGTATACCTCAACACTATTACTGCACAATTATGCATCGACAAGTTATGGACACAAAAATACACAACTTTTCCCTTAGGGGGGCCGGGCTGCCCCAGGTTACCCTAGTAGTAGTAGTAGTGGTAGTGGTAGTGGTAGTGGTAGTGGTAGTGGTAGTGGTAGTGGTAGTGGTAGTGGTAGTGGTAGTGGTAGTGGTAGTGGTAGTAGTAGTAGTAATAGTAACAATCACAACAATCACAATAATAATTGTAATGCCATGAACTTCATAACAACTTGCCAGTGCTGTCATTAATCGTTGTAGGTGCCCTCAACATGTTCAATTACACGGTGGAGTTTAATTCCGGGTTAATCCGTAAGGTCGTAATCATTGCCAGTGTAGATGTTGAAAGTGGATATGGTGCCTAGCGACAATTTATCAGTTACGTCATTTCCGCTGTACGCAACATATTTTCACGAATAATGTTCTAATTAGAATAAATTATTTAAATATGAATCAGAAAAGGAACTGGCTCCATTACAATACTATTATATTCAAGTAAGAAACGCGGAATGGCTTTTTGAGGAAATACATATGAACGCCAAAAAACGTATTTTGGTCGTTTAAATGTATGATTATTCTGGAGTAACACTGATATCCAAGCAGTTTTGCTGAACGTCAATGAGTTGCACTGTCGACAAAGCTCCAGAACTAACAACGAAATATCCACTATTTCCACAACTGCCCCGCGAAACTCGCCAGTAGTATACATTCCAACCCAGTAAAGTAAAGTAAAGTAAAGTAAAGTAAAGTAAAGTAAAGCTAGACACATACTGAACATGTCATCTCTTGTAAAATAAAATTGTTGTCCTTATATATTCGTGTTAACTTTATTATTTTGATGTATGGGGTTGAAAAGGTAATAAATATCGTTTTATTATAAATCAAACTTAAAAATTATGGCATTCGGCTAATTGTGACAGCTCCATTCAAAACGCACACAGAATCACTCTTTGCGTAGCTATTAATTTTACCAATATATATACCAACATATATATATATATATATATATATATATATATATATATATATATATATATATATATATATATATATATATATATATATATATATATATATATATATATATATATATATATATATATATATATATATATATATATATATATATATATGTTGGTATATATATTGGTAAAATTAATAGCGATTAATCGCAAGGGTTGGGCGACAGTTTGTATATATTCTACTAAGCATAAAAATTACATAAAAATTAGTCTAGTATGCATAAACCATCTACTATAATACAGTGCCGAACATTTTTGTAAGCAATAGTTAAAATTAAAAGATATACTTTTGGTGTCGCCTAAATAGTGTCGCCCGAACGTAACCGTTCAAAATGTTCACGCAAAGTTACAAGCTTACGGCGACACACAAAAAAACGCTGGATGTATGTTTTGCAAACCAATCAGCGAAGAGCAAGATTTTAAGGTCAAGGTTGTAAATGGCCAACGATGGTTTTCGCAAAACTCTCGACTCAATTATTTGTTGCGCTTTCTCGTGAAAGATTCGTTGTGGAATGTGGCAGTCGCAAGTTATAAAGAACGGGCACAATGGTTACGTAAACCTTGCAAGTTTTCTAGGCGCCAGGTGACGTAAGATGTCGAAAATAAAGGATTATACCATAGCGGTTCTGCCAGCGTCGTCGTCGTCTGATAATCATGACATGTATTATGTAAGTATAGACATCGATATCCTGATATTTTAATTAATTAAAACTGACTTGATTAATTCGAAGAGATATTTATTAGTTTGAGCTTGACGTGAAATGGGCATTTTATGAAACTGTGCCCGTCTGAATTCGCTGGATATCATACTAGCCGGCACTTAGTCTTAGACTTAGTCTTATGCAGAATTCGGACCCACCTCAATTTTGCCATTGTCTTCTTCTTCTTCCGAGTACCGCCTAGCTTCAACATGCTGAAGATACAGGCGGGCGAACAGGAAAAAAATCAGAAATATATATATATATATTTTTTTTCGTTTTGGGTGCATTGCAGTGTATCAGAGCCGTAATTTGTGCATGTAAAAAGTAATGCGTGCAAAAAAAAATAAAAAAAATAAAACTAGTTATATCTAAAAGGTGGAATAATGGAAAGTCTGGATATTGCTCTTAAAAGAATCAAGGCTGTTTTTATTTACAATATGTTGGGGGAGGGAGTTCCAAAGTCGAATGGTATTTGGGAAAAAAGAATACAAGTGGTAGTTACATCTGGAGTGAGGGATAACGTAAGACAATGAATGTTGCTTTCTAGTGACTGTGTTTGAAGGAATTAGATATTTATTTGCAGGTATGCCCACTAGGTCATTTGATATTTTATATAACATGCATAGTTTTGCATCTTTTCTACGGTCTGCTAGGGATCTCCAGCCTAATGACTGGAGCATATTGGTGACACTTGACGTATTATGGTGGCGATGTAAAACATATCGAGCTGCTCGGCGTTGTATCATTTCAAGTTTATTTATTTGTGTAGCGGTGTAAGGGTCCCAGACAGTACAGCTATTTTCCAGGATAGGTCTAACAAAGGTGAAATAAGCAAGAGTTTTTATTTGGATTGATGACACTTTTAGATTTCTGCGGAGGAAGCCTAATGATCTATTTGCTTTTGAAGAGATGCTATTTATGTGGGCATTCCACCGAAGGTCAGATGTTATGGTTAGGCCAAGATATTTAGCTTGTGAAACAGTTTGAAGTGGTTGTCCGTGGAGAATGTACTGGGTTTTAGTGATAGTTTTATTTCTTGTAACAGGGATGACATGGCACTTTTCAAGGTTGAAACTCATTTTCCATTTTTGTGTCCATTTGTCGAGTGTGTTAAGGTCTTCCTGGAGTGCAGCTGTGTTTATCTTAGGCTTAAGAGCTATATACATTATGGTGTCATCAGCAAAGAGTCTAACTGTAGAAGTAATATTGTCTGGAATGTCGTTAATGTAAAAAAGGAATAGGCAGGGACCAAGTACAGAACCTTGAGGGACTCCTGATGTTACAAGGACTTCAGAAGAAGCCTCGCCCTCTATCAGTACTCTTTGTGATCGATCGGTTAAGAATGCTTTAACCCAGGAATTTGTTTTGCCTTGGATGCCATAGTGATGGAGTTTGTCAACTAGTTTGGTATGGCTGACCTTATCAAATGCTTTAGAAAAGTCCATCACTATGACATCCGTTTGTGCGCCAGATTGCATATTTGTGACTAGGTCGTTTGTGAACTGGATGAGTTGTGTCTCACATGACACACGAGATCGAAAGCCATGTTGAAGGTCGTAAAGGATGTTGTGTGACTGTGCATGTTTCATTATATTACTAACTAAGATATGTTCCATTAATTTAGATGCTATACATGTCAAGGAGATGGGTCTGTAATTGGAAGCAAGGTATTTTTGGCCATGTTTGAAGATAGGTGAGACATTTGCTTTTAACCAGTCTTTGGGGACTTCTTCTGTTTCATATGATTTCCGAAAGATTAAGGTAAGTGATGGGGTAATTTCAACAGCTAACTCTTTTAGAATTCTTGGGTGGATGTTGTCTGGTCCTTGGGCTTTATAGGGTTTAAGATTTTGCAGGAGTTTTAGTACACCAGTTTCTGTAATGTCTATGTCTGGCATTTCTGGTAGAGTTGAATTGTATAGATTGGTTTCTTGAGGAGATTGGTCATCTGTAAAGACTGACTGGAACTGTTGATTTAGTATCTCTGCTTTGGCTGTGGGGTTTGAATGTAGGATTCCATTTTGTCTGAGTGGTGATACCCCTGTGTGGTCTGTACGGCAGTGTTTCATGTACGTCCAAAATTTCTTAGCATAACTTGGTTTTTGAGTACCATCATCAGTAGAGGTGACAATCTCATTTACATAGTTCCAGTAGGCAGATCTTAGTTGTTGCTGTATAGTTCGTTTTAGGTCTTTGTATTTTGGAGTGTGCTTGTGATTTTTATACATTCTGTCCCTTTTCCTCATAAGTTTCTTTAATGTTTGTGTTATCCAAGGGTATCCATCCCTACGTTTAGTCATTCTGGATGGTATGTACATTTCAGCTCCTTTGACAATGGTATCCCGAAATGTACACCATAATGTATTTGCACTGTTTTGTTCATAGCAATTTTGAAGAGTTTTGTTTACTTCTCTCATTTGTTGTCTGAAATTTTCCCAGTCCGCCTTATTGAAAAGGGGAATCTTTCTCGGTTTCTGTTTCTGTTTCATTGGGTTTATGTCTAGTTCTGTGTAGCAACAGTCATGGTCTGAAATTCCTGGTAGTACCTCTGTTCGGTTTATGTTAGTAGGATTGTTTGTTATCATTAGGTCCAGGGTGTTATCTCCTCTTGTTGGTTTATGTATAATTTGTATAAGGCCAAAGTCATCAAGAATGTTTCGGAATTTTTCATGTAGCGATACATTTTGGCAGTTTGATTTTAACAGTTCGTTATGCCAATCCCATCCTGGGAAGTTGAAATCTCCTCCAATGAATATGTGTTGGTTTTGTTTTACTCTGTTTAATGATATTTCGAACTGTTCTAAGCTGTTTTCGTCATTTACATTAGGTCTATAGTAGGCACATATATGAAGCAGTTTACAACCAGCTAAGCAGATCTTTATCCAAATAATTTCACAGTCTGTCTCTAGTTCAAATTCTTCTTCACTAATCAGGTCAGAACTCACTGCAACAAATACCCCACCTCCTCTCTGGTCTTCATTTCTGTCATTTCTATAAACATTAAATTTGTCAGGGAAATATTCAGTGTCTGATATGCTGTTACTAAGCCAGGATTCTGTGCCAATAATGATGTCTGGTTTTGTACTATCAATGAGTGATAAAAATTCGGCTTTCTTGTTTTTTAGTGATTGACAGTTTAGGTTGATGATTCTCAGTGGGTTTTTTGTTTTGGGAATATGGGTGTAACTGTGCTGTTTTCTCTGACTGGAAGGTGAAGATGTATGAAGTGGGGGTCCTAACCCAGCTGGTGTTGACGGAAGTTGAATGGAATTGTCATTTGAATTTGAGATGTGCTGATATATGTTTTCAGAATGTTCAATGTCGTCGTAATTAAAAAGGGTACTACTGAAATTTGGCATACCGCATTTTAGACAGTTCCATGATGTATTTGAGTTTTGCATTGTGTCATATATTGTGTCTCTAATGCTTTCACACTGTGTGTGGAACCAGGTGTTACAAGTATCACAACAAATTGCTTTGTGTTTCCATGTTACAGCTTTTTGGCAGACACCACAAGGGTATTTGGGCGCCCTAGGGCCAGGATTTAGTTCAATGTCATTTGCCAGAACAAGAAGATACAACATGAAGTATTGTGGGAATTTTTTGGGGTTTGCTCTGGATGTCCTTGGTTTATGATGCAAGTTGATGGATAATGCTTTGATGAGAGAGATTTCTGGTACTGATCTATTTATCAAGCTTTCATGTGGGGTTTTACAATGGTTATTTGTACTGTTTTTAATCTCTGCAAAAGCAATCACGAGAAAAACAACACTTAGGTAAAACATCCTGTAAAATGTATGTATTGTTCCTGATTGTCAAGAAGTGCAACAGCATGGATGGTACTGCTATGTGCTAAGAACAGGAACAAAAGGAATATAGTATAGAAGAAGTACTGGAAATGGAAATGTAGGGTCTTCGTCCCAGGGCCTACACTGGGCACACAAAGAGCAGCACCGTTTATGAGGCCATGTTAGGCAGACCCAAGCCAGGAAATGTTTTTGTTTTTTAAAATGTAGAGTTATACTAAATTTAGTTTAACTTTTATGTCTATGTACCAGTCTCAATGACATTTAACAGGTCGCAGTACCTTGGTTACGATTTGTTTACTGGGCGATAATAGAAGTAAACTAGAATACGTTTAAAATTTAGAAACAATTAGTGTATATTTTTATTATTTTTTGTTAATCAGGGGACACCAACTAACAATTCTTACTAAGTACCTTACCGTAGTGTAAATCAGGTTAAAAACAAGTAAAATAATAAGATTAGTTAAGGATCGTTTAAAATTTTCCTGTTCGCGCCACCACCCTCGTTTTGTAACTGTATCTTTGACTTTGTCAACATTTGATAATTGATCTTGTTAATTCAATCATTTAATATCATCTTGCGCATATTTATGTTTTATAAACAGCGCGTCTTAGCATACTTTTGAAGTCGAAAAGACAGCGCAGTGGGCATAAACAAACTGTTTATCGCTCATTCCATATGCACGGCGCCGTGACACATCACATGCATCGCTGCGCTTGCGACTGGCACAAATCGGAGCACTATTTGGGTCTAAAAATGCAATATTTGTAAAACATAAATATACCTGGAAATGCTGATTGATCATGTTAAGGATTACAGTTTGTGTGAGGTATCCAATATAGACAAATATGCAGTTATAATGGCAAAATTGAAGCGGGTCGGAATTCTGCATAAGTGTAACTGGTTCTGCCTCTGGTCTGGACGATGTCGATGAGGTATGAAGTCGATGGATATCATAATATAAGTTAGGTATATAAAAAAATTGAAAATGTTATACCATCATTTATATGGTGCCATGTGATAGATAATAATATGTAGTTAATAAAACTTTTTTGACTCATAATGACTGCATAAAATAGGTTGGAAACCAGTAATAACATTGGAACCATTTAAGTTTTTAACTTACGCATGTGAAACTAAAAATGGGTCAACCCTTTGGGAAATAAAATTTGTTGTGACCTTGATTTGACCTTCAAAGTTGACCTATATATTATATCTGACCTAGATTTGACCCACAGTATGGTGTTAATTATTCATTGTTTAGTTTTATTACAGAAAAGGGTTATAAGATTAATTTGTGGTGCCAAAAGACTTGATCGCACAAACTTACTCTTTCACAATGTACATATTCTTAAAATACCAGATCTTGTCAAACTAAAAACTGCTATGATTATGTTTAAGGCATATTGTTATATAAATTACCAATGAATGTACAAAAATTATTCAGAATACATGAATCACGATATTCATCCAGGCATGAATGTAACTTCAAGCAAATCTATGTACGTATTAACTTTTAAAATATGTGTATTTCTGTTACTGGGGTTAAACTTTGGCACACCCTCGATAATTCACTGGTTAATGTAAAAATGTTCACCATTTCAAAAAGTGTTCTACAGATAGACTAATGGTATAATGGTATAATGTTGGTAAAATTGTTTAGGTAATGAGCCTTGCTAACATTTAAATATCAAAACTGTGAATATAGCAACTTTATGGACACTTTAAACGGTTATTAGAACTTGACCTAATTATTTGACCTATATTTCACATCTGACCTACATACTGGAATTTATTGCATAATTAATTCATCAATTCACCATGAATCTTGATAAACCCTTTGATATGTGAATTATTTTGTGACCTTGACTTGACCTTTACAGTTACATTCCCATGTTTTTCTATAAAATCTCCCACCTCCCTCTCCTTCCCTCTCCTTCCCTCCCACCTCCCTCTCCTTCCCTCCCACCTCCCTCTCCTTCCCTCCCACCTCCCTCTCCGTCCATCCCACCTCCCTCTCCTTCCCTCCCACCTCCCTGTCCATTCCTCCCACCTCCCTCTCCTTCCCTCCCACCTCCCTCTCCTTCCCTCCCACCTCCCTCTCCTTCCCTCCCACCTCCCTCTCCATCCCACCTCCCTCTCCTTCCCTCCCACCTCCCTCTCCTTCCCTCCCACCTCCCTCTCCATCCATCCCACCTCCCTCTCCTTCCCTCCCACCTCCCTCTCATTCCCTCCCACCTCCCTCTCCTTCCCTCCCACCTCCCTCTCCTTCCCTCCCACCTCCCTCTCCTTCCCTCTCCTTCCCTCCCACCTTCCTCTCCTTCCCTCCCACCTTCCTCTCCTTCCCTCCCACCTTCCTCTCCTTCCTTCCCATCTCCCTCTCCTTCCCTCCCACCTCCCTCTCCTTCCCTCCCACCTCCCTCTCCAACCCACCTCCTTCTCTGTGGCCGTGTCTTCGTGTTGCTCCTCCTCAGCTCCTTGAGTTCCCTGGCTGCGTCCTCCCTCTTCCCCAGTAAGTCCCTCTCCACCTCCCTCATGTGGTGGAGCTGAGACTTCTGCCGTCCCACAGCCAGGTCAAGGGCTTCCAACTCAGCCCGGCGGTCCTACAACACACGGTCCATGGTCTCACTGGAGGATGACTTAGAGACCCAGAGAACAGTCACTGGTCTCACTGGAGGGTGACTTAGAGACCCAGAGAACAGTCACTGGTCTCACTGGAGGGTGACTTAGAGACCCTGAGAACAGTCACTGGTCTCACTGGAGGGTGACTTAGTGACCCAAAGAACAGTCACAGGTCTCACTGGAGGGTGACTTAGAAACCCAGAGAAGAGTCATTGGTCTCACTGGAGGGTGACTTAGAGACCTAGAGAGCAGTCACTGGTCTCACTGGAGGGTGACTTAGAGACCCAGAGAGCAATCACTGGTCTCTCTGGAGGGTGACATAGAGACCCAGAGAACAGTCACTGGTCTCACTGGAGGGTGACTTAGAGACCCAGAGAAGAGTCATTGGTCTCACTGGAGGGTGACTTAGAGACCCAGAGAACAGTCACTGGTCTCACTGGAGGGTGACTTAGAGACCCAGAGAGCAATCACTGGTCTCTCTGGAGGGTGACATAGAGACCCAGAGAACAGTCACTGGTCTCACTGGAGGGTGACTTAGAGACCCAGAGAAGAGTCATTGGTCTCACTGGAGGGTGACTTAGAGACCCAGAGAACAGTCACTGGTCTCACTGGAGGGTGACTTAGAGACCCAGAGAAGAGTCATTGGTCTCACTGGAGGGTGACTTAGAGACCCAGAGAACAGTCACAGGTCTCACTGGAGGGTGACTTAGAGACCCAGAGAGCAGTCACTGGTCTCACTGGAGGGTGACTTAGAGACCCAGAGAGCAGTCACTGGTCTCACTGGAGGGTGACTTAGAGACCCAGAGAGCAGTCACTGGTCTCACTGGAGGGTGACTTAGAGACCCAGAGAGCAGTCACTGGTCTCACTGGAGGGTGACTTAGAGACCCAGAGAACAGTCACTGGTCTCACTGGAGGGTGACTTAGAGACCCAGAGAACAGTCACTGGTCTCACTGGAGGGTGACTTAGAGACCCAGAGAACAGTCACAGGTCTCACTGGAGGGTGAATTAGAGACCCAGAGAAGACTCATTGGTCTCACTGGAGGGTGACTTAGAGACCCAGAGAACAGTCACAGGTCTCACTGGAGGGTGACTTAGAGACCCAGAGACCAGTCACTGGTCTCACTGGAGGGTGACTTAGAGACCCAGAGAACAGTCACCGGTCTCACTGGAGGGTGACTTAGAGACCCAGAGAACAGTCACTGGTCTCACTGGAGGGTGACTTAGAGACCCAGAGAGCAATCACTGGTCTCACTGGAGGGTGACTTAGAGACCCAGAGAACAGTCACTGGTCTCACTGGAGGGTGACTTAGAGACCCAGAGAGCAATCACTGGTCTCACTGGAGGGTGACTTAGAGACCCAGAGAACAGTCACCGGTTTCACTGGAGGGTGACTTAGAGCATTTTGCTGTAATTTATTCAATTTTTTGTCGCAATTAATTAATTGAACTTCTTTTATCTCTATTTTACATTATAATTTATTATTTTAACTTTTAAACTAACAACATTAATTTATGTATTTATATTGTTTAATTTGTCTTATTTTCCTGTATGTGTCTATGTTAAGTGCTATGAATTCTCTGGATATGGCACTATGCAAAATAAACATTATTATTATTATTATTATAGAACTCACATTCAACGAACGTTTTCAAAACAGTGATATTGCTGCTGCGATATCCCTGGGACATTATTACTGTGACACATTATGAAGTATCCTTTTGGCACATCCTGGTGTTGACAGGTTTCACTATATGTAATGCAAAGATCAGTTTTGACATCACATGAATGCACAAAAGTGCGGACATTTACTGCAAAAAATCCTTTTTTATTACTTGAATTTTATCTCAGGTGTTTTAAAAATATGTCTGCAAGCACTTAGCTTAACTGCTACATTGCCAAGTGAAACATTTAAAGTAAGGTTAAAACTCTTACTTTACTTTTATGTTTAGTGTCTTCAGCAAAGGAAAACATTTCTATATAGATTGTATCGATAAAATAAAATGTTTTAAATTTGTCAGAAACTGTAGCACAGGCAATCCATAATTTCTTTCACATTGTCACATACCTTTAGTTCCACTTTCAGTTTCTTTAGAGCTCTTCTTTCAATATCGTCAACAAACAGAACGTGACGACTTTCTTCACTGCCGGATTCAGACAGCTCCTAAAGTAACAGTAACACTAACATTTTAGTATATTTAATATATATTCCACTACATTTCATTACATTTAAACAAAGCAATCTTACTGTTAAGCGACACTTTCACACAGAAATATAGTAAATACAATACAGTAATGTTATCAAAGCAATGGTGCCAGCTTCCAGGTTGTAATTGATGATTCATTTAATATTACGTTCTTGTGACTACAACATGCGTGTTGAAGGTTTACTGTCTGCCAATTTGTGTTTGGATAATTTATAACCTCAGAACAATGTTTGCAATTTGAAAGATTCCGCCTGCAACACGTTCAAATTGTAAATAAAACATCTAATTTCAAAACAAAATTGATTAGCAATAACACCGAGCTGAGCAGATTTAACTGCAATACACTTTGATGTTTAACTTTGCCACGTTCTAGCAGCAAACTTCTTCTCGTTACCAATTATTGCTCGGCTAATTCTGAGTAGAGAAGATGGCACCCTTGCTTTAAGATATAGTCTTAGCACGAACTATTGTATGTTATAAACAGTATCTGGAATATGAAAGCACATAGTTGCATGGCACGTACCCCATATTGGCTCAGCTGAGACTTGAGAGAGCGAATTGTCTCCTGTAGTTTATTCGCATAATCCTCCTGCAGAAAAACATGTCATCAACAATGTGACTTCCTCACTCATTGATGCTGGTAGTACCCTTTTGAAAGGTATAAATCACACCTGCACTGACACTATAACTGTATCTTGTAATGCTGATAGTGGTGAGCAAAAAAATATTTAACTGAGTAACAACTGAATAATGATAATATTTTTACTGAATGCTGAGTGAATCTGCACAATTCGCAGTGGGTGAAATCTGTGCATTTTCATATATCCGAAAACTCCTTGTTAAATTTGTCTTATTTTACTGTATGTGTCTTATGTTAAGTGCTATGATTTCTCTGGGTATGACACCATACAAAATAAATATTATTAAATTCAAGGAATGTTTTCACAACAGAAACAGCTGCTGCAATATCACTGGGAAATTATTACAGTGACACATTATGAAGTATCCTTTTGGCACATCCTCGTATTGGCAGGTTTCACTATATGTAAAGCAAAGATCAGTTTTGTTTTGAGATGATATGAATGGGCAAGTGCGGAAATTTACTGCAAAAAGAATTTTTTTATTACTTGAGATTTTATCTCAGGTGTTTGACAGATTACGACTCGGTGTATATCGAGGTTGGCAATGAGGCTTAATAATATATTTTTTATTTAATATAGCGCCACATCCAATTTGAAATTGTTCGTGGCGCTTTACATACATTATAATACACACCAGAAGAAAAACATAAATATACTAGTAACATATATAAACAATTTAAAAAAATATATATATATAATAACACAAATTATTGAAGCTAAATAAATATATATATATATATGTATGTATAATAAATAGGTTAAATAAAATATCGATAAAAGTACACAAACATTAAACTAAGCCGCGAGAACAGTCAGAAAGAAATATATATATATATATATATATATATATATATATATATATATATATATATATATATATATATATATATATATATATGGTGAGTAACATTGAAGTCTGAATGCATAATATATATATATATATATATATATATATATATATATATATATATATATATATGTATATATATATATATATATATATATGTATATATATATATGTATATATATATATATATGTATATATATATATATATATATATTGTCCCATTATATTTTTGTGTAATGGGCTTCATTCTAAAACCATACTTTAAAATTTGACTATCCTAATATTAGTGGGGCTACCAACTCCTAGGGTGTTTTCATTTACTATTTTATTCTTATGACTACAACATGCATGTTGAAGGTTTACTGCCTGATTACCCAGTATTTGTGTGTAGTTACTTTATTAAGCTCAGAAAAAAATTAGCAATTTGAAAGATTCTGCCTGCAACTCATTCAAACTATAAACAGAACATCCAGTTTCAAAATAAAAATTGATTGGCAGTAATGCCAAGGCAATCAGAGTTAACGGCAATGGCCTTTGATGTTTAATTTTCCCATGCAGTAGGTTCCCATTACAAATTACTGCTTTGCACTAATGGTTCTGTTGTCAGAGACATTTGTATGAGGTGTATACTTGTAAATGACTCATGTCACAGACCAGACATGTACTAAAAATATGAAAACACTTGCTTGTACATATAATATTTATAATAAAATTATGTAAATATTTTTTTTGGCACTGTGTTCAACTGGCCATGAGATGAGATATGGTTTGAATAATACAACCATAGTGATATTGCTAACATAGCTTTATCTAGAGACCCGTCCACCCGTCATTTGGACGGGTAAAAACGAATATGGACGGGTAGAAATATGGAGGACGGGTTGTGGACGGGCAAAAAAATGAAGGAGCAAAAAAAAGGTCTTCTAAAACCATATATATTGTTAGTTATGCCTTGAAAGTGAGTGTAAATGGTGTCAAATGTGTGTTTGTAGCCCATTTCAGGTCATCAGGCACAACATTTGAAAGTTTATAAACTAGCTTGACAGTTAACATCAACGTGTCCACCAAAACATTTGACTGGCAAACCAAAACATGTGACTGGCAATACTTTGATCCTGCATAAAGCCCTGATTGCTAACAGCAGTTGTGAGGGACATTGTTTGAAGGACAGCTGATACTGGCAAGCAGAGAGATGTTGTTCTCATCATGCTGCTGCTTGACTCAAATGTCTTATAGGACGTGCACGGTTAAAACATACATCTGTATAAACATGCGATTGTCTTGCAGTTTCTTAAAAGTGTTACTTTGCATATAGGAGTCATTTATCACAGAATGGATGACATTGTACAGTGTCTGTTTAATTTACACATTAAGGGAATATGTAGAATCTCGATGGCTAAGTAAGGTTTCACTGTTGTCCATATGGTTATACATATGTTAGCTAATGTTGAAAACCAACTTGATGCGAGATCCAGTGGGTTGTCTAAATTCTGGTGGGCTACCTTATTCTAGTGGACTTAATATGTTGGTGGGTTATCTTTATTCTGGTGGGCTATCTTTGTTCTGTTGGGATGTATTTTTTGGTGGTTTATCTTTATTTAAGTGGGCCATCAGTATTCTGGTGGGCTGTTTTATTTAGTTGATATGTTATTTTTATTCTGCTGAACTGTCTACTGAAATAGTGTTTGTGACTGATTATAAGTTGTGTGTCCACACTTTGCACAGCATTCTTCAATACGTTTGTTTTATTGTGTTACCATGTCAACCCTTGAAAATATGACCTGACACAGGTCATTCATTATGATGTGACAAGATGGTAGCTACAACATTGTAAGGTGATAAACTATGTCCAGTGTTTTATGTATCACCTGTGAGCATATTGGGTTGAGTAGTAACTGTAGTAATATAGGTTTTTGTGTGTAAAAGTACGACATTAATGCTATGTTCCATTCCCAAGGCAGTCTAGATGCCATAAACAAATGCATATCTGGACAGCTTGAAGAGATGGCAGGAGTAGTGAAGTTAGAATTATACACAGATCAGTCATATATATAGGTGGAGGGGATTTAAGAATGTATGATCATGGTTTCATATATACAGAAATTTGTTATTAATAATACTTTAACTAAGAAATTAGATCAACCGTAACATATTACTATTCGTTTTATATTTATTCTCTAATCTCTCCTGTGAATGTTTACTTGCTATTTACACAAATATTTCCACTCCATTGGAAGAAAGATTCAAATTGACCGAAATATAATTGTCAAAACATTTCATAAATGGCAAACGTTACCTTGTAGATACAAAAAAGATTATTAAACGCATACCATAGTGCCACACTGCTGTGTGATACAACCTTAGTAGCATGAAGCAACATACATATGCACTGAAAAACGATTCATGCTTAAACGTTCGTGCATATGGATGGTTTCACAAGTTGTCGGCAGATGGTTTTAAAGGTACTCAATCCACTCGTTTGCTAATCGCCAAACCGGTTCTTTTATTACCAGATGTGTAATGTGTTAATAGTTTAACTAGTATGCACAGTCAGTTAATTTTTTTAATGCGTACTTGTCATTTTATAATTGTAAAAAAAGAATCGCCGTTACACCGGGTATAACTGGCGAAACAATCAGCAGCTGCCGACGCCCTGTGCTTTTTGGGTCACGTGTTTTATGCGAGATCGACTTACTACGGTACAATAACAAATCGCACGTGCTTTTGCGCGTCATGACTAAGATTGCAAGTCAAAGGCAGTGATTCTTCTATGAAGGTACGCATTAAGTGCATTAACGCAGTCAGCAACAAGAGCGAGTAGTCGGGGGCTAATTCACTCTTGTGAACGTTGACTCGACGCGGATTCTCTAACTTGTAAGATTAGAATAAATATAAGTCTGAGTGTCACTGACAAGGCAAGCCAGTTTGACTTTGTCTTTGAGTTGACAGTCACCATCGATATCGCTCAGCATCACAACCTGTTTTGATATGTACCGGTATTGTATTTGATTACGCAGGATCTTGTTAATAAACTTAGTAATTGCGAAAGTACATATCCAGAGAGAATAGATGACGTGAGGGACGAAATTAAAAATAAAATTGACATGGGAGACTGGTAATAGCTTGGGGGCAAGGCTTGGCTCTTGTCGGTCGGGCAAGAAACGTTGTATTTTTAGGGGGAGCATCCGTTATCTCGTGTAACAGAACGTCAAACGGAGAATTATATTATATTATATTTCACAATTATAAAAAAAGTTTTTTGCGACTCACATGTCAGTACTATTACTGAATTTTGTTGATTTCTATTATATGTTATGCAAAATAATTTAATTTTTTATAACAGTGATGATGGTGATGATTTTTTTCAATAAAAAATAAACATGAAAATAAAATGTTAATACAGTAGGTGTACATTATATCATGCAAGTATTACATATAACATTCTTGCACTTGTCTCCATTGTAGTCAATGCCTGGCTGTAGTCTATGTACCTGGTATCTTTCAACTCACACGTTCCAGCTGTTTTCAAATATTTATCAAAATTTTCATCACAGCATTATATGAATGCATAATATATTCGAATTATAATATTGCTACAGGCCATATTACAATGCAAAAGTTACACAAGGCAGAGGAGAGGCTAATATTAAGATAGTCACATGGGTATGGCAGATGCAGTGATGATACGTAGTCTGCGGGAGGCTCACATCTGATCAAGCCAGGTAATTTAAACATTTTAACAATCAACAATGTATAAATTATCAAAAATATTTTAATATGTCCATTTAAATATACATTTGTGTTCATTAACATATTATCTTGAACATGGAAAACTAGAATAACCTTTGCTGTTGTATAATGCATATTATACCCAGTGTGTCAACACAGACATTAATGCACATACACTGTGTGAGTCGTGGGGCATGGCTACATAGATCAATTTTTAAAATTACCTTCAAAATGGTGCATTTTGAAGGATGCTTTAACTTATTCCCTGGGAAATAGAGAGGATACAAATGCACAGCTACAAGTGTAAACATGTTTATAGCAAGAAATACCTATGAGGTGGCCATCCTGGCATATTTTTTGCAAAATGACTTAGAAAAACACTGATGTGGTCCACCTCAGTCATCATATAGCAGGGGAAATACTGAAGCGATGACTCAAGAAATCAATAGTATTTACAGTTTTGAAAAAGGTAGACATACATATTATGAATGTTTGAATATTTTCTGAGGGAATGTGCTGTTGGCATCACAATAACCTGATTTTGTCATTTCCAACATTTGCGTTGACCAGACAACCTCACATATTCATGTTTGACATAAAATGTCAAAAATGAAAATGTGTACACCATGTAGTAGTTATTGCATGGCATCATTATTTACTGCCAACTCCACTACAATGATGCATGTTGTTTGTTTACTGAAATTGAATACATGTTTTTCTTTACAGGTCAACAAGAAACTGAACAATGCTTACTAACACTAGTTCAACAAGTTACAGGACAGTTGTATTTGTGGACAGGACTATACAACTATGAGCCGTGCAAGATGCTGCATATTAAATGTCAAATATTCGAATGCACTCCGCAGTGCTGGTGGTGTGTATACTGGCTTCCATGCCGGGCAGATACCCTGACTGACTAGAATGTAGAATGCAGAGTGCTTGACATGCGAATATGGTGACGCCTGACTAGCTTTGCAGTTGGTGATGGAACGGTGGATGTCATGACCAGCTTGGATATCGATGACATTGTGTGAGTTCACTCTCTTTGATGATACTGCATACCAGCTTCCTGGCATTTTGCTGTACATCCACATCTGCCTATAAAAGAAACAAAGTGACAATTAACATGGGTCTGACATGTATGATATTTTATATGTGCGACACATGTAGCCAAAGTCAATATCATGGTAATAATTCAGAGATGGAGTGAGTACAATACAAATGTACTCGAGTACGATTACTTTGAACATGCATGAGTACGAGTACTCAGAAAACAAACGTACTCAAGTATGAGTACGATTACTTTAGAATGTACTCGAGTACGATTACTTTAGAATGTAATCATGATTACTGGTACTTTCACGATTACTTTAATGAATATCCTGTTTCTACTGTAAAGGTGACCTCCATGGAATCACGTGTCATTCATTTTCTGTTGCTGTGCCAATATCTAGTGTTCTAACTGATTACTGCTAACTGCTATCCACTGTCCAGATGTTATTATTATTATAAATCATCAGATGACTTTCTCATGTGTTGAATGAACCATTTAATACTGGATTGATACTATATATATATATATATATATATATATATATATATATATATATACATATATATATATATATATATATATAATTCTAAAACATAAACACTGATTAAAACAAGTCCAAAAAAAGCACAGATTACGATTCGGTGTATATCGAGGTTGGCAATGACACTTACCTCCCGCGGGACTGATCGAAGTGCTGAACATCACCGGGTGAGTGGTCCTGCCATCTGGTGTCGCCTGCAGGAACACCTGTCCTGGCCCCGCGATGGGGGTGGAGGTCGTGGGGGTGGACACCAGGTACTGGCCCCCAGGAGTGGCCGGGGCACGAATGTCACCCCAGCCCCCTGGGGACCAGCCCCCTGCTGGAGGTCTTGCCCGGGAGCAGGGGTCGCTCCCTGGGCTGTGGGAATCATGAATCCACCAGGCGCCTGAACGAACACAGGTTGTTGATTCTGTGGGAATTGTTGTTGATTCAGCTGGTATTGTTGTTGATTCGGTTGGAATAAATCACCACCAGGTGGCGCAGTGGTGCTCTGAGCTGCAAACAGCGCGAGAAAAGAACACGTAAGTTCTCGTTGTCTCCTCCCTTCGGCATATGTCTATATATTAGTTTGATGTATTTATTGATTTATTTATTTTATTCATCGTCGTTAATTCTATATAATATTTAATTAACAGTTTTAATATGAATAATTTAACGTTTCTACATTTTTGTTTATCTGAAAGTTAATTTTACAGTTGTATTTATTATTATTAATATTAGTTTTAACACATAATAAATAGCTTTATATTTTATTGTACAGCGCTTTGAGCATATTTGGATACTGCGCTTTGTAAATAATAAATAATATTATTATTATTATTATATGTTGTTGTTACAATGTTATGATCCTATGAAGTCTCATTGAACTAATCAGTCTTTTTCACAACATTTACACCAAGCCGACCTTTCTATGTTGGCACTGAGGGTGGTCACTGCAAGGGTACTTGTCGTCCTCAGTGGTTCTTTTATGTCCCAAATTGAGACAGGACTGACATTAACATGATTATCAGATTCACGATGGATACGCAGTCCCCAATGTTGAGAGCCAGGTTTTAACAGCAAATATACCATGCCTGTGCAGCTGTGCTAAAAACTACATGCCCTGCACCTCTCAGTCAAAGCTACTTTGCAGGTCCTCTTTTACAAAGCTACAACTGTCGTACATTCCATTCTCACAATTACCAAAACCTTCAGGCAACCTACTGCACCCACCTGTAATTTCAACATAACGTCAACTTTTTGAAATCCAATTATATCATGAAAATATGATAATGACAATAATATGAACATCTTTATAGGGCCATTTTCAGCCAAAATTACTCAAAGGCGCTTTGCAGGTTTAATCATTAAAAAAAACAATCACAAATACTAATAGATTAAGATCATTAAAATCGTCATAGACACTAAAACATAAAACTGCAGTATTTTGTTAAACTACAGGTGTATGCAAAATGTATACAAATTTATATATTTATAAAGCAGTATCAAGAAATACCCCCTACCTCCATTAGGCAAGAGTCCATATTGGGCCCCAGCTGTTGTGACTTGAGGCATGGTTTGGTCATACCCGGGGCCGGCCATAAGTCCTGGCTGGTCAAACCCGAGTTGACCAGCATCAGTCATGTCCACCCCGTAGTGCTGGTCAGCCGGGGGAGGGGAGACTACCTGACCCCCAGCCCCATAGAAAGTAGGCACTGGTCTCCCGGAGGTAGAACTGGGCGGGGGCGGATGGCTGGGCTGGTCCAGGTAGGGAGGGCCCCCTGAAGGTAAGAACGCAGGTAAGAACAGGTAAGTTCTGCACTCAGCAGGGTGGTCTAGACACACTCAGCAGGGTGGTCTAGTCACACTCAACAGGGTGGTCTAGACACACTCAGCAGGGTGGTCTAGTCACACTCAACAGGGTGGTCTAGACACACTCAGCAGGGCGGTCTAGACACACTCAACAGGGCGGTCTAGTCACACTCAACAGGGTGGTCTAGACACACTCAGCAGGGCGGTCTAGACACACTCAGCAGGGCGGTCTAGACACACTCAACAGGGTGGTCTAGACACACTCAGCAGGGCGGTCTAGACACACTCAGCAGGGTGGTCTAGACGCACTCAGCAGGGTGGTCTAGACACACTCAACAGGGCGGTCTAGTCACACTCAACAGGGTGGTCTAGACACACTCAGCAGGGCGGTCTAGACACACTCAGCAGGGCGGTCTAGACACACTCAACAGGGTGGTCTAGACACACTCAGCAGGGCGGTCTAGACACACTCAACAGGGTGGTCTAGACACACTCAGCAGGGCGGTCTAGACACACTCAACAGGGTGGTCTAGACGCACTCAGCAGGGTGGTCTAGACGCACTCAGCAGGGTGGTCTAGTTACACTCAACAGGGTGGTCTAGACGCACTCAGCAGGGTGGTCTAGACACACTCAGCAGGGTGGTCTAGACACACTCAGCAGGGTGGTCTAGACACACTCAGCAGGGGGTCTAGACACACTCAACAGGGCGGTGTAGACACACTCAACAGGGCGGTCTAGACACACTCAGCAGGGTTGTCTAGACACACTCAGCAGGGTGGTCTAGACACACTCAACAGGGTGGTCTAGACACACTCAGCAGGGTGGTCTAGAAACACTCAGCAAGTCTAGACACACTCAGCAGGGTGGTCTAGTTACACTCAGCAGGGTGGTCTAGTCATTAGCTGGTCTGTCTACAGGTAGATTGTGTTTACAATGGTATGATCTCATGAGGTCTCACTAATCAGCCTTTTTCAGAACATTTACGAAAAGGAATACGGGAACCTTGTGACAATACCTGAACCTTGTTACAATTTGGGAATCTTGTGATGATATGAAAATCTTGTGACGATATGGGAACCTTGTGACAAAATGGGAACCTTGTGACATTATGAGAACCTTGTGACATATGGGAACCTTGTGACGATATGGGAACCTTGTGACGATATGGGAACCTTGTTACAATATGGGAATCGTGTGACATATGGGAACCTTGTGACATATGGGAACCTTGTGATAATATGGGAACCTTGTGACATTGATATGTTGCTGTCTCAGGATGAAATATACTGCAGAGAGGTTAACGCAGTGTGTAACACAATGATACATGTATTTACATAAAATTAACAATTTACATAAAATAGTATGTACATAATTATATAAAATAAAAAAATTCCAAGTCTTCAAGTGTTACTGTTATACTGCTTAAATGTGATATTTCACTATCCGGCAGTTGTGGTTAAAATAAAAGTTTCGGGTAAATTTAGGATTAATAAAAATTAACTTAGGCTTAATACGTCGCCTGCGATAATTTACCGATGTAGATCGCGTACGAGTTTGGCGCGAGTCTGTTTTCTTAATTTTATTCTTCACAGGAATGAAAATTATTTTATTTGTAAACTAGTATGTGTATATGTACATAGGATATGTGAGGATATGCTTGGCGGCTATAAATAAGACGTTGTTTTCATGGTTAGGTCAGAAAACCAAAAGATCGATGCGTTGTAGCCACGGCCACGGGATGACGCGGTGCCCCGGCAAGACATCCCGATACCGTTCAGTCTTCAGTATTCTAATCATATTTGAAGCCACTGAATATTCATATTCGATTCGATTCTTTTTCGAAATTTCTAGGATATTCGATTCGAATGAAATTACAGATTCGTCCGTTCCGCATTTCATCTTTCGCTAAATTGCCGATAACGTGCATTTTTCGTTTCGCCAATCTGTAAAAAAATTAGTGTATGGCGAAAGCCTAGCGCGAACCCAGTAATTACTGGTCCCCCAATTAGGCAGCCCTTAGAGAGGCCCAGTAACACAATACAGATGCCTTGTGCATCCTTGGCTATTAGAAAGTCATTATAAGGAAGATAACAAATCATGCACCTTAAAGAGTATATAATTCTGCTCCGCTTTTACCCACCTTAAATGTCACGGTGCTGGTTCACGTCCGCGCGGACAGCCAGTCGCTGCCACGTCCCACGAACGTCGCCCGGTACAAAATTGACCGATGTCGCTTCGATCAGCGCAGCAACTTGTATCTTGCCGCATCTATTCACGCCTCGAAGTGCTGACCCAGGGAATATCATCGGGCAACCGGAACGTGTTTATAAACACGCCGAACGCTGTGTGTGTGTGTGTGTGCGTGCGTGCGTGCGTGCGTGCGTGCGTGCGTGCGTGCGTGCGTGCGTGCGTGCGTGCGTGCGTGCGTGGGTGGGTGGGTGTGGTGTGGTGTGTGTTGAGGTCAGCTTAGAATTTAGAATATGTTGAGGACTGCAGTAATGATATTAAGAAGTAAGGCCCATATTCCAGTGTTGCACTGTTGTACGCGTTTAATGAACTGTATCAACAAAGTAATGTTTGCCATTTATGAAATGTTTTGACAATTATGTTTCAATAAATTTGAATCTTTCTTCCAAGGGAGTGGAATTGTTTTTGTGTAAATAACACGTGAACGTTCACAGCAGAGAGTCTAGAGAATAAATATAAAACTATATAGTAATATGTTACGGTTGATCTAATTTCTTAGTTACTCTATGTTACATAGAAATTAGAATAATAAAAACAAATATTTACCATATCATTAGCTCTTATTGTATTGAAAATTGGATTTATTCACTACTTTTCTTAATAAATATTGATAATTAATAATAATTAATTAATACTGACACTTTATACCAAATATTGCTCCGGTAATACACCAAAGTACCCTATTATTGCCCACATACAGTTTAGACAGTCAATTGTGATTCATTAGTCCATAGAAAGCAGATAACACTTAGTGATATAATTGAGGCCTACCTTGATCTTTGGACGGCAATCTTGGGGTGTTCTTATGCAATTAGGCAAAAATGGCAAAAACAGAGGCAAAACAACACTCAAAACATGATATAAACTTAGGCGCATCCAATAGGTGGCAGCACGTCCTTTGCCAAGTTGATTTTAATGCTGCCACAGAGCTTAACAATAGAGAAACAACAGTAAAATCCAATGGTCCCATGACTTTTTACCGGCACTGTATTAGTCTCGCTTAACCGACTGTCGGTCGGCTGCGGAACTACGCCGAGAAGACAGTCTGGTGACATTTGCCGGCTTTTGTTTGGTATCCGCGTGATCTATAAAATGCTGCCACCTCACGGACACTGCCGTAATATTTTTTTTTATAAACAACTGAAAATTTGTATTTCTATTTATTTTGGGTTAATATAAGTTTAATTTTTAATAGTTTTTATAATACAGCATTATTTAATCAAAAGGTTTCCTTATTTAATTTGTATGCTATCCGTGTCGGGCTAGACAATGCTGCCACCTCACGGATACTGGTTAATCCTGCCGTAATTCTTATTTTATAAACAACGGTAAATTTGAATTTTTACTTACTGTTGTGTTACTATAAGTTCAATGGTGAATACTTTTCAAATGATATTATTATCTTGTAAAACTATATCGTTATTTAAATTTTTATTTCATAGTTGGCCTGAGAGCCAATCAGCGTCTCTACCCTATTCTGGGGTAAGGCTGCCCGGATGTAGAAACTTAAGAATATATACTGTCCCAGGCGTAGTTGAGGGGGCCTAAAAGTGCTGCCACCTCACGGAGTCTGGGTAACCGAGGCTAGCACTGTATATATATATATATATATATATATATATATATATATATATATATATATATATTTAATACACATGGTTATATCAGCGTTCGGCGTGTTTGTAAACACGTTCTGGTTGCCCGATGATATTCCCTGGGTCAGCACTTCGAGGTGTGAATAGATGCGGCAAGAGACAAGTTGCTACGCTGATCGAAGCGACATCGGTCGCTGGCGCTCCAGTACATGTTGCATAATTTTGGACCGGGCGACGGTCGTGGGGCGTGGCAGAGACTGGCTGTCCGAGCACGTTTGGCTGTCTGTCGAACGATCATGGGATGTGCCGATTATGTTGCGCCTAGCAGGGTCAAACTCGAAAGAAGCGCATTTAACGTGTTCTAAGCTGATACAGTTCTAAATAATGGTTTAATTTGAAAGAAATGATCTAACTAATAACATTGAAAGTCTTCGAAAAGGCATCGATTGACGGCTTGTCTATCCGGCTAGATTACCCGGACGCGAATCAGCACCATGACATTTAAGGTGGGTAAAGGCGGCGCAGATCTACATACTCTTTAACTTTAAGGTGTATACCCAGCCAATACACTGCTAAGGCTCCACTTGGCTCTATGCTCTTTAATTAATTGCAGAATATTTGTTTGACGAATAGAGATTATATTTTAGTTCTAATATATACAATATTAACACTTCCGTCAGCAAATGTGTTTAACAGTGATTCTCTTTTCAAAGCTTCGGGTTTACTGTTCCAAAGAAATGGATATGCCAATTTTTTTTATTTGTTCCACCTTATTTGGTACTGAGGTAAGACTACCTACGTACCAACCTGACCTCCCCTATGGGACTCCAGTGTTCCCATACTAATTTTTCTTGGGATTGTAGCTATAGGCCGTCTCCAGGTATATGAATCTAATTGCCATATCCTCCTGTCCTTCCAGTTTCTTCTCTACTACCTACCTCTGGACAAACATCCCATCCGTTATTCCTCTTCCTTGTCTAAACTCCAGCTGTTCTTCAACGATTTCCCCTTACACTATTGCTTTTATTCTGCCATCCAGAATTCTTTCCAGCAACTTCAACATATGGCTTAGCAACGTAATGCCTCAATTGTTTTCCAGGGTCATGCACATCTCCCTTTCTTTTCTATATTCAGACAATTAGCCCCGTTCTTTATTCCGCTGTGAACTTCCCGTCTCTCTTGCAGGTGTTCAGCAATTGTTTTGTCGATCATCTTCCAACTCGCTCAGCCACCGCCACCATATATACTCGATGCCTGTTTATCTTTCCAAATAGGCCTACACGATAAACCGTAAGAATGGCCCGGGCTGTGACAAATTTCATAAAGCTTACATTACCTCCTACCACTGTGTGTGTGTGTGTGTGTGTGTGTGTGTGTGTGTGTGTGTGTGTGTGTGTGTGTGTGTGTGTGTGTGGGGGGGGGGGGTTGCGTGTACGTGTGTGTCGTATTTACATTCATTGCTTACTTCTATTAGAAAACCTATGCAGCATCGATCATCTGGTTGTGTTTTACATTTTACCCCAACAGTAAATACAAATATGGGGAATAGGTGCTTTTTCTGTGACTGTATTACTCGTTTGAATAGAGGTCTATGCTTCCTTCGATCAAGTGTTACATCAGACGCAAGCTGAATTATTATGCGATTCTTAAATATTTTAAATATCTTGCTTTTACAATTTTGAATTAGTAATGGTTTATGAAAAATATATATAAAATCAAATTACTTTACTAAACCGTTACGTTGCGGTTTGTGTACGTGACAATCAATTGCTGCACGTGACCTTAGTCAAGCATAACCATTGCCAATAGTGTTTATAATGGTAACGTATGGGCGGCATCATATATGCTATATCAAACTGATCCCATTTTGTGTGGACACACCGGTGATATGCAAGACGTTACGTGACGTGATAATGTTAGTGTACGCTGCGCACGTGTTTGATGATAATATACTATATTTTTGCTCAAAAATCAGTAAGAAACTTTATATTATCGGTAATATCTATGCTAATATAAAATCTTCTTCGGAAGGAGGGTGCAGATTAATACAAAAAAGAAATGTGACGATGACAATAGTATACCCACACAACACAATCTCTTACACATAAAAGCACACTCTTTTTTTCTCCCGTTAGTCTCTCCCCTCAGTCTCCCCTCTCTCCCTCTCCTTCCTTCATCCCTCTCCTTCCCTCCCTCCACCCCCTCACTGCATTATCAGAATAATGTTTGTTAGTGCTAATATCACCCATCTATCTAATCCCTTATAAAGAATACCATTATAAAGAAGTGTCTTGGTGATTTGGCGCAGGAATTGTGGAACAAATTATAGTGAACATTCATGCATCCGGGACATTATATATTGTTGGAAAGTGTTTAAAGGCATCTCTTTTTATTAGACATTTCAATTAATTCAAATTGTTTTGAAATGACGGACAATGCTTTAGAATTTCATTTTAGTGCCATACACGTTTTAATCAGTGTTTATGTTTTAGAGTAATTTATATATATATATATATATATATATATATATATATATTTACGTACACAGTTTTAGTAAAGGTTTTAATTCTATATTAATTTATATAATTTACGTACCTAGTTTTAGTAGTATTCATCTTAAAAACAGTGTTTAATTTATTTTAAATTAATTTATATAATTTACATACAAGGGTTTACTAGTACATCTTAAAACCAAAAAATTAATATCATTTATATAAATTTATATAATTTACATTTCTATTTATTAATATACATTTAGTATATTTCTTGTGCAGAGCAACGATCAGGCATGTGGGAATTAGCGCTATATAAAAACTGTATTATTATTATTAATATTTAAACCGTTCAGTGTCCATTTTTAGCAAATAGATGAATGAAATGCACAAATGAGTAGCGCTGCAATCCGTTTTCGTTCTGATGCACAATGTGTCAGAGTGAACAAGTTTGTGAGGTTGTTTTTCTCTCTTTGTCTGTCTCTCTTCTGATTTACCTCTCCCCATCCCATCCTTTTAAAAATACTCAACATTTTCTCCCTTCCTCCCTGCTTGGCGGCCCTTCGCCGTCTCCCTCTCCCACTCCCTCACTTTCTTTATCCTCTACTATTTCCCTTCTCACTGTCCCTCTACACCCGTCTTCCTCCATACTTTCATCAACCAATCCTTTTCAACCCTCCCGTCATTCTAATTAAGCCGCAATTCGGTACGGTCATGGGTATTTGCACATTCGACAAGAACAGCGAAGCTACTTGTGCCATTCAAGGCAAACTTGATTTGCCCGTGTGTAATACCTGTCATGTGTCATTGTCAGTTTAACACAGACAATGCAACGTTTCACTGCCGTGGACATTCTTAGACTGACGTGCGGCCTCCGACAATGGTATGTTCTTGGTCCCGCTCAAGAACGCACTAATTGACAATGTATAATTAGCAACATCTGTCGCGTTGAACATGGCAGTTGCTACAAACAAATGCCTTAAGCGCTCGATCGAAAGCATGGATTTGTCGAATTTTAAGTGCAGTTGTAGTCGAAATGCAGTTCTCCCGGTTTTCAGTACAAGACCAACTTCACGTGTTTACGGATGCTTCGTTTAGGGTCGGGTGCAGCGTATCGTATGATATTCAGCAAACGATATACATTTGACGCTCTATGTGGTTTGACAGTTGGTCTCGAATGAGCTGCACATGTTGCAGTTTGGGGAGTCATCAGACATTGGGATATACAATTAGACGCCAAAAAGAGAGCGACGACTGCTACAGACAATTGCTTTAAGGTAGGCCATGTGTGTAATGTTGTTTTAGAAAGGCAATTGTTGGTAGTACATTACATTAGTTGCCATGTGGTACATGCAGTGTCGACATTCTGTATCGCTAACATGCATAGTCAAACCAGCAAGGCATTACGGAAGTCAAACATTATCATCATTATGCATAACTGTTAGCATCGTTCTACTGTGAATATAATTATACATATAATACATTTCTCAGTAATCAAAACATTACTTGGCAACATAGTTTATATGTAATGAATGGATCCACTTGCTGATTTGCGTCCATGTAAATCGTAGGTAAGCATGGTATTTATTTATCAAAGAAAATAACTAATAATGTTTTAATCCACCTGTGTTTATTATTTTAAATTATGAATTCTCGTATATCAAGGCGAGTTATATTATTCACTGTAGGGTGTACTGTATTATGTATCTGCGTTTAAAAATAATGCCTTATTTAATTTTATGAAGGAGAAAATGTCGGCGACGCCATATTGTTGCCCAACTTCCGCTATAGAACCATGAATCTGGTTAAGTCTACATTAATAATTATAGTTATGCATGTTAACATGTTTTATGTATGATATGATATAGCATGACATATAAACGAAGTTGTAATGTAATGCTACAAAATAAATAGCGTCAGATATATCAGCTTACGTGTTTTACAAGTTGACACCACAATTTCACCAGCTAAGGCTCGGCATGGGTTTATAAGCAAACAAAATGGCTACCTTCTGCAACTGAGTGTTCCGACCGCACGTGGCGGAAGGGGTTACCAGTGACGCTCATCCTATGGAGGTCACAACCGGTGCGGCGAACCGGGGTTTGGGCCAGGTAATTTCCCTCCCATAGGAACACTTCCGGCGGAAGTCGGTCAGTTGTGAGGGAGTAAGGATTGTGACCAACCGTGCCAGGGAACGTTATGAGGAGCAACCGATGAGGTACCCCTGGCCGAACTAGTTACATTAGATTGTACTACAGGCTATATACCCAGTGTCTCCCACTTCCTCATTCCCTCTCTTTTGTTTTTCAAAGTTTTTTCTTGTAGGAAACAGTTATACTCGCAACAGCACATTGACTTATTTTAAGGTATATTGTAAATGTTTTAACAGCTTTAATCGTACACAACTCAGCCTCACGGTAAGCTTTAGTTAATTTGTTGTACGTACGTAAATATTATTGAAAGATATAAAAATGCTTGAACTCTCTTACATTTCAAATGTGGAACGTCCACGCCTAAGTATACGTCGCCTTGTATGTAACTACAAGGGGACGTACCTAATTATATGTTGGAATTATATTATGTTGTATTAAAAAATATTTATTTTAATATCTGTTGATATATTTCATGATTTTTTCATTCTATGGTAATAATTATTATATTTTTCGTATATCGCGCTTATCCAAATAACTGTTTTGGCTGGAATTATAATTGTAAAAGAATTAATACCATGCATAAAATCATCAATATTTTATTGATAGTAAATTTTTAAGATACAATCATTTCTACTATACAAAATAAACTACATTGTCTTTAGTCACCAATAAGTAAATAAATATAACTATGGTATATTAATAACAGTACATTGAATGTATGAATAAATAACTGCGATCATTCATTGTTAAGATACCTTTAAAACTGAGTTTGCATAAGTTTACACAGGTATAATATTACCTAGAATAACCTTTGGTTATAATCTTTTCTTTGAGATATTCATTATTATTATTAATATTGTTTCTTAATAATTAAGAAACACAGTTAATACAAATACCCAGTCAGTATAATCGTGTACATTACGAACCTTTCATACGTGTACATAACACCGCATCAACAAAACAACTATTAAATACACATAACAAAAATGTCGAACATACTTTGAACTTGCATAGTTTTCTTTTTATTATATATAATGTAGGATTATACATACATTATTCATTATTACACACACACCACACGGACACACACACCCCACACACCACACAGACACACACACAGACACACACACACACGCCCGCACACACACGCCCGCACACACACGACCGCACACACACGCCCGCACACACACGCCCGCACACCTAGCGAGTATTTTATTGAAGATAACGAACTAGAGGACATTTTGTATAGTGTTAGACGATGCTACATGTTCTGGTTTAATAATCATAACTCATGCTTGTAGGAAACAGTTATACTCGTTTTGTAATTTTTCTGGCAAAAACAATCTTTGAAATTAGGTGTTGGGCAGCTATAATGACGTGATATGAAGAGTTCAAAACCACAACTAGCAGTCTTGTCCATAAAAATGAGTTGGTGCATGCTTTTACAGATTGTGTACTAATTATTATGTATTCCTGTCAGTTCATGTACCTGTATATTAATTTTCTAATAATACAGTTGTGTCATAATACAGTTGTGACTGATTGCAGTCAGAATACTGTGTTTTAATGCAAAAGCACTGCTAAATGTTTCTCTAAACCAATTGTTTTTACTTGTACAGTTTAGGGTAATGTCGGTTCAGTGTTGTGTGTGGTAGGTTCATACCCTGCTGGTGTTCTTTATGCAAACACTACATGTTGCGTGCACACACATTGATTCCATTACATCAGTTCAGGTGGTTTTGTGATATCTTAGAAATGTATTAACTGTAGTCAAACTTATAATGTGTGTGTGTTTGTGTGTGTGTGTGTGTGTGTGTGTGTGTGTGTGTGTGTGTGTGTGTGTGTGTGTGTTTGTGTGTGTGTGTGATTGTGTGTGTGTGTGTGTGTGTGTGTGTGTGTGTGTGTGTGGGTGTGTGGGTGTGTGTGTGGTGTGTGGTGTGTGGTGTGTGGTGTGTGGTGTGTGGTGTGTGTGTGAGAGTGAGTGTGTGTGTGTGTGTGTGTGTGTGTGTGTGTGTGTGTGTGTGTGTGTGTGTGTGTGTTTGTGTAAGCAGGAATATGAACTTCGCCTTGATAAATGTTGTCAAACAAAGAGGGATTAATATACAACGTCAGAGTTCTGCCAAGTCATCAAGTTAAATACAACAATCATAACTCTTGTTGAGATCAGCTTAGAATATGTTGAGGACTGCAGTAATGATATTAAGAAGTCAAGGGGTAAGTAAGGCCCATATCCCAGTGTTGCACTGTTGTCCGCGTTTAATGAACTGTATCAACAAAGTAATGTTTGCCATTTATGAAATATTTTGACAATTATGTTTCAGTAAATTTGAATCTTTCCAAGGGAGTGGAATTGTTTTTGTGTAAATAACATGTGAACGTTCACAGCAGAGAGGTTAGAGAATAAATATAAAACTATATAGTAATATGTTACGGTTGATCTAATTTCTTAGTTGCTCTGTTACATATAAATAAGAAAAATCCATATAAATGAAACCATGACCATACATTCTGAAATCCCTTCCACCTTTATATAAAACCGACATTTGTATAATTCTTACTTCACTACGCCCACTCATTCTTCTAGCCATACATTTATTTTTGGGATCTAGATTGCCTTGGGAATGTAACATAGCAACAGGAGGTCATGTTTATTAAGTAATCGTTTTTATGGGTTCAACACACATTAATGTTGTACTTTTACACAAAAACCTATATTACTAGTCACTACTCAACCCCTGGCACATACACATATTGTGCACAGATAGGCATTAGCATTCTGCATTTGTTAACATAAATTGATATTAAGGATAAAATAGCAGAAGTTCAAGAAGTTTTCAGAAATGCCCAATTTCTAAAATCGATTGATTGGTGGTGACCTTGGATTAATGCAAACTACACCAGTTCGCAACTCTACGACAGGAATAATCGTAACGGGGAGATGCAGGGCTTTCTAATTATGTAAAATTTAAGTGTGTGTGGGGGGGGGTGGGGTAAAAATCGATCTGTTAGAGAGATCTGCCACTCCCCTAATATATCAGTTACACATATGTAAAGCTGGACCAGGAAAGAAATAACCACTAACTCTTGCACTTCGATATATCTGATAATTTATTTAACAAGACATTTGCCACAGTGGCAACAACCGATGGACAAACAAATAAACTTATCCTCATGACATGTATAGTTTGTTGTAAAAGTTCACATCATATAAACTAATAAAATGTATGCCATGAGAACACTCCATATTTGTATATAACAATAACATGTAGGTAGGTGCATACTATACAATGAAGCAAGATGGACGGAAATTGAAACAAATAATGGTTACCTTAACATTTAAAATAAAATTACTACATATGACTGATCATAACAATTGTGTTACAAGAAATCAAAACAACATTACAATTATAAAAGCATGCAAGTTATAATGTATACAGTGTACCAAGCTTTATCATAAACTTACGACGTATACAAAGCATATAATAAACTAAGCAATAAATAATAAACTAGTGAATGAAAAAGTGATACCATCATAAAGATGGTAGTCGTTCATACATTTTACCACATTAAAGAGTCAGAAATTAAAATGTATACTAAAATACTGCTGCACTGATCCTGATGATAAATAAGTTGAGCTTCTATAAAACAGTTTGTCTCGCATGCACAGTTATGTAAAATATAAAATATAAATAAAAATGATGTGGAAGTATACAATACTATAAGTGGAAGTATGCAACACTATCAGTGGAAGTATAGAATACTGTCAGCGGAAGTATATATAATACTATCAGTATACAATACTATCAGTGGAAATACACAATACTACATTCAATGTATTCTGTTGGTGCTACACAGCTTTGGTTGAGGGTCAGAGTTCCATTTGTAGACTCACTTTTGAATATTCAAAGAAACAGTAGGTCCATTACAAAAGATCACAGTACAGACCCTCAGTCTCAATGGCCCCTCCCCGGCATATACCTCTGGAATTATGCAATTTTTTTCAGAATAAATTCATAATCAAAACTTGTAATTTACATCAGTTTGCATAGACCAGTGGCACTTCTTGGCAACATATTGGTCATAATGTATCAGGTACAGACACGAAAACTAACGAGTTTTAAGCTATTTCATTTACATGTAATTGATATGATTAATACGGCATTCGGCCGATGTTCTTAAATTTACCCGATGCGATTCAGCCCTTCTGCTGAAACAGTAAACTTGGTGAGAGATGCCATCTACTTCCGTCCACATGACCAACTTGGTTGTCGATTCACGACGATGGACCCTTTTCAGCAATGTTTGATGCACTCCCGGCTGAGTGCAGCCTCCGACTGCTGTGACGATTCGGTGAGTATGCTCGCTTTGGATATGCCCCCTGACTTGGATACGCCCCCCTCACTGGTCAGTCTGTCTGTGTCCTGTTGACCACAGAAGGGTAGCGAATCAGACAAGAGGTCATCATGGCATCAGTTTGGAACGCTATGCCAACTATTTTCACTTCTAAAACTTTACTTTGATCTTCTAAGGCATCTGTAAAGATGCTTATTTAATTCACGGAAGCATTTTTGCTGTAATTTATTAAATATTTAGTTTTAATTAATTAATTAATTTCTAAGTGTTATAACTGAATGAACTGCTTTTATGTATTTATTTTGCATTATAATTTGTTATTATAAACGAATGTCATTAAACTATGTATTTATATAGTTACATGTTTTCTTATTTCGTATTATATTTTATGTTAAGTACTAAATTGCTGTGGATATGGAACTATACAAAATAAATATTATTATTTCACATCACAAATCGTGTTTCTAGTTCATAGTGTATGAACGGATTAAAGTGGCTTCCTTGATTAAATCCAATTTTTTTGGTGTCCAAATATAAATATGTAATCTAAATAAATTTATTTAATATATGTCAGTGATTTAATGCTCTAAAGTCTTCCGGGTTTTTGAGAGAATAAGGAAGCCAACAACAGGAAATAGGACAATCACGTCGTGATGCAAGAATATTTGAATTGAATATTCTGCAGCAATTAAATAAGTAAGCAGTTTTTCAATTGATTTTATCAAAGCTACACTTTAAAATCACAGACACAAGCTTGCATGTGGTAATGAATACTTTGTAGATTTGCTTTTCTGTAAAAATAACTGAACACGAGGTGAAAGCAAAATAGATTACAATCGAGTCCACCTTTGCACCACTGCACTATTACGCCCCAGAATACCATGCTAAGATGTCATCACAAGCTGTCAGCTTGTCAGCACAACAAGCTGTCAGCATCACTCCCTTACCTGCATATCAAACTCTGCCGCCGGAGTCGGAGTTCGGGAGCGGTTCAACAGGACATCACTAGATGGCGTAGTAGGTCGATGTGAATCACCTTGGCATAGAACCTGTCGAGAAACAATGTCATATAGCAACAACTGTGTCAATTATGAACACAGTGTCGTCTAGCTGTTGAAACACCAAACATTTGACTCTCATACGTCAGCTTAAAGCAAATGTAACAGTTTTGCATTAAAAACAATTACCAAGAAGACAATCAAATACACAGCCACCCCAAATAATGCTCCATGAAACATTAACCGATTGGCAGTCAAGTCGGGCATTGACGGTCACCCCGAATCTCCTCAGGTTGGCCATAGCCGGCCAGCGAATACAGCACACCGTTTGAATTTGGTTTACGTGGTTCCATCTAGTGATTAAGAGAAGCAATAAATGCGACACCTATCTAGACATAGAACATTAATTTGTGGATATTTTGGATATTTCCGTTTTCAAAAAATATTTACTGCATTTTTGAAAATGTGACAACAAACGTTTTTATTTTTGACATTTTAAAATGCCCTCCAGCCAGGAAGTTGGCCACGTATACTGCTAAAAAGTGTAACATATTATACAAAATTATATACCAGTGTGTAGATAATTTAATGGTCTTTTAAATAAACACAAGTTGTAGAAGTAAAAAGCCAAGCATAAAACAATTACACCGCAATAAAGTATTTTTTTACAAAAAAATTCAAAATGTCTTAGTGTCAATCAAGAAATGGTCAACATATCTTAAAGTTACAACACCAGTTTTGACACCAGTGTGTAGGTACGTTTATTATCTACAACATGCATAAAACATGCAATTGCGAGAATTGAATAATAAAGGCATTGGAGCAAAGAAAATGGGACAAGCAATATTTTAAACATCTATGTCAAATATTTAATGAGGCACAGGCTTTCCGTTAAAATTGGCTGAGTGCTAATGGGTTAAATGAAAACAATTGGCCCTATGATTTGAGAGCTTAGAGAAAAATAAAACCGAACGTGGCATAACTGATGAGGAAACCATCTTTGTGGGACGGAACAAGGGAAAGGATGTGTAAAGCACTGAAGGTCAAGTGAAGGTCACCTGTTCAAGGTTATTCAGCTTCCGTTGCAGCTGCTGGATGCTGTCATGTGACACCTCTCTCCGACTCTCCATCACCTCAGCGTGACGACTCATCTTCTGCTCAAGCTGTAGCAAACACTTACGTTACAGTGTTACAGATGTAACACCGTTACATACACACTTTTGTGTAACGCCCACTCCTGTGTGTGTTAAAGATAATCATGTTACAGACATACCCTTGTGCTACAGACACAGACACAAGACCCTTGTGTTACAGACACCCATGTGTTACAGACACAGGTGTTACAGACACACTTGTGTTACAGACACAGGTGTTACAGACACACTTGTGTTACAGACACACTTGTGTTACAGACACACTTGTAATAAATAAATAAACTGAGATAAATAATTAAGTAAGCTAAGATAAATAAATAATAAATATGCTAAGATAAATAAATAAAATTAGGGTGTAAAAATACAGTTTCAAACAGAACAATTTAAATAAAACCAGTCAATGCTATAAAATATAAACCAGTGCCATCAAGGCATTTAACACAAACGAAATAGATAATTTTTGAGTTGTTTCAGGAAAGTTGCCAATGTTCCAGTTGATCACTTCACATATGTCTCTACCCAAAAGTTGCACCATTGTGTCAGTGACATCTCTGAGACGTTGACAGAACTAGTCACCTTCGGCTGGTATTGTTGTTCTTCAAAGTAGTTAGTGTTTCCCTTTGCCGTTGCGTCCTGTGGCACTGGGGTGTTGGCGCCACTCCGGATCTGAAACAGAACTCACCAGTCATTGATCGGTTCATGTTGTAAGTTCACAAAGACATTCCATTAACATGTTTCACTCTCAAGGTTTCACTCTCAGTGATTCACTCCCGATGTTCTGACTTAGTGGCCATAGTGACAATGGATGACTGACCGCTTGAGTGGACATAGTGACCACAACAACACTTATATGATTCAAAAGAAATATATCTCAGCCAGGTCCAACAGTTGGGATCTGAACAGGAAACGAGATCCCCATGAACCTTGCCACAGAAAACACATAGTGTTCACTTAATAAAACCAAGTAATGTTTAGCAATGGTGGTAGCTTCTGGTATTTCTTGCATCAAGCCATTATTAATATTATTATTTTAACAAGGAGAATAAACCAAGTTTTCAATAAAATATAAAATTTAAATTTCGATGACATTTGTCTTCATCGCTGGGAAATGATCATTTAAAGCGACATGGTCCATTTGTGGCTTTTTATTTTTATTGCAAAATTATGTTGTACAGTATAAATTATACCTATTATAGCATAAAGACAGTCAAAATATGTTTTCATGTATCATTTACGAGTTGAAAATAGACGCAGTAAGGGGTGCTTAACTCTGTTTACACATCGACCACGAGGCGTTTTCGAAACTAATGTAGGCGAGGCTAAGAGACCAGGAAATGCATGATCACGTGATGCAGTATCACGTGAACACAAGTTGACGCCACTAACGCCACACCCAGCCAGGTGCACCACGAACGGACCATGTCGCTTTAAAAGCGCTACAAATCTGAAGAAAAAGACAGAAACACAAGCGTGACGAAGCGTGACGAGGCGTGACGACACGTGCACACATGCGAGAGAGTTACCACGACAAGGGTTTGTTTGAGCACGCTCAGATGCTCCTGCAGGTTGTCCTTCTGGTCGTGGAGCTGCTCCAGCTCCGTGGCCATCTTGATGCGGGATCGCTCCAGCTCCAGCATCCCTCCGTCACCTCCTGGGCACACGGGCGATTGGGTGACTCACAGATAGGGTGAGAGTGAGATAGGGTGAGAGTGAGATCAGGTGAGAGCGAGATAGGGTGTGAGTGAGATAAGGTGTGAGTGAAATAGGGTGTGAGTGAAATAGGGTGACAGTGAGATAGGGTGTGAGTGAGATAGGATGAAAGTGAGATAGGGTGTGAGTGAAATAGGGTGACAATGAGATAGGGTGAGAGCGAGATAGGGTGAAAGTGAGATAGGGTGTGAGTGAAATAGGGTGACAATGAGATGGGTGTGAGTGAGATAGGGTGAGAGCGAGATAGGGTGAGAGCGAGATAGGGTGAGAGCGAGATAGGGTGAGAGCGAGATAAGGTGAGAGTGAGATAGGGTGAGAGCGAGATAGGGTGAGAGCGAGATAGGGTGAGAGCGAGATAGGGTGAGAGTGAGATAGGGTGAGAGGGAGATAGGGTGAGAGTGAGATAGGGTGAGAGCGAGATAGGGTGAGAGCGAGATAGGGTGAGATAGGGTGTGAGTGAGATAGGGTGTGAGTGAGATAGGGTGTGAGTGAGATAGGGGGTGAGTGAGATAGTGTGTGAGTGAGATAGGGTGAGAGTGAGATAGGGTGAGAGCGAGATAGGGTGTGAGTGAAATAGGGTGTGAGTGAGATAGGGTATGAGTGAGATAGGGTGAGAGTGAGATAGGGTGTGAGTGAAATAGGGTATGAGTGACATAGGGTGTCAATGAAATATGGTGTGAGTGAGATAGGGTGTCCGGGGATAGAGGGTGACAGGATAATAGGATGTCTGGGCAATAGGGTGACAGGCTGATGACAACAACACAAGAGATAACAGCAGTGATGACAACAACAACACAAGAGATAACAGCAGTGATGACAACTACACAAGAGATAACAGCAGTGATGACAACAAAGTAAGAGACAACAGCAGTGATGACAACAACGTAAGAGACAACAGCAGTGATGACAACAACGTAAGAGACAACAGCAGAGATAAAAACAATGTAAGAGACAACAGCAGTGATGACAACAACGTAAGAGATAACAGCAGTGATGACAACAACATAAGAGATAACAGCAGTGATGACAACAACGTAAGAGATAACAGCAGTGATGACACCAACGTAAGAGACAACAGCAGTGATGACAACAACGTAAGAGACAACAGCAGTGATGGCAACAACGTAAGAGACAACAGCAGTGATGACAACAGCAGTGACAGAGAACAGAATGAGAAGTGTGAGCCGCGGACCAAGCAGATCAAGAGTGTCACTCACTGTTTTGATATCGTCCTTGAGTTCTCGCAGTGTGTCCTCCAGTTCATGTTCCCGGCTGGACAGTTTCTCCTGGGATTGCAGCTGGAGGGAAGAGACGGATGGGATCAGGGGACAACAGGGACAGACAGGTATATCGGGTTATTTGGTGGGCCACAACCAGCTGGGCCAGGAGCAGACAGGGACAGGAGTGTTGTCAAAAGTACATAAATGTGTTTTGTACATTCATGTATGTGTGTTTGTGTGTGTGTGTGTGTGTGTGTGTGTGTGTGTGCGTGCGTGCGTGCGTGCGTGCGTGCGTGCGTGCGTGCGTGCGTGTGGTGTGTGCGAATGTGTGTGTGGCACCGCTTTACCCACTGGCTTGGCGTAGGAATAAGAGGTAACATACCCGCCGCACTATTTCCAAGTGTTCCGCTCTCAGATAGTTGAGTTCGTCTCCAAGCCGATTGGCTCGGCTGTAGTGCGCGTGGGCGATGCCTTCAAGGTCGGCAATCTCAGCAGCCGACTTCTCTCTTATCTGACGAACCTCCTGGTGAGTAAACAATGAATTACAAAGGTGGACCATTCAGCAGTGATTATTATAAAGTAATCTAATAATTGCCTACCGCGTAAAAGACCCGCAGTTAAATTGGTTCACGGTGTCACAAGGCAGCACTGTAAAAGGAATTATTTTTCTTTTCATTCTTTATCAAAAGAAACATAACTTCAAACATTGTATATTCTCACTTGTAAATCTTGCGCGTTTGTTTATATTTAAATACTAAAGGAGAATTTGTATGAGCCGTCTCAGATATCATTTTGTAAGTTGCTCATTAGTTTTCTACAGTTGACCAGCTACATGATCAATTCAGACAGCTCCTAATAATAACTCATTATACGAAAAAGCTGGGTACAAACTTGTCTCTATACTACACTATCAACAAACACGTTTAGAAGACATGTCTCAGTCTCACCTGGTCTCCATACTACACTATCTACAAACATGTTTAGAAGACATGTCTCTGTCTCAGTCTCACCTGGTCTCTATACTACACTATCTACAAACATGTTTAGAAGACATGTCTCAGACTCAGTCTCACCTGGTCTCTATACTACACTATCTACAAACGTGTTTAGAAGACATGTATCAGTCTCAATCTCACCTGGTCTCTATGCTACACTATCTACAAACATGTTTAGAAGACATGTATCTCTCTCAGTCTCACCTGGTCTCTATACTACACTATCTACAAACATGTTTAGAAGACATGTCTCTGTCTCAGTGTCAGTCTCACCTGGTCTCTGTCCTCCTGGTTGTGTCTGAGACTCGTCACTTCATCCTCCGGTTGCTGTATCCTCAGAGCCCGCTCAGACGACTCCTGGACACAACATCAAGTATCACAGACAGCAGGGGCAGACTGGCAGAAGCAGTGTGACACCGACACCATTAGTATCATGGCGTCATGATGCCACGAGTATCATGGCGTCATGATGCCACGAGTATCATGACATCATGCTGCCATGAGTATCATGACATCATGCTGCCATGAGTATCATGACATCATGATGGCATGAGTATCACGACATCATGATGCCATGAGTATCACGACGTCATGATGCCATGAGTATCATGACGTCATGATGCCGTGAGTATCATGACATCATGATGCCGTGAGTATCATGTCGTCATGACGCCATGAGTATCATGACATCATGATGCCGTGAGTATCATGACGTCATGACGCCGTATCATGACGTCATGACGCCGTGAGTATCATGACGTCATGATGCCATGAGTATCATGACATCATGACGCCATGAGTATCATGACATCATGCACAGTTTTTTTTAACCGTAGGTAAATTCTGTGATAGAAAATATAGTTTTCAAAGAAATGAAAATTACTGTAAAAGTAAGATTGTAAGCTTTCAGCTGAATGTGTATTTTGTTACTAAGCAGTCAACGTTTTGTTACCATGGAGACCTGAACTAATGTCTATGGTTACTAAGCAGTCAACGTTTCGTTGAAAATTAGCAAATAAGTTATTTATTACTTTTAAATTAAATTTATATGCATCATTTATTACAAATATATAATAAATATTGTTATGGAATAATAAAAACAAATATTTACCATATCATTAGCTCTTATTGTATTGAAAATTGGATTTATTCACTACTTTTCTTAATAAATATTGATAATTAATAATAATTAATTAATACTGACACTTTATACCAAATATTGCTCCGGTAATACACCAAAGTACCCTATTATTGCCCACATACAGTTTAGACAGTCAATTGTGATTCATTAGTCCATAGAAAGCAGATAACACTTAGTGATATAATTGAGGCCTACCTTGATCTTTGGACGGCAATCTTGGGGTGTTCTTATGAAATTAGGCAAAAATGGCAAAAACAGAGGCAAAACAACACTCAAAACATGATATAAACTTAGGCGCATCCAATAGGTGGCAGCACGTCCTTTGCCAAGTTGATTTTAATGCTGCCACAGAGCTTAACAATAGAGAAACAACAGTAAAATCCAATGGTCCCATGACTTTTTACCGGCACTGTATATATATATATATATATATATATATATATATATATATATATATATATATATATATATATATATATATATATATATATATATATATATAATACACATGGTTATATCAGCGTTCGGCGTGTTTGTAAACACGTTCTGGTTGCCCGATGATATTCCCTGGGTCAGCACTTCGAGGTGTGAATTGATGCGGCAAGAGACAAGTTGCTACGCTGATCGAAGCGACATCGGTCGCTGGCGCTCCAGTACATGTTGCGTAATTTTGGACCGGGCGACGGTCGTGGGGCGTGGCAGAGACTGGCTGTCCGAGCACGTTTGGCTGTCTGTCGAACGATCATGGGATGTGCCGATTATGTTGCGCCTAGCAGGGTCAAACTCGAAAGAAGCGCATTTAACGTGTTCTAAGCTGATACAGTTCTAAATAATGGTTTAATTTGAAAGAAATGATCTAACTAATAACATTGAAAGTCTTCGAAAAGGCATCGATTGACGGCTTGTCTATCCGGCTAGATTACCCGGACGCGAATCAGCACCATGACATTTAAGGTGGGTAAAGGCGGCGCAGATCTACATACTCTTTAACTTTAAGGTGTATACCCAGCCAATACACTGCTAAGGCTCCACTTGGCTCTATGCTCTTTAATTAATTGCAGAATATTTGTTTGACGAATAGAGATTATATTTTAGTTCTAATATATACATTGTTAACACATCCGTCAGCAAATGTGTTTAACAGTGATTCTCTTTTCAAAGCTTCGGGTTTACTGTTCCAAAGAAATGGATGTGCCAATTTTTTTTATTTGTTCCACCTTGTTTTGTACTGAGGTAAGACTGCCTACGTACCAACCTGACCTCCCCCCCCTGGGACCCCCACCCACTCCAGTGTTCCCATAATCATTTCTCTTGGGATTATAGCCTAGGCCTTCTCCAGGTATATGTATCTAATTGCCATATCCTTCTGTCCGTCCAATTTCTTCTCTATTACCTATCTCTGGACAAACATCCCATCCGTTGTTCCTCTTCCTTGTCTAAACTCTAGCTGTTCTTCGACGATTTCCCCTTACACTATTGCTTTTATTCTGCCATCCAGAATTCGTTCCAGCAACCTAAAAATATTGCTTAGGAACGTAATGCCTCAATTGTTTTCCCGGGTCATGCACATCTCCCTTTCTTTTCTATATTCGGACAATTAGCCCCGTTCTGAACTTCCTGTGAACTTCCCGTCTCTCTTGCAGGTGTTGAGCAATTGTTTTGTCGATCATATTCCAACTCGCTCAGCCACCACCACCATATATACTCAATGCCTGTTTATCTTTCGAAATAGGCCTACACGATAAACCGTAAGAATGGCCCGGGCTGTGACAAGTTTCATAAAGCTTACATTACCTCCTACCACTGTGTGTGTGTATGTGTGTGTGTGTGTGTGTGTGTGTGTGTGTGTGTGTGTGCGTGCGTGCGTTTGCGTGCGAGCGTGTGCGTGTATGGGTGGGCGGGGATGAGTGTGTATGTGTGTGAGTGTGTGTGTGTGTGAGTGTGTGTGTGTGTGTGTGTGAGTGCGTGCGTGTGTGCGTGTGTGCGTGTGTGTGTGTGTGTGAGTGTGTGTGTGTGTGTGGGGGGGGGGTGTGTGTGAGTGTGTGTGTGCGTGTGTGCGTGCGTGTGTGCGCGTGTGCGTGCGTGGGTGGGCGGGGATGAGTGTGAGAGTGCGCGCGTGTGTGTACGGGGGGGGGGGGGCGTGTGGCGTGTGACGTGTGTGTGCGTGTACGTGTGTGTCGTATTTACATTCATTGCTTACTCCTATTAGAAAACCTATGCAGCATCGATCATCTGGTTCTGTTTTACATTTTACCCCAACAGTAAATACAAATATTGGGAGTAGGTGTTTTTTTCTGTGACTGTATTACTCGTTGGAATAGAGGTCTATGCTTCCTTCGATCAAGTGTTAGATCAGACGCAGGCTGAGTTATTATGCGATTCTTAAATATTTTAAATATCTTGCTTTTACATTTTTTTTATTAGTAATGGTTTATGAAAAATATATATAAAAAATCAGATTACTTTACTAAAACGTTACGTTGCGGTTTGTGTACGTGACAATCAATTGCTACACGTGACCTTCGTCAAGCATAACCATTGCCAATAGTATTTATAATGGTAACGTATGGGCGGCGTCATATATGCTATATCAAACTGATCCCATTTTGTATGGAAACACCGGTGATATGCAAAAGGTTACGTGACGTGATAATGTTAGTGTACGCTGCGCACGCGTTTGATGATAATATACTATATTTTTGCTCTAAAATCAATAAGAAACTTTATATTATCGGTTATGTCTATGATAATATAAAGTCTTCTTCGGAAGGAGGGTGCAGATTAATACAAAAAAGAAATGTGACGATGACAACATTATATCCCCACAACACAATTTCTTACACATATAAGCACGCTCTTTTTTTCTCCCGTTAATCTCTCCCTCAGCCTCCCCTCTCTCCCTCTCCTTCCTTTATCCTTTCTTCCCTCCCTCTACCCCCTCACTACATCATCAGAATAATGTTTGTTAGTGCTAATATCACCCATCTATATAATCCCTTATATAGAATACCATTATAAAGAAGTGTATTGGTGATTTGGCGCAGCAGCACCTCGACTGTGGATTGAATTACCTGTGAACATTCGTGCATCCGGGACATTGTGTATGTTTAGAAAGTGTTTAATTAAAGGCATATATTTTTATTAGAGATTTCAATTAATTCAAATTGTTTTGAAATGACGGACAATGCTTTAGAATTTCATTTTAGTGCCATACACGTTTTAATCAGTGTTTATGTTTTAGATTAATTTATAGATTTATACACACACACACACACACACACACACACACACACACACACATATATATATATATATATATATATATATATATATATATGTATATATATATATATATATACGCACACAGTTTTAGTAAAGGTTTTAATTTTATATTAATTTATATAATTTACATACCTAGTTTTAGTAGTATTCATCTTAAAAACAGTGTTTAATTTATTTTAAATTAATTTATATAATTTACATACAAAGGTTTAGTAGTACTTCTTAAAACCAAAAAATGAAAATGATTTATATTAATTTATATAATTTACATTTCTATTTATTAATATACATTTAGTATATTTCTTGTGCAGAGCAACGATCCGCCATGCGGGAATTAGCGCTATATAAAAAACTGTATTATTATTATTATTAATATTTAAACCGTTCAGTGTCCATTTTTAGCAAATAGATGAAAGAAATGCACAAATGAGTAGCGCTGCAATCCGTTTTCGTTCTGATGCACAATGTGTCAGAGTGAACAAGTTTGTGAGGTTTTTTCTCTCTCTTTGTCTGTCTCTCTTCTGATTTACATCTCCCCATCACTTCCTTTTAAAAATACTCAACATTTTCTCCCTTCCTCCCTGATTGGCGGCCCCTCGCCGTCTCCCTCTCCCACTCCCTCACTTTCTTTATCCTCTACTATTTCCCTTCCCACTGTCCCTCTACACCCCTCTTCCTCCATACTTTCATCAACCAATCCTTTTCACCCCTCCCGTCATTCTAATTAAACCGCAATTCGGTACGGTCATGGGTATTTGCACATTCGACAAGAACAGCGAAGCTACTTGTGCCATTCAAGGCAAACTTGATTTGCCCGTGTGTAATACCTGTCTTGTTTCATTGTCAGTTTAACAATGCTTCACTGCCGTGGACATTCTTGTACTGACATGCGGCCTCCGACAATGGTATGTTCTTGGTCCCGCGCAAGAACGCACTAATTGACTGTCGCGTTGAACATGACAGTTGCTACAAACAAATGACTTAAGCGTTCGATCGAAAGCATGGATTTGTCGAATTTTAAGTGCAGTTGTAGTGGTAATGCAGTTCTCACGGTTTTCAGTACAAGACCAACTTCACGTGTTTACGGATGGTTCGTTTAGGGTCGGGTGCAGCGGATCGTATGATATTCAGCAAACGATACACATTTGACGCTCTATGTGGTTTGACAGTTGGTCTCGAATGAGCTGCACATGTTGCAGTTTGGGGAGTCATCAGACATTGGGATATACAATTAGACGCCAAAAAGAGAGCGACGACTGCTACAGACAATTGCTTTAAGGTAGGCCATGTGTGTAATGTTGTTTTAGAACGGCAACTGTTGGTAGTACATTACATTAGTTGCCATGTGGTACATGCAGTGTCGACATTCTGTATCGCTAACATTCATAATCAAACCAGCAAGGCATTACGGAAGACAAACATTATCATCATTATGCATAACTGTTAGCATCGTTCTACTGTGAATATAATTACACAGATAATACATTTCTCATTAATCAAAACATTACTTGGCAACATAGTTTATATGTAATGAATGGATCCACTTGCTGATTTGCGTCGATGTAAATCGTAGGTAAGCATTGTATTTATTTATCAAAGAAAATAACTAATAATGTTTTAATCCACCTGTGTTTATTATTTTAAATTATGAATTCTCGTATACCAAGGCGAGTTATATTATTCACTGTAGGGTGTACTGTATTATGTATCTGCGTTTAAAAAATAATGCCTTATTTAATTTTATGAAGGAGGAAATGTCGGCGACGCCATATTGTTGCCCAACTTCCGCTATAGAACCATGAATCTGGTTAAGTCTACATTAATAATTATAGTTATGCATGTTAACATGTTTTATGTATGATATGATATAGCATGACATATAAGCGAAGTTGTAATGTAATGCTACAAAATAAACAACGTTAGATATATCAGCTTACGTGTTTTACAAGTTGACACCACAATTTCACCAGCTAAGGCTCGGCATGGGTTTATAAGCAAACAAAATGGCTACCTTCTGCAACTGAGTGTTCCGACCGCACGTGGCGGAAGGGGTTACCAGTGACGCTCATCCTATGGAGGTCACAACCGGTGCGGCGAACCGGGGTTTGGGCCAGGTAATTTCCCTCCCATAGGAACACTTCCGGCGGAAGTCGGTCAGTTGTGAGGGAGTAAGGATTGTGACCAACCGTGCCAGGGAACGTTATGAGGAGCAACCGATGAGGTACCCCTGGCCGAACTAGTTACATTAGATTGTACTACAGGCTATATACCCAGTGTCTCCCACTTCCTCATTCCCTCTCTTTTGTTTTTCAAAGTTTTTTTCTTGTAGGAAACAGTTATACTCGCAACAGCACATTGACTTATTTTAAGGTATATTATAAATGTTTTAACAGCTTTAATCGTACACAACTCAGCCTCACGGTAAGCTTTAGTTAATTTGTTGCACGTACGTAAATATTATTGAAAGATATAAAAATGCTTGAACTCTCTTACATTTCAAATGTGGAACGTCCACGCCTAAGTATACGTCGCCTTGTATGTAACTACAAGGGGACGTACCTAATTATATGTTGGAATTATATTATGTTGTATTACAAAATATTTATTTTAATATCTGTTGATATATTTCATGATTTTTTCATTCTATAGTAATAATTATTATATTTTTCGTATATCGCGCTTATCCAAATAACTGTTTTGGCTGGAATTATAATTGTAAAAGAATTAATACAATGCATAAAATCATCAATATTTTATTGATAGTAAATTGTTAAGATACAATCATTTCTACTATACAAAATAAACTACATTGTCTTTAGTCATCAATAAGTAAATAAATATAACTATGGTATATTAATAATAGTACATTGAATGTATGAATAAATAACTGCGTTCATTCATTGTTAAGATACCTTTAAAAATGAGTTTGCATAAGTTTACACAGGTATAATATTACCTAGAATAACCTTTGGTTATAATCTTTTCTTTGAGATATTCATTATTATTATTAATATTGTTTCTTAATAATTAAGAAACACAGTTAATACAAATACCCAGTCAGTATAATCGTGTACATTACCAACCTTTCATACGTGTACATAACACCTGCATCAACAAAACAACTATTAAATACACATAACAAAAATGTCGAACATACTTTGAACTTGCATAGTTTTCTTTTTATTATATATAATGTAGGATTATACATACATTATTCATTATTACACACACACCACACGGACGGACACACCCCACACACCACACAGACACACACGCAGACACACACACAGACACACACACGCCCGCACACACACGCCCGCACACATACGCCCGCACACACACGCCCGCACACACACGCCCGCACACCTAGCGAGTATTTTATTGAAGATAACGAACTAGAGGACATTTTGTATAGTGTTAAACGATGCTACATGTTCTGGTTTAATAATCATAACTCATGCTTGTAGGAAACAGTTATACTCGTTTTGTAATTTTTCTGGCAAAAACAATCTTTGAAATTAGGTGTTGGGCAGCTATAATGACGTGATATGAAGAGTTCAAAACCACAACTAGCAGTCTTGTCCATAAAAATGAGTTGGTGCATGCTTTTACAGATCGTGTACTAATTATTATGTATTCCTGTCAGTTCATGTACCTGTATATTAATTTTCTAATAATACAGTTGTGTCATAATACAGTTGTGACTGATTGCAGTCAGAATACTGTGTTTTAATGCAAAAGCACTGCTAAATGTTTCTCTAAACCAATTGTTTTTACTTGTACAGTTTAGGGCAATGTCGGTTCAGTGTTGTGTGTGGTAGGTTCATACCCTGCTGGTGTTCTTTATGCAAACACTACATGTTGTGTGCACACACATTGATTCCATTACATCAGTTCAGGTGGTTTTGTGATATCTTAGAAATGTATTAACTGTAGTCAAACTTATAATGTGTGTGTGTGTGTGTGTGTGTGTGTGTGTGTGTGTGTGTGTGTGTGTGTGTGTGTGTGTGTGTGTGTGTGTGTGTGTGTGTGTGGGTGTGTGTGTGTGTGTGTGTGTGTGTGTGTGTGTGTGTGTGTGTGTTTATGTGTGTGTGTGTGTGTGTGTGTGTGTGTGTGTGAGTGTGTGTGATTGTGTGTGTGTGTGTGTGTGTGTGTGTGTGTGTGTGTGATTGTGTCGGTGTGTGGGTGTGTGTGTGGTGTGTGGTGTGTGGTGTGTGGTGTGTGGTGTGTGGTGTGTGGTGTGTGGTGTGTGGTGTGTGGTGTGTGTGTGAGAGTGAGTGAGTGTGAGTGTGTGTGTGTGTGTGTGTGTGTGTGTGTGTGTGTGTGTGTGTGTGTGTGTGTGTGTGTGTTTGTGTAAGCAGGAATATGAACTTCGCCTTGATAAATGTTGCCAAACAAAGAGGGATTAATATACAACGTCAGAGTTCTGCCAAGTCATCAAGTTAAATACAACAATCATAACTCTTGTTGACATCAGCTTAGAATATGTTGAGGACTGCAGTAATGATATTAAGAAGTCAAGGGGTAAGCAAGGCCCATATCCCAGTTTTGCAATGTTGTACGCGTTTAATGAACTGTATCAACAAAGTAATGTTTGCCATTTATGAAATGTTTTGACAATTATGTTTCAGTAAATTTGAATCTTTTTTCCAAGGGAGTGGAATTGTTTTTGTGTAAATAACATGTGAACGTTCACAGCAGAGAGGTTAGAGAATAAATATAAAACTATATAGTAATATGTTACGCATACATGTTAAGTCTCCCGGTTTCGCCGGGAGCCTCCCGGTATTGTACTACATCTCCTGGTCTCCCGGCGGGAGCAGCAAATCTCCCGGTTTTCAATGAAAGCCAAACAAACAAATTCTACCTAACTTACCCAGCTGCGTGTAGATAATTGGTTTACTTTCTGGCTGGATATTGTCTCATGTATTGTTCTGTGTCGCCTCACAATGGGCGAATGGCAATGCCAGTTAAAACTAATAGAAGTAATTGCAATCGAGTCCGAGACTGAGCTAATTTAATGCTCACAAAGTACAAACAGAGTCAGAGACACCGGCGGCGCGGACAACAAATTGAACAATGGCCTGAATTGGAGTTATTTAAATCACAACTTACTTTGATCACTTAACATCTAAAACAGTCGAATAAATATCTAGGTGCAATGCCTACCCCTTGCCTGCAGTTGACATTGTTTAATAAGCGTTATGTGAGCACCGCGAACAACTCCGATACCCTATTATCGCCCACCGTATACGTTCCGGTCTTGTAGGGCAAAGCTCAATCCATTCACATCTACACAAATAATGCACATCCATACATCTACACTACATATGCATGTTTTAAAGTTGATGTACTTATTGCTAAACATTACTATTTGAGTATATTAGACATGTAAATGAAAAACATTCTTATTAACAAACGAAATGCATGCTTGTTATAATGTCTCCCAACCAAGCCTAGGTTACCATGGCTCAGACTGGCTTACAAATAATAAATGCTATGTTCAGGTTTTACATGTAAAGATAAAGTTAGTTATGTAATACATTTTGTATAATAAAATATCATGTAGATGCTCCTGCTTTTCATACAAGGGATTCTTTGCAAAATATGATGAATATCAGAAGTTGAACAAACATGTTAATGTTATACCTGAATGGCAAGAACACAAGTAAATTACTGAACATTGTAATTTTATTGGTTTATGAACATGTCTTCTTTTTAAGTTACAAGAGCTAAACAGCAACACATTTTTTATTAAAAAAATTACAATAATTTTTTTTTTATTATGTATGGTGTATTATGACTGGTGAACTGTTAGTAATAATACAGTTGTATGTGTTAATCAATAGAATATAATCCTTTTGTGAAATATAGTGTATATTATTTGCAAATATGGTTAAAAATTCAATTTACGCATAAAAGCCCGATTTTCCAAAACCCTCCGATTTACGTATAAAAGCCCGATTTTCTGAGACCCTCCGATTTACGTATAAATCTACTGTTTTGGCATTTCTGAAACTTAACATTGTTACGGTTGGTCTAATTTCTTAGTTGCTCTGTTACATATAAATAAGAAAAATCCATATAAATGAAATCATGACCATACATTCTGAAATCCCTTCCACCTTTATATAAAACCGACATTTGTATAATTCTTACTTCACTACGCCCACTCATTCTTCTAGCCATACATTTATTTTTGGGATCTAGATTGCCTTGGGAATGGAACATAGCAACAGGAGGTCATGTTTATTAAGTAATCGTTTTTATGGGTTCAACACACATTAATGTTGTACTTTTACACAAAAACCTATATTACTAGTCACTACTCAACCCCTGGCACATACACATATTGTGCACAGATAGGCATTAGCATTCTGCATTTGTTAACATAAATTGATATTAAGGATAAAATAGCAGAAGTTCAAGAAGTTTTCAGAAGTGCCCAATTTCTAAAATCGATTGATTGATGGTGACCTTGGATTAATGCAAACTACACCAGTTCGCAACTCTACGACAGGAATAATCGTAACGGGGAGATGCAGGGCTTTCTAATTATGTAAAATTTAAGTGTGTGTGGGGGTGGGGTAAAAATCGATCTGTTAGAGAGATCTGCCACTCCCCTAATATATCAGTTACACATATGTAAAGCTGGACCAGGAAAGAAATAACCACTAACTCTTGCACTTCGATATATCTGATAATTTATTTAACAAGACATTTGCCACAGTGGCAACAACCGATGGACAAACAAATAAACTTATCCTCATGACATGTATAGTTTGTTGTAAAAGTTCACATCATATAAACTAATAAAATGTATGCCATGAGAACACTCCATATTTGTATATAACAATAACATGTAGGTAGGTGCATACTATACAATGAAGCAAGATGGACGGAAATTGAAACAAATAATGGTTACCTTAACATTTAAAATAAAATTACTACATATGACTGATCATAACAATTGTGTTACAAGAAATCAAAACAACATCACAATTATAAAAGCATGCAAGTTATAATGTATACAGTGTACCAAGCTTTATCATAAACTTACGACGTGTACAAAGCATATAATAAACTAAGCAATAAATAATAAACTAGTGAATGAAAAAGTGATACCATCATAAAGATGGTAGTCGTTCATACATTTTACCACATTAAAGAGTCAGAAATTAAAAGGTATACTAAAATACTGCTGCACTGATCCTGATGATAAATAAGCTGAGCTTCTATAAAACAGTTTGTCTCGCATGCACAGTTATGTAAAATATAAAATATAAATAAAAATGATGTGGAAGTATACAATACTATAAGTGGAAGTATGCAACACTATCAGTGGAAGTATAGAATACTGTCAGCGGAAGTACATATAATACTATCAGTATATAATACTATCAGTGGAAATACACAATACTACATTCAATGTATTCTGTTGGTGCTACACAGCTTTGGTTGAGGGTCAGAGTTCCATTTGTAGACTCACTTTTGAATATTCAAAGAAACAGTAGGTCCATTACAAAAGATCACAGTACAGACCCTCAGTCTCAATGGCCCCTCCCCGGCATATACCTCTGGAATTATGCAATTTTTTTCAGAATAAATTCATAATCAAAACTTGTAATTTACATCAGTTTGCATAGACCAGTGGCACTTCTTGGCAAGATATTGGTCATAATGTATCAGGTACAGACACGAAAACTAACTAGTTTTAAGCTATTTCATTTACATGTAATTCACATGATTAATACGGCATTCGGCCGATGTTCTTAAATTTACCCGATGCGATTCAGCCCTTCTGCTGAAACAGTAAACTTGGTGAGAGATGCCATCTACTTCCGTCCACATGACCAACTTGGTTGTCGATTCACGACGATGGACCCTTTTCAGCAATGTTTGATGCACTCCCGGCTGAGTGCAGCCTCCGACTGCTGTGACGATTCGGTGAGTATGCTCGCTTTGGATATGCCCCCTCACTTGGATATGCCCCCTCACTTGGATACGCCCCCTCACTGGTCAGTCTGTCTGTGTCCTGTTGACCACAGAAGGGTAGCGAATCAGACAAGAGGTCATCATGGCATCAGTTTGGAATGCTATGCCAACTATTTTCACTTCTAAAACTTTACTTTGATCTTCTAAGGCATCTGTAAAGATGCTTATTTAATTCACGGAAGCATTTTTGCTGTAATTTATAAAATATTTAGTTTTAATTAATTAATTAATTTCTAAGTGTTATAACTGAATGAACTGCTTTGATGTATTTATTTTGCACTATAATTTGTTATTATAAACGAATGTCATTAAATTATGTATTTATATAGTTACATGTTTTCTTATTTCGTATTATATTTTATGTTAAGTACTAAATTGCTGTGGATATGGAACTATACAAAATAAATATTATTATTTCACATCACAAATCGTGTTTCTAGTTCATAGTGTATGAACGGATTAAAGTGGCTTCCTTGATTAAATCCAATTTTTTTGGTGTCCAAATATAAATATGTAATCTAAATAAATTTATTTAATATATGTCAGTGATTTAATGCTCTAAAGTCTCCCGGGTTTTTGAGAGAATAAGGAAGTCAACAACAGGAAATAGGACAATCACATCGTGATGCAAGAATATTTGAATTGAATATTCTGCAGCAATTAAATAAGTAAGCAGTTTTTCAATTGATTTTATCAAAGCTACACTTTAAAATCACAGACACAAGCTTGCATGTGGTAATGAATACTTTGTAGATTTGCTTTTCTGTAAAAATAACTGAACACGAGATGAAAGCAAAATAGATTACAATCGAGTCCACCTTTGCACCATTGCACTATTACACCCCAGAATACCATGCTAAGATGTCATCACAAGCTGTCAGCTTGTCAGCACAACAAGCTGTCAGCATCACTCCCTTACCTGCATATCAAACTCTGCCGCCGGAGTCGGAGTTCGGGAGCGGTTCAACAGGACATCACTAGATGGCATAGTAGGTCGATGTGAATCACTTTGGCACAGAACCTGTCGAGAAACAATGTCATATAGCAACAACTGTGTCGATTATGAACACAGGTCGTCTAGCTGTTGAAATACCAGACATTTGTCGAACTTCTACTGGCTCTGTGCTCTGAGTTCGAACTGATAGTGACGAACACCATGTTCAAGCAGAAGGATGAACGCAAGACCACCTGGATGCATCCTCGTTCCAAACACTGGCATATGATCGACTTCATCATCACGAGGTGTCGGGATAAGATGGACATCCACAGCACCCGAGCCATGCGTGGAGCAAACTGCTGGACCGATCACCAGATGCTGAGATCAAAAGTGGCTTTCAGAATACGACAAAAGCACAACAGGCAAGGGACAAATAAGCCGACCAAGCTCAACACTGCAAAACTAAGTACCATCAGCCATAGGGAGAGTTTTGAGCAGGAGATGGACAGTGCTCTCGCCCAGTGGGAGGAGAAGGAAAACTCAACACCAGACGAGGAATGGGCAGCTCTGCAGCAGGTTGTGTACAACACAGCCAAGACATATCTTGGCAAGCCAGACAGAAAACACCAGGACTGGTTCGACCCCAACGACCAGGAGCTACAGACTCTTATGAGCAGAAGAGATCAAGCCCACCAGAGAGTGTTGCAAACCAGGAGCACTAGATCCACCACTGCAGCATACAAAGATGCCTGCAGACTGCTACAAAAACACACCCGTGCACTGAAGTCGGACTGGTGGGAAAGGAAAGCAGTGGAGCTGCAGAGAGCTGCCGACAGTAACAACATGAAGGGCTTCTACAATGGACTGAAGGAAGTGTGGGGACCCAAAAAGAAGGGACCTGTTCAACTAAAATCAACAGACGGAATGGAAACCTTCTCTGACAGCAAGAGAGTTGTGGCAAGATGGAGTGAACACTTCCAGAAGCTACTCAACGTCCCTGGCGACATAGATCACGAAGCTCTGGACAACATCCCGCAGCGCATTACCAAGACAAGCCTTGATGAGATTCCAACTATGGATGAGATGGCTAGAGCAATCGCCAGCCTGAAAGATGGCAAAGCACCTGGAGGAGATGGAATTCCTGCAGAAGTATGGAAGCACGGAGGAGACAATCTGTTCAGCAGACTGCACCAACTAATCACCAATGCCTGGGAGATGGGTTCTGTACCACAAGCATGGAAGGATGCAAGCATTATAACCATCTACAAGAAAGGTAATCGAACAGACTGTGGGAACTATAGAGGAATCTCTCTTCTTTCCATAGCAGGCAAGATCTTCGCCAGGATCCTCCTCAACAGACTATCTACCCACCTAACACCAGAGGTAGTTCCGGAGACACAATGTGGCTTCAGAGGTAACCGGAGCACCGTGGATATGATATTTTGTCTCCGACAACTACAAGAAAAGTGCATTGAGCATGACCGACCATTGTACATGGTGTTTGTCGACTTCAGTAAGGCGTTCGATACAGTTGGGAGGACCGGACTATGGCAGCTACTGAAGAAGTATGGCTGCCCAGAGAAGTTCACAACAATGATCGAGGCACTACATACCGGAATGATGGCGACTGTTAATGTTGGAGGGGAAGTCTCGGAATCGTTCAGGGTCACAAATGGGGTCAAGCAAGGCTGTGTACTGGCGCCCACGCTCTTTTCCATCTTCCTATCAGCAATGCTCGACAATGCTTTCCGAGACATGGGGGATGGCATCTACATACAGTCCAGACAGAGCGCTGACCTATTCAACGTCGCACACTTCAGAGCGAAGACCAAGACTACACAGATACTGATGAGGGAGCTGCTATTCGCAGATGACAGTGCACTGGTTGCACACTCTGCTGAAGAGATGCAGAAAATAGTGGATGCTTTTTCCAATGCGTCAAAGAAGTTCGGCCTGAAGATTAACATCAAGAAGACCGAGGTGCTGTACCAACCCAACTCTACAAGAACCCGAGAGGAGGATATCATGGTTGATGGAAACAAGCTGAACTCTGTTATGGAATTCACCTACCTCGGAAGCACTATATCAAGTGACGGATGCATTGACGATGAAATACAGAGGAGGATGGCCAAGGCTAGTGCATCTTTCGGCCGACTACGCCAGAGACTCTGGAACAACCACCATGTGTCCATGCGGGTTAAAGGCAAGATATACCGTGCAATTGTGCTGTCCACCCTCCTATACGGAGCCGAGGCATGGACAGTGTACAGACGACAGGTGAAAAAGTTGCATGCCTTCATGATGCGACATCTGCGTTCGATCATGAGGATAACCTGGATGGACAAAGTGACAAACAAGGAAATACTCGAACGGACAGGGCTGCCATCTATGGAAGATCTTCTGATCAGAAAGAATCTCCGGTGGACTGGACACCTCATGAGGATGTCATCAGACAGGCTACCGAAGCAGGTTCTCTACTCTCAACTGTCTTCTGGTCACAGAAAGAGAGGGCGCCCTCGTCTCCGGTTCAAAGATACCATCAAGAGAAACCTGAAGCTGAGAGACATAAAGATCGACTCCTGGACATCACTCTCACAGCAGAGAGACAAATGGAGAGCAAGAGTCAAGTGATGGAAGCAGTCTTTGTCGCTTCGCGACCGACAGCATGATGATGTCTCTCATATGTCAGCGTAAAGCAAATGTAACTTCAAGTCTTCAAGTATTTACTGCTAAAACGTGATGTTTCACTATACTGCAGTTGTAACGTGACTGTGCTAAAGTAGTAAGTTAATAAAATAAATATGACAAATAGACAAATACAATTAACTGTATATTTTAAGTGTACATTAAAACGATGAGTAAATTAATAAAATAAATATAATAAATAGATACAAATTATTTGTACATTGAATTTCACGGTCATGCAATGTAAAGGATACTACACTGTGAGCTAAAATAATACGTTAATAAAATATTAGAATAAATAGATCAATAAAAGTATTAGTACATTAAATAAAAAAAACAGGTAGTCCATGAATGATTAACACTAAAACAACCTACTACAATGTCAATGTCTGAATGACTGGGATGGCGTTAACAGTTTTGCATTAAAAACAATTACCAAGAAGACACTCAAATACACAGCCACCCCAAATAATGCCCCATGAAACATTAAATGAAAACAATTGGCCCAATGATTTGAGAGCATAGAGAAAAATAACACCCAACGTGGCATAACTGACGAGAAACCATCTTTGTGGGACGGAACAAGGGAAAGGATGTATAAAGCACTGAAGGTCAAGTGAAGGTCACCTGTTCAAGGTTATTCAGCTTCCGTTGCAGCTGCTGGATGCTGTCATGTGACACCTGTCTCCGACTCTCCATCACCTCAGCGTGACGACTCATCTTCTGCTCAAGCTGTAACAAACACGTTACAGTGTTACAGATGTAACACCGTTACATGCACTCCTGTGTGTGTTAAAGACATAATCATGTTACAGACACACTTGTGTTACAGACACACTTTTGTTACAGACACACTTGTGTTACAGACACACTTGTGTTAAAAGACACACTTGTGTTACATACACACTTGTGTTACAGACACATGTGTGTTAAAAGACAGGCTTGTGTTACAGACACACTTGTGTTAAAATACACACTTGTGTTACAGACACACTTGTGTTACAGATACACTTGTGTTACAGACACACTTGTGTTACAGATACACTTGGGTTACGCATGTAAGTGTTACATATAAACTTGTGTTAGACATTATAGACATGTTACAAACATGTTTGTCACACAGACATGTTTGTACACTGATACACGTGAACAATCATTGCCAAGTAATGCAGACAATCTCACAGGTTGTTTTGACACCTCTTGTGATAATAATAATAATTATGTTTGTTAACATAGCACTTTTTAAGTAATTAAATGCCAACCAAATCAAAGCGCTTCACATTAACATGATGTGTTGACTAATAATCTAAAATATAAATGAATTAAATACATAAGCTAAAATCAAATAAATAAACTAAGATAAATAATTAAGTAAGTTAAGATAAAAAAAAAAAAAAAATATGTTAAGATAAGTAAATAAAATAAATAAAATAGGGTGTAAAAATACAGTTTCAAACAGAACAATTTAAAACCAGTCAATGCTATGAAATATAAACCAGTGCCATCAAGGCATTTAATACAAACGAAATAGATAGGTTTTGAGTTGTTTCAGGAAAGTTGCCAATGTTCCAGTTGACCACTTCTCATATGTCTCTACACAAAGGTTCCACCATTGTGTCAGTGACATCTCTGAGACGTTGACAGAACTAGTCACCTTCAGCTGGTATTGTTGTTCTTCAAAGTAGTTAGTGTTTCCCTTTGCCGTTGCGTCCTGTGGCACTGGGGTGTTGACGCCACTCCGGATCTGAAACAGAACACACCAATTATTGATCGGTTCGTGTTGTAAGTTCACAAAGACATTCCATTAACATGTTTCACTCTCAAGGTTTCACTCTCAGTGATTCACTCCCGAGGTTCTGACTTAGTGGCCATTGTGACAATGGATGACTGGCCGCTTGAGTGGACAGTGACCACAACAACAATCTTATAATTTAACAGAAATATATCTCAGCCAGGTCCAACAGTTGGGATCTGAACAGAAAACGAGATCCCATGAACCTTGCCACAGAAAACATATAGTGTTCACTTAATAAAACAAGTAATGTTTAGCAATAATGGTAGCTTCTAGTATTTCTTGCATCAAGCCTTTATTAATATTATTATTTTAACAAGGAGAATAAACCACGTTTTC
>OZ024857.1:41549215-41666715 GCA_964017155.1 Oasisia sp. SBJ-2009 | reverse complement strand
TCACCTGGTCTCTATACTACACTATCTACAAATGTTTTTAGAAGACATGTCTCAGTCTCACCTGGTCTCTATACTACACTATCTACAAACATGTTTAGAAGACATGTCTCAGTCTCAGTCTCACCTGGTCTCTATACTACACTATCTACAAATGTTTTTAGAAGACATGTCTCAGTCTCACCTGGTCTCTATACTACACTATCTACAAACGTGTTTAGAAGACATGGCTCTGTCTCAGTCTCACCTGGTCTCTATACTACACTATCTACAAACATGTTTAGAAGACATGTCTCAGTCTCACCTGGTCTCTATACTACACTATCTACAAACGTGTTTAGAAGACATGTCTCAGTCTCACCTGGTCTCTATACTACACTATCTACAAATGTGTTTAGAAGACATGTCTCAGTCTCACCTGGTCTCTATACTACACTACCTACAAACGTGTTTAGAAGACATGGCTCTGTCTCAGTGTCAGTCTCACCTGGTCTCTGTCCTCCAGGTTGTGTCTGAGACTTGTCACTTCATCCTCCAGTTGCTGTATCCTCAGAGCCCTGTCAGACGACTCCTGGACACACAACATTACGTGTTACACAGACAGCAGGGGCAGACTGGCAGGACCAGTGTGACACCGACACCATGAGTATCATGACGTCATGATGCCATGAGTATCATGGTGTCATGTGACACTGATGTCATGAGTATCATGGCGTCATGTGATACTGATGTCATGAGTACCATGGCATCATGATGCCATGAGTATCAATGCGTCATGTGACACTGATGCCATGAGTATCATGGCATCATGTGACACTGATTACATGAGTATCATGGTGTCATGTGACACTGATGACATGAGTATCATGGCATCATGTGACACTGACGCCATGAGTATCATGGCATCAGGTAACACTAATGTCATGAATATCATGGTGTCATGTGACACTGACACCATGAGTATCATGGCGTTATGTGACACCAACATCATGAGTATCATGGCATCACGCACAGTGTTTCTTAGCCCATGGTAAATTCTGTGTTAGCAAATGTAGTTTTCTTAATAAATTAAAATTACTTTGGCACATACTGTGTGAAGCTGATTGATCAAAATGTTGTGTTTCACATCGTTGTTTCAAAAGTAAGTTAATTTCTTACAAAACAACCAAATGTTGGATCCTTGAACAATTTGTTCCACAAATAAAATGTAATTTAAGATATTCCTGTCAAACAAAATATACACCTAAAATTGTCCTCAGTGTTGCTTTTTATTTTAGTAAAATTGTATTCTTGAGTTGTATAGTTGCCCATAATAAGTGTATATCACATTGTAGCTAAGTCTAGGACATATTCGCATTAGTATGCTTTCCTAATGCATTAGAAACAGCTTCCATGTTACATTGTGAAATACAGTTACTCTGACTCTTACTGTCAGCTTTCAGCTGAATGTGTATTTGGTTACTAAGCAGTCAACGTTTTGTTACCATGGAGACCTAAACTAATGTATTTGGTTACCAAGCAGTCAACGCATGGAGACCTGAACTAATGTCTATGGTTACTAAGCAGTCAACATTTCGTTACCATGGAGACCTGAACTAATGTATGTGGTTACTAAGCAGCCAATGTTTCATTATCATGGAAACCTGTGTTCGTAAACTGGTGAGTTCCTCGCATGACCTTGACAAGGCTGTCATTAATTCATCCTTCTCAGCATCCCTCTTGGCAATCTCTCGCGCTGAGAACACAACAGATTTAACAAGATTTAACAAGATTGCCACCTAGAGAATAAACTCAAGATGGCAGGTGGACAAGGAAGCCCTTTGGCTTATCGAGAGTCCAACCTATCTATCTAAATGTACCCCGCCCTTCTTAGGTACATGTCAATTTTATTTTTGAACATATTAACACTACTAGCACTTACACAATCAGCCGATAATCTGTTCCATTCATTTACTGTTCTTTGTGAAAATGAAAATTTTCTAATATCTAATCTACATTGCTTCTTTGCTAATGTAACTCCATGTCCTCTAGTCCTTCTCTCTTCCTTGACTGAGAAAAAAATATTTCTGTCAATATTTTCATACCCATTCAATATTTTAAAAACTTCTATCTGATCTCCTCGCAGTCTCCTGGTTTCTAGTGTTGTTAATCCACATTCTTTTAGACGCATTTCATAACTAATATTCCTGAGTTTTTGTATCATTTTGGTTGCTCTTCTTTGTACTCTTTCTAGTATATCAATATCCTTCTTGCGATATGGCCTCCATGCCTGTATGCAATATTCTAAATGAGGCCTAACTATTGTTTTGTACAGTGGTATTATTAGTTCTTTTTCCTTGTACACTATATTTCGCCTAATTAATCCAAGAATTTGGTTTCCCTTCGCTGCTGCAATTGCACACTGTTCCGATACCTTCATATCAGCACTAATAGTTAACCCTAAGTCCTTTTCCTTTACGGTAGTATTTAGTACAGTATCACCCATTGTATATTGTGCATCTTCATTCCCATGTCCTGTGTGGAGGCACTTACACTTCCCATAATTAAACAGCATTTGCCACTTCTCAGACCATTCGGTCAACTTATTTAGATCATCTTGTAATTGCTGTCTATCTGTATCACTTTTTATTTTTCTGAACACTTTTGTATCATCCGCAAACTTCAACACCTTGCTTGTTATATCATCATCCAAATCATTGATATATATTAAGAACAAAATAGGTCCCAATACTGATCCCTGCGGTACTCCACTCAAAACCGATTTCCAGTTTGAAACCTCCCCATCAACTACTACTCTTTGTCTTCTATCAATAAGCCATTTTTCTATCCAGTTAATCATAACATTGCCTATGCCATGGGCCTTCAGTTTAAGTAGTAATCTTTGATGTGGCACTTTGTCAAAAGCTTTTTTAAAATCTAAGTATATTATATCTACTGGTGATCCCTCATCTACCCACTTTGTGACATCTTCCAAAAAACATAAGATATTTGTTAAGCATGACCTCGCTTTTAGAAACCCATGTTGAGATGGGTTAATCAAGTTATTTTTAACAAGAAAATCAACCAAGTGCTCTTTAATTAGTCTTTCTAATAGTTTACAAATCACCGATGTTAAACTCACTGGTCTATAGTTCTCTGACTTGCTTCTTGATCCAGACAAACACGTCTTTACAAGACTGTCAGTAAATAACCCAAAGTGACGATAAATGGATGAACAACCAGTCAATCTCATTGCCCCCCCCCCCCGCACTTCCCTCCCATTAACAATTACATGGTCTAGTGACTGGAGTCTAACTGAAAAAAGAGGAAACACCTCGATATCATAAACGCAGAATGTCTGATATTCATAAATAATAAATTTTAGATATGCACCTAACCGAGAGTTGATTATGAATTTAAATGTAATCACATTAAACTGTTGTATAAAGTTAATGACTTAAATTAAATTAATTGCATTACTGAAGTTAATAAATAAACAAGTGAATTGAATTGAACCCGCGCCTTGTGCTAACCCACCAAGATTCTGGACTTTCTCGTCGAGTCCAACAAAGTTCTCCTGAGTCTTCTGTTGTCTCTCAGCCTCCATCTGAAACACACCAGTGATGCACAGGTCATGTGACAGGTGGTAACACTCCACACAGTATTACTATATTGAAATAATAGCCCCAATAAAAGCAAGCAAATAGAGCAAAATCACATATAAATTATAGAATACATAATTATCATGAGTTTGTGTGTGTGTGTGTGTGTGTGTGTGTGTGTGTGTGTGTGTGTGTGTGTGTGTGTGTGTGTGTCTATGGTGTGTGCGTGTGGTGTGTGTGCGTGTATGTGTGTATGTGTGCATGAGTGTGTGCCTGTGTATGCATGCATGCATGCACACGTGTGTGTATGTGCATGGCATCAATTACGTAAACTACCCACTGCAGTGATAACACGTGTTTGCAGGCTCTAATCACCACCTGCCTTTGTACAAGCGTGGGATATGAGTGAGTGGTTTCCCTAGCCACCAGGGGGACACAGAGAGAGGAGTGGGGACCAGTGTCCACGCCACTAGACAGACAGGAGCCATGGCCAGGAGAAGACAGACAGGTTCAAAGTTCACTCTTGGCACTTCAACGAGTAATTAGAATTGCACAATCTAATTTAAAACCTCGTCATGAGTGAATCTTTCCAACTGATTCATCAGACTGGACAGGTCAGTGAGGACACTTGAGGAACATCTGCACACACACGCACGCACGCACGCACGCACGCACGCACGCACGCACGCACGCACGCACGCACGCACGCACGCACGCACTCACCCACTCACTCACTCACTCACTCACTCACACACACACTCACACACACACTCACTCACTCACTCACTCACTCACACACACACACACCACACACACACACACCACACACACTCACTCACTCACTCACTCACTCTCACTCACTCACTCACTCACTCACTCACTCACTCACTCACTCACTCACTCACTCACTCACACACACCCACACCACACACACACTCACTCACTCACTCACTCACTCACTCACTCACACACACACACACCCCACACACACACACACACACACCAGTTGAGATTTACTTTACGACCTGAAAAAAAACTAAAAACAGACAAGTGGCACCTATTTTCAAGCCACGACTGACACCTTTTTTGCTCTTTACTTCATTCTGTTACCCGTCGACCACCAGTCCACCCATATTTCTACCCGTCCACAACAGGTTTTACCCATCCAAATGACGGGTGGACGGGTCTCTGCATAAAGCTATGATATCAGCGTGTGTTGGTAGCACAAGGAATACGTGTGTATTAAAATCCAACGAATGTGGATGAATAAAGCGATTAACAACATATAAGGTGAACAGAAACAAGTACACATGAAGTTAATTCAATGTGTATTTAAATATAATAATTTGGTAAACAATGTTGATGTGTTATAAAGAAAGTGTACATCTAAATGTGTCAACTAAGACGTACTGAAGTATGCTGCAGCTTGTGAAGACAGAAACAGGTTGTGAAAGACGGCATTCAAGGTGCATTCAAGGCAGGAGGGATCATCGCCACAGATCATTTTCAAAACATAAATTCTATGTTTGTTGACAACGGAATCACAAGACCAGTTTCAAAGCAGTGCTAAAATCATTGAACAAAGTGAACAAACTTTGTTGTTAGGCCAAATAGCTTGCATGTTGATATTTTTATGCTGTTATATGTATAGAGCCACTCCACTTTTACCATTGTTCGCCAATACATGACTGTACCCAGTTAAAAATAGGTGTTTGTCCAATTGTTTCACCAAAGTCAAATGACTTAGATGATCATATTTCCCAGCTCACCATTAATCTGAAATGCAATAGGTTTAAAGATGAAATTTAAGAGGGATCTTTAATTATGGCATGTATCCATGCTCTTATGTGCTTCCTTGTTACACTCGATGAAAACAAACACAAATATCTGCTTTGAAAATGATTAATGATTGGAGACAATGTGAATTACTATCACCACTAGGGGGTGCCAAAGATTGTGGTAAATGACACGGCAGGCATGCACAGGATTAGTACGGACAAGCTACCTTCGCACGTTCAACATTGTCAGTAGCATAACGCAATTCACACTCTTTCGCAGCAAGTTCTCTGGATACTTGACAAAAGCTGGAGTTAACTGTCGTTAACATCTGAAAGAAGTTGGTTCGCGTCACAAAAATTAATGACTGAATCAACATCATTATCTAAACCAACCACATGACCTAGCAACCAGATCCATGAAAAAAGGGCACCAGAAACGTGCAGCTATGAGACATTCTGCTGTATATTTTGCCAACAATTTTGGCATTATAAAAACGTATATTTTACAGAAATATCTGTATGATAGTTTCAAATGTTTATCATGCAAGACTACATTTTTTTGTAATGACACAAAATAAATGTTGTAACAAAAAGTTAATGTTAGGAATCAGAAATGAAGTATTCCCAGAAAAAGTTTGTATTAGTTATGAGTGACATTAGTACTAAATGTATAGTATGCATTAGTAGTTAAACATATATTAGTGATTAGACATAATAATTGTTATTAGTAACAAATATTAGTGATGAAACACATTGATAAAAACGTGCAGGTTTGTTTTTTGTATGGTCAGACAACTTCTTTTCCTCCTTACATCTGGTAAGTAGCTAAAGGCCAATAGTTTGCCAACATTTCGCCTTCAACCCATTTTTTTAATTTTTTTAATAGTCATCAACACCATCACAGAAACGTATGCATAATTGTATTGTGTTTTAATGCAAAAAATCCACTTTTGACAGTCAATTAAATTATTTTCTGGTAGAACAATTAATTAAGCTAATGAAAATGAACTGACGAGACATTGCTAAGATAGATTTAGTAACATTGTTAGAGTTGAGACGAACACAGCTGAATTGGTGCAAAGACGAATTAGTTGCTGTCAATATCTTATGATGTGTCAAGAGCATCTCATTGCTGGAGTCGACTTACCTGCTCCAGTAGCTCCACTTGGCTCTCAGCTGCCTGTAGACTAGAGTGGAGCTCCTCCAGCTCACCAGTGTGCTCTGAAATGTTTCGCCACAAAAACTCACGAGTCTGTTTGGAAATATTCGGGCTGAAATATGTTACAAACTGTCAAAGTGACATGTCTATAATAACAATCACATCTGTAGCAAAATATATAAAATAATACACTGTATGTATATTATGCACCAATTTGCAGATTACAATATAAAAATAATACAGTGCATAGCTACTAATATTCAATAATAATGATGGATCTCACTTAATTATTTTTACAATATCAGTGACAATATATGTCACCTGCACTTAGTTTTAGTGACAATATCTCACATGCACTTTGTTTTACACTATCAGTGAAGATATCTCACCTCCAATTTGTTTTACAATATCAGTGAAGATATCTCATCTCCAAGTGTTTCACGATATCAGTGAAGATATCTCACATACATTTAGTTTTACAATATCAGTGAAGGTATCTCACATACATTTAATTATACAATATCAGTGAAGGTATCTCACTTACATTTAGTTTTACAATATCAGTGAAGATATCTCACATACATTTAGTTTTACGATATCGGAGAATATATATCACATACATTTAGTTTCACAATATCAGTGAAGATATCTCACATACATTTAGTTTTACAATATCAGTGAAGGTATCTCACAAAATAATTATAGTTTTTTATATAGCGCTAATTCCCGCAAGGCGGATCGATGCGCTGCACAAGAGATATACTAAATGTATATTAATAAATAGTAATATAAATTATATAAATTAATATAAATCATATTACTTTTTGGTTTTAAGATGCACTAGTAAACCTTTGTATGTAAATTATATAAATAAATTAAAAATAAATTATACACTGTTTTTAAGATGTATAGTACTAAAACTTGGTATGTAAATTATATAAATTAATCTGAAATTAAAACCTTTACTAAAACTCTGTATGTAAATTTATATATATAGATTTATATATATATAGATTTAGATATATAGGTTTAGATATATATATATATATATATATATATATAAATTAATCTAAAACATAAACACTGATTAAAACGTGTATGACATTAAAAATAAATTCTTAAGCAATGCACATACATTTAGTGTTACAATATCAGTGAAGGTGTCTCACCGTGTACACTGGCCCTGAGTGTGGTCAGGTCCCTATCCACAGCCCCCTTCCTGTCCCTCCCCTCATCCAGGGTAGCCTCAATCTGCCGCAGCTATCTGTCCAGACGCTCCAGCTTTAACCTTCTGCTCTTCACTCTCTCCTCAATCTGCTGCTCCGTTCTGCAACCACAGAAGAAAAGGGTTAAGAGATGTGGTTAAAATTGATCAGTATGTTCAAGTTGACTGAATCATCTCAATTTGAAGTTTCACAGTAAGTGTTAATATGACTGAGATCAGCCTCGCATGCCGGGGAGATCAGCCTCGCATGCCGGGGAGATCAGCCTCGCATGCCGGGGAGATCACCCTCGCATGCCGGGGAGATCAGCCTCGCATGCCGGGGAGATCACCCTCGCATACCAGGGAGATCACCTTCGCATGCCAGGGAGATCACCCTCGTATGCCAGGGAGATCACCCTCGCATATTGGGGAGATCACCCTCGCATGTCGGGGAGATCACCCTCGCATGTCGGGGAGATCACTCTCGCATGCCGGGGAGATCACCCTCGCATGCTGGGGAGATCACCCTCGCATGTCGGTCAGATCACCCTCGCATGCCGGTCAGATCACCCTCGCATGCCGGGGAGATCACCCTCGCATGCCGGGGAGATCACTCTCGCATGCCGGGGAGATCACCCTCGCATGCCGGGGAGATCACCCTCGCATGCCGGGGAGATCAGCTTCGCATGCCGGGGAGATCAGCTTCGCATGCCGGGAGATCACCCTCGCATACCAGGGAGATCACCTTCGCATGCCAGGGAGATCACCCTCGTATGCCGGGGAGATCACCCTCGCATATTGGGGAGATCACCCTCGCATGTCGGGGAGATCACCCTCGCATGTCGGGGAGATCACCCTCGCATGCCGGGGAGATCACCCTCGCATTCCGGGGAGATCACCCTCGCATGTCGGTGAGATCACCCTCGCATGCCGGGGAGATCATCCTCGCATGCCGGGTAGATCACCCTCGCATGCCGGGAAGATCACCCTCGCATGCCGGGAAGATCACCCTCGCATGCCGGGAAGATCACCCTCGCATGCCGGGAAGATCACCCTCGCATGCCGGGGAGATCACCCTCGCATGTCGGTGAGATCACCCTCGCATGCTGGGGAGATCACCCTCGCATGTCGGTCAGATCACCCTCGCATGCCGGTCAGATCACCCTCGCATGCCGGGGAGATCACCCTCGCATGCCGGGGAGATCACCCTCGCATGCTGGGGAGATCACCCTCGCATGCCGGGGAGATCACCCTCGCATGCCGGGGAGATCAGCTTCGCATGCCGGGGAGATCAGCTTCGCATGCCGGGAGATCACCCTCGCATACCAGGGAGATCACCTTCGCATGCCAGGGAGATCACCCTCGTATGCCGGGGAGATCACCCTCGCATATTGGGGAGATCACCCTCGCATGTCGGGGAGATCACCCTCGCATGTCGGGGAGATCACCCTCGCATGCCGGGGAGATCACCCTCGCATTCCGGGGAGATCACCCTCGCATGTCGGTGAGATCACCCTCGCATGCCGGGGAGATCATCCTCGCATGCCGGGTAGATCACCCTCGCATGCCGGGAAGATCACCCTCGCATGCCGGGGAGATCACCCTCACATGTCGGTGAGATCACCCTCGCATGCTGGGGAGATCAGCCTCGCATGTCGGTGAGATCACCCTCGCATGCCGGGGAGATCACCCTCGCATGCCGTGGAGATCACCCTCGCATGCCGGGGAGATCACCCTCGCATGCCGGGGAGATCACCCTCGCCTCACCTTATTCGACTAAGAACAGCGAGTTATTTTGGTGCGTTGGCTTTCCCTTCCGCCCGACTGCCACTGGCCTACATCTGTTGGTTTGTCATGACAATTGAGTCAAACAAATTATTTATTGACCACAATTAAATTCAAGACTTTTCAAGACTACTTTATAAAATTCAACGATTTCAAGGCCTTGAATTTGGTCCAATCAAATTCAAGCCTTTTCAAGACTTTCAAGGCCCCGTACGGGCCCTGCTGAAGTCACAAGACATCACCTTTTCAGTTGGTGGACCTGACTGTGCAGACCTCGGTGGGTCTCATCCAGCTGAACCTTCTCTCGCTTCAGTTTCGCAACAGCTGTCTCAGCTGTCGTCCTCTCGGCTTCAAGCTCCACCAACTTGGCTCTAGCCTGCTCCACTTGTCGCTTCAGATGCTCCAGTTCTGTCGTCAACTCCTGGACGTCGCTCGTGTCACCCTGCAGCTCGCTGTCATCCTGTCGTGAAACACAACAACGTTTGGTCTGTATGTGATTGTTTTCCTCGTGTGTTCTCAGTGAAATGCTCCAATTACTGCTCCACTTACTGTTCCACTTACTACTCCACTTACTGCTCCACTTACTGCTCCACTTACTGCTCCACTTACTGCTCCACTTACTGCTCCAATTACTGCTCCACTTACTGCTCCACTTACTGCTTCACTTACTGCTCCACTTACTGTTCCACTTACTGCTTCACTTACTGTTCCACTTACTGCTCCACTTACTGATCCAATTACTGCTCCACTTACTGCTCCACTTACTGCTCCACTTACTGCTCCACTTACTGCTCCACTTACTGCTCCACTTACTGCTCCACTTACTGATCCAATTACTGCTCCACTTACTGCTCCAGTTACTGCTCCACTTACTTCTCCAGTTACTGCTCCACTTACTGCTCCAATTACTGCTCCACTTACTGCTCCACTTATTTCTCCAGTTACTGCTCCACTTACTCCTCCACAAGAGCAATATTTTAAAATGAATCTCTCTATTTCTCGTCTACTCGTTAAATATTTTTAATATAAGAATAAACATTTTTATAATACATAGCCTGCATATTTAGTTAACCTGAGAAAGCATTCTCAGTTTTAATATTCCGACCATACAAAGTTCACGCTGTAAACCAAATTTTAAACATGGTTTATTGCAGAATAAACGCATGTATGCATGCAGAGCCATGCACACAGGACTACCTACACATGTATAACATAATGTTGTAGACTATTTTAATGTAAAACAAATTAAAGAATGCAGTACCAACTCACAAACTTTACGTACATTTATTAACAACATTTTGACATTACTTCTAACACTAACATTAGTCATGGTAAAAACCAATTCAAACATTAGAGGTTACCATAAAAAGTGCAAATACGTCTTCTTGCACTGCACCATGGGATTGTTCTAGACATCAGTACCATGCTTGATAAGCATGTTCACTTCAATGTTACTTTCTATTAATGCTTTCAACCAAACATTGATATAAAATGCATCAAACTTAGCATAAATGACTGGTCAGTGATATATAGATGACCACTCACCCTGCTAAGATCCTGCTCTTTCAGTTTCCTTTTTGTCTTCAAATCGGTCAGTTTGTCTTCGACCACCTGAAGAACACGGAAGGAGATATCAACACAACAGTGGTGACTGGTGAGCGGTGGTTGCGTGGTAGAGCGCCGGACTGTCAATCGAGGGGACGGTGGTTCAATCCCACCTACCGCCGTTAAAAAACTTAGGCAATTTAGATGATAGGTTATCCTGTTATATTAGGGCACATGGGGGCTAGAATATCAGATAATCATTCTACTGCTCTTGTACAATTTTGTGTAATTAAGTTCACCCCACATTTGCCTGTGTCTTTCGGAAGAGACACTAAAACTCGGTGGTCCCTTCTAACTGGTGTCTATGCCAGGGGAAGTAAAAGATCCCACACAGGGGGTAAATATGTAACCTGTAGTGGACTCACTAATTCTAGAGAAGGACAACTCAAAAAAACCAATGCCAATAATGGTCAGCAAGTTAACCGGTGGCCATTAATGGGAGAAGAAGAAGAAGAAGAATATAAGATGTCTACACTTTTTATTATGTACTAATATTAAAAATTGAGATAAAATTATGAAATACCTCTAAGAAGATGTCATACCTTAATTTCGAGCCTGCGACTTGCTATTTCCTGCTCAAGCTGCGTGTCAAGAGAGTCGAGTTGTCGCCGCCGTTTCTCCGTTGATTCCTGGAGCAACTGGAGCTCCGACTTGCTCCGCCGCAGCTCTCTGTGGAGCTGCTCCAGTTCCTCCTGACTTTTAGTTATTGCGCAGGTGAAAAGCAAAGGTAGGTTCTTATATAGTGTGGTAACCAGTTTGTAATACTGCTCTGTGCTTTCCTGACAGAACATTCATCTGCACAGTCTTGGTCTTCCTAAGTATTCAGCCATGCTAAAATTAGTGCAAAAAGATTGACCATTCACAATTGCCAATGTCTATAGCCAGGTATTCTTTCATACAACTAAGTGAATTCAGGCAATGTGGATTACACAAAATTGTACAAGAGCAGTAGAATGATTATCTGATATTCTAGCCCCCATGTGCCCTAATATAACAGGATAACCTATCATCTAATGATTCTTTTAACAATTGTTATAAAGATGATTTTTTTAAACCGGACATGCTGAAATTATTAATATATCAATGAATCCAACTTGAGGCCAACCTAATTGACAACAGTATTATCCATGGTCACATTTGATCTTATTTGGTATGTCATGTGACACAAGTACTCCTACCTGCTGAGTTAATAAGGTCAGCTCAAGTCATTTCGTTGACAAGATGTCGTCACTCTCCTGTGCTAGAGAATTCTGCTAATGAGACACTATTTATTTTATCACATACAAATTAATGATCGTAATGTCTAGATTTGTCATGAAAAGAAAGGCACTGCCCATTAGCACTAATATTCGGGGTACTATGAACGGTAATCTTATACTTAACTCAATACTTGCCTAAATTATTACGGCCTTTTAAGTTTTAAAACCGTTTGTTCACCTTATGTTGATGTGTATGTATTCGCAATGCGATTCTACATCACTTCTAGTACAAAGAAGTTAGATTAAGCTATTTTAATTTGTGTTTTAGAACAATTTAAACACACCGAATCGAAAGAAATCGCCTCCGCGGTTCTGGTGCTGTTTAAATTGTTCAAAAACACAAATTAAAATAGTTTAATCTGACTTCTTTGTACCGGAAGTGATGTAGAATCACATTGCACACACATACACATCGATATAAGGTTAAAAAACGATTTTAAAAGGCCGTAATAATTTAGGCCAGTTAAGTCGATAATCAACATAAATTTGACATAATAAACAAACACGCCCTCACTTGGCCACCTTGTCATAGACATTATTTACAATAACACTTTAAAAGGTACATGGAATAATCAACCGAATACATAAGTGACATATTCACACTTTAAATTGATGAACAATTGATAAATGAATACTAATAGAACACATGTGTATGATTTGCAATGCGCCCTTCGCCGTTTATGTTGAGTACGCCCGGGCCATGCCATCTAGTCCTGGACCTGCCCTATAGGCCCGTAGACATTTCGGAGGTATCGAAGTTTGACTGTTGATTTGGGTAATATATACATATGGCTTTAATATTCTACTAGGTGGAAATTTCAAAAACTGGGCATAACGTGGCGACGGCCATGTTTCAAAATGGCTGCCAAATTCAATATCCCCGTATCTTAATAAATACGGCATGCAGAGCAATAATTTTGGTATGCCAAGTATGTTTCAGGAGACTCCAATTTCAAATATATAATTACTTGGCTCCTATGACATTTATTTCCGCCATTTTTAAAGATGGCGGTCGTCAATACAAATGTCCCAATATTTCAAAACCTACGTCACCTAGAGCAGTTTTATTGACGTTGTCGCGCTTACATTTTTCCGGTCGTTAAAAACGTTCCGATTGACGTTTCTACGCATGCGCAATAAATGTAAAATCATCAATGTCCAGCGAAACGACAAAGGATTTTCGGTATAAATGCCACGGGCTGTTTGTTAACTCTCCTGTGATGATTACTGTGAAGAGTTTCTTAAACTGTCGTTCAATGCAATAAAATATTACGTTTTTTATAAATCACTGTCACGGATTATGGCGCACTACAGTCACGTGATTTACGCTTGCTATCAAAATATGCCTCAAAACTTGTTCCCCTCGTGTTAATTTGCGACAAATAACTTCGCTGAGAGGTTATATACATCCTAATGAACAATCCGTGGTATTTATGCCACAAATGCTTTGTCCTTTCGCTGCACATTGATGATTTTATATTTATTGCGCATGCGCAGAAACGTCAATCGGAACGTTTATAACGCCGGACAAATGTAAGCGCTACAACGTTGTTGGATAGCTTGGTGGATAGCGATATCCAACATGTTACTTGTTACCTTCAATAACATACCAATTCGCGCCATTTTTAAAGATGGCGTCTGTCAAAGCCCATTATGTCCGTATTTAAGAAATACGGTATCTAGATCCATCTTTCACCACATCTTAAGTGCTTCATGTCGTCGAAGGGTGTAGCAGATATACAGTGGAGACCTGTTTGACCCACTGTTAACATTAGTTATACGTTTGAGACGAGTTCAACGCCGTATATGATATGTTCCCTATTATCGCTCAGCAGGGGTAGAACTACCCAATAGTCCGCTAGACCGTACACTAGTAAAGATAAGGGCGGACTAGTAAACCTGCCTAATAACTAGTCCAGTTGTCTAGTAAAGGTCAATATGTCATCCAACCCACCCTACAACAATCAATCTAGTCTTTGTAGTCACAGTGACCCTAACCCCAACACATCCCCAGGCTGGGGGATGTAGTAACTAAATCCCAAGTCATTAAAACGTTGATAAATTGTTGCCAGTGAGCAACTGGCTACAGTAGATTTCTTTTCTGATAAATGATGACATAGCCACCAGCTATGAACTTGTCTGGGCACTATTTGTAAGATGAATTGTTCTTTGATGTCTATAATTTTGTCATGTGATATTTGTATTTTCCAGTAGAGCATTTTTCCCATAACACTGTAATGTGAGCTAAATTTCCAAAGTGACTATAAATATTTAAACATATGATATAGAAAATTAATAATGGTAGGGTGATACTGCCGGTCAATGAGTGCAATCGGCATTCTTTTTCAATTGCGCAGTTTGTAATACAGATCATATCTTCACTTTTTTAATTAATTACTTTTGTTATTTCTGTATTATTTTTTTGGTACCATTATGAAAAGTGCGTTGTTATTTAACTGGGGTTGCAATATGTACTTTTTTAGTTTAAAAACAAATTGGAACGACTTAAATTTGGATTGTTTATTTTTATTTTTGTGGACTAGTAAACCTTTTCGCGGACTAGTAAACTTTTGACTTTACTAGTCCCGCTGTCTAGTAAAATAAATGCTGAAGTTCTACCCCTGCTCAGTATACATGAGATCATATGGCGAGACCATTAATCGATGTGTCATCTGTATATAACCAAATGCCAATATAATTCTGAATTTCATGTATGTTTGAAAAGTGTCATCACCAGAACACATTACAGATGGAAAGGTGCATGTGAAAAACATGCTTATAGGTTAAAGCCTGCATCACTCAGGCCAGGACTACCATCGATCTATATAGATTATCAGGTACTGAGCATTCAAATTATGTTTTAAACCTGGTGGAGTTGCCTACGAGATATATCCCACTGTTATAAGTATCCCAAAAGAGAAGTAGTAATGGGGTATTTGTTTACAATAAGCCAAGGTTGCCTCATTGATTGAAGACATTTCTATTATATACCAACACACAAGTACATTACTCTAGCTATTATTATTTCAAACTTTTTTGTTTATTGTCTTGCCATATTTCAGATAATTGAAAATACACGTGGCCATGGACTAAAATACATAATAACTTAAGATATTTCACTTTCGGATTTTCAAGTCTGCTCCTGCCTCTCCTGAACTTAATGTATTATTTACATATTGGGCAAGACCGTCAGGCTACTTTATTGTGGGGAGACTAGCAGGACACGTGTCAGTAACGTAGCAGAGCTCAACAATGACATTGTTAACAAAATAATGATAAAGATTATCGTACCTGACTGCATTCAAGTATCACAATACCCATACATATGTTATAAACGATAAACTGGTATACGCAATCTCCGGCCTATTTAGGAGGAACCCAGGGTAAATGGTGAGATAAACAAACTATAAGAAACAACCAACAATATTTCCACACGTAGCACAAGCTCTCCCCTACCAGGATCCGTATTTATCCGGAATACACTGATTGTACCATATGTGGGAGTGATAGGATTCGAGAACAAACGAAAAAAGTGAGGGAAAAGTTCAGAATGTGTAAATACGAAAGCGCAGTGAAGTTTGCACATACGCCTGAAAGTGTATTTGCTGCTGACAGTCAGAAACAAAATATGGTCCTCCTCAAACTAAATCGTGGAGGCTTTGTCTCATTTATATCCTTTGGCTATGGGTTGACAGTTACTAAAATTAAGGATTTCATGTTAAGTTTAGCAGTTAGTTATGATACTGAGTTATACAACAAAGATGTAAACACAAATTTATTGGACAACTATAGTGAAATGACTGAGTTATGTCCTAGTTATCGAGTCGTAGAAAAGAGACATTCTCAGAGAGGCTTTTGAAGGAAGTTGATTTCAAGATAGCTAGGTGAAAAATGGAATGATGGTTATGATGTGAAATAATCATGGGAAAACGTCAGATCAGTTGCTGACTTTCTTTGCCTCGCTCTTTGGCATTAAAAGATCTCGCATGTTTAAAATTGAAATGATGAGTATGATGCTTGATGGTGATGACGATGAAGTGACGCATGGTGACGACGTTGACCACAAAGAGAATACTACATAGTACATACATAGAGTGGATCGTTATTAACACGCAAACTCAACTCAGTTGCCTCTACCACATATTGCGCTATCAAATATTCAAGGGTGCAAAAAAGACGCCTGTCAACGTCTGATAATCTCCACACACGACTTAACAACATTCATTTCTCTCATCTTTGTTGCAGTACGTTTTACGCTAATATCTGATGAAAAGCATATTCCATGGGCACATTGAATTGATAACTAGGACATAACTGAATTGTATCATTATAGTTGTCCAATACACGCATCTTAGAATATATGTTAATTGTATAACGCAGAATCATAATTCTCTGCTAAACTGGACACGAAATCCTTAATTTCAGTAACTGTCAACCCATAGCCGCCTTTGATCAGTGGATCTAAATAAGACAAAGCTTCCACGAACAAATCATGTTTAGGTTTAGTTTGAGGAGAACCATTATTTTGTTTGTATATGTATGTATAATTGTATGTATGTATATATATATATATATATATATATATATATATATATATATATATATATATATATATATATATATATCAGCAAATACACTTTCAGACGTACTCAAGTATGCGCATCTAGCAAATACGTTATCTCATTGCATCCAGAAAGTTTACACCACTTTCGTGATTAACAAGTAAGAACTTATCCCTCACTCTTTACCTTTTTAACCGAACCCTAAAACGTCCACGTACATTGATTGTAGTATGGTGCAATGTTTGGTACAGTCAATGTAGTCCGGAAAAACACGGATTCTGGTCTATGAGAGCTTGTGCTGCGTGTGTAAGGATTATGGATTGCTTCTTGTAGTTTATTTATCTCAACAGTTACCTCCGGTTCCTCCAAAATTAATATGAGATTCCGTATATCAGTGTATCGTATATATATTATTTTCAATAATCTGGCAAGACAAGAAACAAAAAAGTTTGAAATAATAATAGCTAGCGTAATGTACTTGTGTGTTGGTATATAATAGAAATGTCTTCAATCAATGAGGCGACCTTGGCTTATTGTAAACAAATACCACATTACTACTTCTCTTTTGGGATAGTTATAACAGTGGGGATATATCTCGTAGGCAATTACCACCTGGTTTAAAACATAATTTGACTGTTCAGTACCTGATAATCTATATAGATCGATGGTAGTCGTGGCCTGAGTGATGCAGGCTTTAACCTATAAGCATGTTTTTCACATGCACCTTTCCATCTGTAATGTGTTCTGGTGATGACACTTTTCAAACATACATGAAATTCAGAATTATATTGGCATTTGGTTATATACAGATGACACCTCGATTAATGGTCTCGCCATATGATCTCATGTATACTGAGCGATAATAGGGAACATATCATATACGGCGTTGAACTCGTCTCAAGCTTGTAACTAATGTTAACAGTGGGTCAAACAGGTCTCCACTGTATATCTGCTACACCATTCGATGACATGAAGCACTTAAGATGTGGTGAAATATGGATCTAAATACCGTATTTCTTAAATACGGACATAATGGGCTTTGACAGACGCCATCTTTAAAAATGGCGTGCATTGTTATGTTATTGAAGGTAACAAATAACATGATTGATATCGCTATCCACCAACCTATCCAAAAACGTCAATAAAACTGCTCTAGGTGACGAATTTTTTGAGATATTGGGACATTTGTATTGACGACCGCCATCTTTAAAAATGGCGGAAATAAATGCCATAGGAGCCAAGTAATTGTATATTTGAAATTGGAGTCTCCTGAAACATACTTTGGCATACCACAATTATTGCTCTGCATGCCGTATTTATTAAGATACGGGGATATTGAATTTGGCAGCCGTTTTGAAAAATGGCCGTCGCCACGTTATGCCCGGTTTTTGAAATGTTCACCTAGTAGAATATTAAAGCCATATGTATATATTACCCAAATCAACAGTCAAACTTCGATACCTCCGAAATGTCTACGGGCCTATAGGGCAGGTCCTGGACTAATCGACATGAGCCAGTCTTCAAATTTATCAACGAAGCGACTTAATTATCCGTACCGACTTCCATACCATATCCATACCAGGCCCTGCTGTAAGCAGAGAATTTAGCGGTGTGCCCGTGGCTCGAAGGTAACTGAGATAGAATCTGTAATTTTAGATCTTAAACTAAAAGTCCCAAAGAAACATTTGCAGGCTGTCCTTGACCTTACCGAGTGGGCGGAGCATAATTTGTAGCTAGTGCGCATGACAACCTCAGCGAACCAAAAAATACGTTTGCTCTGCTGTTTTGATGAAATAACACAAAAATTGTTTGTATATCACAAGATAAGTTCATTTATGTGATAATATGTTGTATTGTAGAACATCCCTGCTAAAGAGACATATAACATACATAATATTTTTTGTTTTATTTAAACAATAAGCCGTGTCGCCTAACCGATACATTTATCAAAACAAACATATCCACTTCAATTTTTTAAATCTTTATAATAATTAAATTTGAGTACTTTCAGAAATAAAATTTATTAATACATGCTTAGGAATGCATGCTCTTGCTCTTTAGTAACTTGAAACCGTTTTGTAGTGAAAGCTATAGTAACGCAGGACCAAAAGTATTAGGGCGACACCACATATCAGGGTTAGGGCGACACTTGTCGCCCAAACGACGTCAGATTGTCGCCCAACCGATGGATTTGTGTAAATATATATATATATATATATATATATATATATATATATATATATATATATATATATATATATATATATATATATATATATATATAATATATATATATATATATATATATATATATATATATATATATATATATATATATATATATATATATATATAATATATATATATATAATTATATAGATGACATATGTTATGCCCGACTAACTCGCTGGCATTGTTCTGGCATTGTTTCAGAGAACTCCATTAGTGAGGCAATTTGTGGAAACAAGGCGCACAGCTAACGTGTCAACATAGCTGCCTATGCACAATGTCACACGGCAAATGACAATGGTTACACATCAATGATTCAATAAATTATGATGTTTGCGCCGTGTTGTTGTGGCGGCGGCCCCGTAGATGTGAATGTTAAATCATTAGGTCAACAGGGTGCCCTTATTGCTAAGGTCCATCCGCTGCTGCCCGCCGTCATTTCCATTACATCGAGACATGACCGGATCATTGCAGCGTTTGACGTGCAAAGCTGTGATAATACTATTACTTGCTGTTGCTACACGGGGTAAGTGATTGCAGGTACAAAATATGTCAGTTTGTGATGTGAAAGTATTACTTGTGTTCTTATTTCATAGACAATTGTAGGGGAACAATGTGCAAGTCGGGCTTCTTACCTGAAATTTACCTTAACAGTAATTTTATTAATAGTTGTTTTTCTCTATGGATATCATCTTGGACTGTGTCTTTTCGTTTTTGAATTTGCAAACGAAAAAGAAAAGAACAGACTTTTTCAGATATCAAATAAGAAAAACGAAATCATGTTTTGTTTGTTTTTGCATTCAGAAAGCTTCGGCCGTCCTCCCATTTCGAGTAGGGACAATTTGGGTTGCACTGAAAACAAACTTGCTGAAATTGCGTCGTCGCCAAAGTGGTGTCGAAGATTATCGACGCGACAATTACGGGCGACTGTTGGTCGTTTCGGAGCCGTTGTTTTACGAATGATTTCGAAAATTTAATAATCAATTCCCAACCTTTCGTGGTAAACTACTTTATTAATTACTATGTTTAACAGAAATGACTAACCGAAAATTTAGCTAGAATTTGATATTGTACTATTAGGGGAAGGTCGCACAAAGTGGGCCCGCTAAGTTAAAACAGCACACATTTCCCAAATATTAATAAATTAACATTTCATTTTCAGAAACATCAAGTTCCCACCTTTATCTAACAACACATAAACTTGTGATGCAATGCGAATTTGTTTCGTGTTTGTAATGGTCGTCTGAAAATGTCACCCAGAAACGTGTCTTTAAAAAACGGAAAGGCCAAGTGGGGTCATTCAGCAGCGCACATTTCGCATGCAAATTATTGCCATTGTGTGATATATTGTATGAACTTTCAAATGATATTGTTTGTCAACTATTCCTTCTTCATTAGAAGCTATTAAGTCTAGCATATGCAGGGCTTAATCTATTCGATAATGGTGCTGTGATATGATGTATAAGAAATGCACTTTTAGAGGAACTTAACATTGCCCTGGGAAGGCCGGCGTATCAGAGCTCAAACTGGCAGTCTTATACGCACGCGGGGCTGGCCGTGGACGGTGACAGGCACGGTGATTTCGATGCTAATTCCTGCACAGCAACTGCCGGCTCGAAAAGCAGGAAACAATGGTGGGCCGTCGACCTCGCTAGAGAGACGGCAGTTCTCAAAGTAACGATCTCTAACAGAATCAACTGCTGTCGTAAGTATTCGTTTGCTACATTTCACATTATTCATGAAACTCGTTACGAATAACATTGCATAAACCTAGTGGAGCTATCACCACGCTGATCTTAGTTAATATAAGGTTAGAATGTCAAGAGAACCGCCTCCCACGACACAGCAAACACATGGCATGAGAACACGTGGTTGCCAGAGAAAACGACTCAGAGACATTGCTAGGCATTATATGAAGAAAGGCCAAATCAACATCAGTACGTGGGAGGACATGCTGCAGGCAATGGTCCAATTTGAGACGAAACGGGAGACGGGACAGGGCGATGTGCCAGCTCCTTCCCGACCTACCTGGCACCTCCGGCCCACACTGAAACACGATCTGAAGACAAACAGTCGGGTTCTTGAGTCACCTCAGGACACATGACAGAAGGAAGATATCCTCCTCGTCTCGAGAGACCGCTGATGCCATATTCAAACGTGCACAGTTATTAAATAAGTAGGCAACGTGTGTATGTCCTATTCGTCTTGTTCCGGATGGGTTTGAGGATTTAACGGAACCAATCAAGGCTGTAACCAGTAAATTAAGAGAATGATAATACAATAGCATGAATACTTAAGAGAAGAAACTGGTCGCTGTCAACCTAACAATAGCTGTATAAACAATGTAATAATAATTTTACGTGTTGAATAAGGGTTAAATTGAAATATTAGACCCGATTTGAGAAAAGTCGCAACAGTAATGTAGAGTAATAAGTTTACATGTAGATAATATTGCAGTCATGGTACACCACTAGCGAGATATCGTTGATCGAAGCATGTATTCATTGTAATCCATTGATAATCTGTTCAGCAATATATTCATTAAGACCAAAATAGTGTAGTATTCTATTCCCTACATGTATGATTACTCAGCTAATTGTTCTCCAGGAAACGGATTGACGTACATAATTTATATTTCAGCTGACCGCCTGCATGACTTCACGGTTGGCTTGACAAACACACTGCCTACGCTAACGACAAGTCCTGATCAATCGACCCACCGTGTCTGCCTCGTGTACAGTGGTATATTTCCACAGAGCGTAAGGACATTGGAGTGCACCAAGGTCGTCACCGGCAGATATCTCTTCGTACAGATCAACAGCGATGGCGTCAAATGGGAACTGTTGACGCTTTGCGAAGTGGAAGTTTATCGTAAGTGAACATTGTGCAAAATAGGCGGATGAGGAAATTTTTCGTAATTGAACATTGTGGACAAAAGTATGGGAAGGACCATCTATCATAAGGACACGAGTGTTGGAAGTAGTGGTGTGTGTGTGTGTGTGTGTGTGTGTGTGTGTGTGTGTGTGTGTGTGTGTGTGAGAGAGAGAGAGAGAGAGAGAGAGAGAGAGAGAGAGAGAGAGAGAGAGAGAGAGCGAGAGCGAGACGAGAGCGAGAGCGAGAGAGAGAGAGAGAGAGAGAGAGAGAGAGAGAGAGAGAGTGAGTGGAAACATGGGATAGAGATAGGTGGATTTGGGGGTGTTATTTTTCCTCTCGAAGACGACTGGTATATGCCCCTGATTGAACCGTTCCTGTGCTGCCTATAAAAGCTTCTTCTGCAGGCTGTTCAGTAGGAGATAAAACATACCATAACACATGCATTCCAGCTGTCCCAGTCACTGCAATTGCAACTGGGTTTCGGGAGTTCGGTGATTGCGATGTCTTCACCGATCACGACACGAACTCGTGCGCGGAAGTGACGTCATCGGACACTCCGGTGGACTTCGTTCTCAAAGCGAATATCTCGCTGTCTGAAAACTCGAACGGCGTCCGTATCACACTACGAAACGGTGACTGCGATGACAGTAAACAGGTGATAAGTTCTGTTTACATATATTAGTAGTGTATCCAACGGGAGCTAGTCAATGATGCCCGCCATCTTGTCCTGTTCTCTTTCCTACCATTTTCGCATAAAGTATGACGTTGTGGGAATTTACGACGTTTAATATTCACTAAACTAGTTGCGTTATGCAGTGATACTTGGGAAAAGCAGTCACATAATGTAAAACGTTTTAATGAGGTCCTATCTCTATTGCCTCGAAAGCACATTCCAGGTGTGTTGCGCTGTACAAAATATTTCGCCAAATAACACCACATTTATGCTAATGATATATATATATATATATATATATATATATATATATATATATATATATATATATATCTTAAAGCTATCCTTCACTTCAACCTCCAAGGATAGCTTTAAGACGAAATTAGTGAGAAGTAGATGGAAGTGTCCCGATCACGTGGGGAAAATGGGACGTGAAAAACTAGCAAAGGGAACAGATCCCAGAAAGAGGAGAGAAGAAGAAGTAGAGGAAGACAGAGGTTTGCAATGGAAGGACTGCGTGAAGGGAGACCTAGGTGTGTGAGGAATGGAGAACAAATGCAAAAGAAAATTGGAATTGGAGGCTGTTGGTAGAGAATGTAATAACGAATATAAACGTGCATAGATATGAACAATAAAACGTTCATTTAAAGCAAATCAGTGATGTAAAATTTAATATTTCTGAAATACTACCTACACATTATTAAGTGAACATATTCTAGTGTATGCTTTGTAAAACAAAAAGTAAAAGGCATTATTAAAGTAACCATGTCATGGCGATGTACAAAAGATAGATTGAAAACATTTCATTTGTTTAACCTCGATATCAAATGGGCGTATAACTGTTATACAGGTGCACGTGTACACTGAGGAGAAACCACTGCACGCAGGCCCGTTCGATGGATATTTCAAGCGGTGTCACGTGACGGCCACAGAACGGCCTGTAGACGGCAGCACCATCTGTTCCTTCACGTGTGGCTGCACAATGCGTCCTTGTCAGGAAGTGACTTTGCGAATTTTCGGACGATACGGCCCCGTTAGGTCGCTTTGTGAAGTAGAAATTGTGAATTATTATAAATAAATTATTTATTTATTCAAACATTAATTGTGCAACATGATACAAGAAAAGTGGGCTTTCTGACAGTGCGTCAGATGAGTGTAACTTCTATGAATATAGATTTCGTATGAACGAACTTCACTCACCAGTACTATGTGTTTGCCGAATGTTCTTGGCCGATTAGGTCCGATCAGTCAATATATATTTTCAATATGTTCATGAAAACATTCAGGTAACATAATTAGCACAGTGGTTAGCATCGGATCTCAATGCGTCGAGCAGCAACCGAGGATCAAACGTTTCAGCCCCAGTTCGTTAAAAAAATACAGGGTTATATAGATGTTATTTGAAGGACAGCTTTGATTAAAGAGATCATGGCTATCGTGATATCGAGCTTCGTCGCACTGCAATGTCAACACGTTTTGTGAGAGTAGTTTCACGCAGTATGTGACTGGTGTACAATCACTAAGGTATCCACCGTTCCTGCAGATGTCATTAGTGGAGGCTAACATTACCTCTTTCATTCTACGCGATGGTGTCGTCACTTGGCGAGAACTGTTGACGTCTCGGTGACCTATCCCAATTCCACTAATTGGTACACTTACCCTACTACCTGACGTACTTTCTGCCGATTGTTTTGAAGGCGAGACGTGGTGTAGCGGCCACAGAGTGACGCCGGCGCCCGACGAGGTGCACGTGCCTAAGCACGTGCCATTGAAAATCATAGTGTAAACACGCTAGGTGGCACCACCCACCACCAGCCAATATAACGGGATATTTCATGGGGTATTAGCGAGCCTCTATTTTATGTTTGAAGTATATGGGTGTATTTGTAAAATGTGTTCAGAATATGCTTATGGAAAATGAAAAAACTAAGCCATCGTTTTGAGAAGAAAAAAATTTCAACTGTGAAGCAGTTATAAAACTATCGGAGTATTCATGGTGAGCTCCAACAGCTGCAATTGGGTGGGTGGGGGGGGGGGAGGGGGGGGAGAGGGGGGGGGAGGGGAGGGTTCAGGGGGGCATACCTTAGTGAACCACAAGTTGGAGTTAACTATTTCCCTATATCGCTGGATCCTTTTTCCAAAACCCTGGGGTGGGTCTATAGAAGGGTGACAACAGTGTACTTTTTGCAGACTTATGAACAACAACAGTACTGTACATTATCCATCTTTACTGGGTATGATGTGAACATGCAACAAAAGAACAGTTAAAATTGTAATACATGTTTCATACCATGCCAACTCAACCCTCTGTCACATGACACACTAGATCTCACAAATATGCCATAACGACAAATTTCTGCATAAAGTAAACAATATTAAACAATTTACATTTCCAAAACATTCAAGTGACCATCTGGCGAAAAGTCAGATTTACCCTCACCCCCTGCAAGTTTCGTCTAACGGGCAGGGAGTGGTACCAATAAACATTAGTGGGGTGGTCCATCACTAGCAACATGCCATGTTGTAGAGTCATCGTCACCCGGGGAATTTTCTGAGTGGCGTTTCTGCCCCTTGCGTCGCGGTGACGGAAGATAAAGTCACGTGACTGACCAAGCGAGAGTGAGGCTATGGATCCGCAAGGGGCGAGGTCCTTCTCGTTGTCCTGATGTTCTCCGATGTGATCCATGCCATTCTCGTACCTTGCAGAAACAAGACGCAGTTTTCATGTCTGTGGGTTTTTAAGGGAAACATTATTATCCAGTTTTTAGACTTTTGTATTTAATTCTTATTATTTGCGTGACAAATTTTCTTTGTGTAATGTGCATAATTTCCACACACCTGTTAATAAGTACAAAGTTGAACAGCTTTCCTGTCACACTTTCTATGCGGGTCTTTATTACCCACAGCAGAGGAGTCCAAGGTCTGGCCGGAATGGTCACTCCAGAGAAAGTGTAGGTCAGTCCATCGTCCCCATAAGCCACCTGTAATTAATGCGTTCATTGTTTTGTGTTGTTCGTTGTCAAGTTATAAAGTTCTTTTTATGAACATTACAGTAGATGGTACTTCATCATTAATGGGAGGAATTAAGTGTCTCTACTTGTTCTAGAACCGCAAGAGGCACATAACACAAACGTATGTAGCACATAGGTATATAGAATAGAGATTAGAGGTATACATTATAGCAGAGTTATACATATAGCACTGAGCTGTCAAAGGTATATAGCACCGAGGTATATAACAGCAGTCTAGAGGTATATAACAGAGGTATATAAACACAGAATTATATAACACAGAGGAATATAACAGAGGTATATAACACAGAGGTATACAACACAGAGGTATACAACACAGAGGTATACAACACAGAGGTATACAACACAGAGGTATACAACACAGAGGTATACAACACAGAGGTATACAACACAGAGGTATACAACACAGAGGTATACAACACAGAGGTATACAACACAGAAGCATACAACACAGAGGCATACAACACGAGGTACATAACACAGACGCATACAACACAGAGGTATACAACACAGAGGTATACAACACAGAGGTACATAACAGAGGATTATATAACACTGTGACTAGCGTGCGTCACCTGCTTCCTCGGAATGTCGCGCCACCTGCCGAACAGACGAACTTGCGCCAACCTGCCGCTGTTGTAGACGAACTGATCCTGACACCGGGCAAACAGATCGTCCGCTTCAGTGCGTGTATACAACAGACAGTGTCTACAGTTCAGATGTTCTGCGGCTAATCTCTGCCACTTCGGCACCAACTTATCACCTTTGGTATCGCCGCCTGCCGCGCCACTGACGCGTTTGTCGGGAGGGGAATCCCCTCGCGTCGGACCAAGGCCCGAGACACTGTCACTATGCCGTCTTTTTGTTAACTTTAACTGCTTAGCCCGTCGTGACATTTACCCCGATGTAGTACTTTGTCGATGTCAACTGTCTGGTATTATGTGAATATAGTTTTCTTTATAATACCAGTTAAATTAGACTACTTGCAAGTCCCCGAAATATCGGCGGGTAACCAAAGCGAACGAAAACGAGGACGTGGCGCAAAGGCGCCCCCTGCCGGTGATCAGGTCAGATCAGTGGTCAGGATTAACATATAGGGAATTCCTCGGGTTACCCCATCTCAATCTGACGCATCAGGTATCGACCACCTATAAGCCGAGTAAGGCCGTGATCGAAGGACAATGTTATGCACTGGACATTATTAGAAAATAATCCGGTGCGTGGCTAGGTCCGGGCATCGTGCAATGCATGTTTCTAATTTATTTTTGTTTTGCATTTTTAGATATGTGGTCCATCTAAATAAGTTGAACCACTGCATGGCCACATTCATGGATTTTGTAAAATCAAAATTGCGACCGTACTGCACCAACATCTAGATTTCATCATGGTTTCTGTTCTATGTACAGTAGAATAATAATGTTGTCATCTAGAGGTATAATATTTATTTGTGATGGCGGTGAATACGAATCTGAAGTTATTTTAACGTTAACGTATATATATATATATATATATATATATATATATATATATATATATATATATATATATATATATATATATATATATATATATATATCCAAGATGACTCCAAAATTGACTATACAAACACCGAAATAATTGTAAAAATACATATAATTACTACAGTAGAATGACGATGATAACGGGGTTTTCAAACTGAGGGAATAAGAGTCTGACTGAAATTATTTTGCTGTCCTGCGAAAAAAATGACTAAATGTGGGTCAGTCATCGTCTAGTGTAAAGCGGGGCGCACACGAGCGGATCGTGCGCCGCCAGCTAATTACCCCTATCTCCGGCCGACCTTCTCGTGCGCGGGCGAACAAACGCTGCAGCCTGGCCGCGCGAGGCGGGGGAAAGTTTATCCGACATGTTTGATATTATCAGCATCGCGGCAGCCGGATTTTCCCGCGCGCGGGTAAAGCCCGGCGCTCACGAGCGGATAGGGCTAATGAGGACAGCTGTTGCAGAGGATTCCTAATCACCGTTGCCCGCACACGAGTCATCTAGGGCACAGAGCACTGTTGATTTTCCCATTGGTGGCCATGTTAACGTTTTGTCAGATTATAAGGAAACTGGACCTGAGAAAAAATTTAAATTTTAACACAATCACTGCAGTCATGTCACTGATATGCTGATCAAATTTCGTCAAAAAAGCATATCTCAGGCTCTCTTAAAATGCATGCATGTATTCTGCCCCTCAATATTGACCAAATTTAGCATGTTTTTCTGCATCCGCAGGGTCATGTAAGAAAAAATGGCTAAAAATCACTACGCCAACTACACTCTGCCTAACATGCGTCATTGCACTGCAGATACATCATAGCACTGAACCTACAAGTATGCCTGTCCTACTGTACTCATTTCACATAAAAAGAATTTTTATAAACCTCAAAGGACACAATTATTAAGGTACTAGTTAGACCAAGAAGTCTAACTGTGCTCTGACCCCTCTAGCGAAGCTGCCAACACAGCCCACAGTGCTTTGCGCGCAGCTTCGTTCCTGAAAAGATGGCGTCCATTGGCACGATGGATGATGAGCGAACATACCAAGCGGCCGCTTTATTATGCGTGTTATTGATGAGAAAACGGCGACGTTTGGCTGCATTGGGGTGCAGACGTGTGTGGGAGAAAAGTCGGATTGGAAGAAGGCAGGGAAGAGGAATGTACGGCACGTTGTTGCGAGAACTCGATGCGGAGGATCCAGAGATGTTTCGGCGTTACCATCGCCTTGATCGGGAGTCCTTCCAGATCATTCTTGCCATGGTGGGCCCGCAAATCCAGAAGCAAGACACGAATATGCGGGTCAGCATCACGCCAGGGCAAAGACTGTCCGCGACTTTGCGATTTCTGGCAACTGGTACGCATTTCAGTTTCATTTGTAACGTACTCATTATTTATTTCATTATTTCTATTTCAAACGTAATTAAATGAATAATACTTTTTAATTTAATTATTAATAAAACTAATAGTATACTAATGTCGCAAATATTGATATTCATATTACATAATTAGCTTGTATTGTACATATTGGGTCATACTTATATTTGATCCTTTGTACGATTGATACACATAATGTACAGTGTGATATGAAAGTTGAATGAATATTTTTTTTATAGGTAATGATCTAACTAATATTTCTTGAAAATACTATTTAAAATACCACGAACAGTTATCAATTTTACAGTCATTATGGGAAACCCAAGTCAGTATTTTTCACAATATTTTATTTTTGTTACAGGTGAAAGCTTCGTCAGTCTTTCATCCACGTATCGGCTCGGTGAACGAACGCTGTCATGTATTGTTGCTGAAACATGCATAGCACTAGTGCATGTCATGAAAGACAAGTACTTACAGGTAGATAACAATGTTGATAATACGTGTATCTGTCAATGTCGTTTAAAATAAAGCTAACAATAAAAATAAATTAGCAAAGGAGAGTTAAATATACTGGCGAATGTAAGATTTTTATATATAAATTGTGAGCGCATTGGTTAACGTTTGGAAAGAGATCGCGCGACATAAGAACCTGTATTATTATTATTATTATGAAAACGATGACGCTCACGGATCTGGACAAAACCCACAAACGAAGTCATTAAAAATTTAAGACTGATGAACTGTTGACATTTTGTGGGGAGTATACCTGTTGTGTTGGCGAGAGACTGGATTGGGTGCGTGGAATAGGGCTGGGGAACATATGGTTCTGTGGCACGGGGTACATTGGGCTGGTGGAGTAGTGTACCCATCTGCGCCTGGAGCAAAATTATGCTCGTTTGGTGTTAGGCGACAAAACGAGTCCTGACCAATGCACAGTGACCAGACTGCTTCAGTTCCTTGCTTTCATTCCTCTCTAACAGTGACTTGGTAAGTCCCTGGATGATCAGAGTCTCTTCCTCCTCCCTTTTCTTTTTGGCGGCCTTAGTCCTCGGCTTTAGGGGCAACTTCGTCGACTTTGGTGTTGACGGGCAGCCTCCTCCCCTCCATCGAAGCCCCTCTTCTGCCTCAACTGCCGCCTCGCCATCACCTTCATCCACATCTAGCGCGCCTTCACTCAAAACAGGTGATGATTGAAAACGTAAGCCAACACACATTAGTGTATACGTTAGAGAAACTATTTATTTTTGTTATTCAGGTACCTGCTTCAACAGAGGAATGGAGTAAAGTGGCTGAAGATTTCCAGGCGAAGTGGAACTACCCCTGCTGTATTGGAGCCATAGACGGCAGACATGTCGCGATAAAGCAGCCACCCGACAGCGGGTCGGAGTTTCTCAACTACAAACACTTCTATAGTGTTCTGCTGGTTGCACTAGTTGACGCAAACTACAAATTTCTGTATGTGAATGTAGGTGCGGCCGGGGGCGAAGGCGATGCTGGGGTGTTTTCCACCTCATCGTTGAAGAAAGCCTTGGATGCTAACACCCTTCACTTACCTCCCCCTCTAACCTTGGGAGGAATGACTGCACCCATACATCATCACATTGTAGGTAATGACGCTTTCCCCCTAAGGGTAGACATGATGAAACCGTACCCCGACAGAAACCTCGACAGAGCAGAGTTAATCTACAACTACCGCCTGTCACGGGCTAGACGTGTGGTCGAAAACGCCTTTGGCATACTTGTGAACAGGTTTAGGGTCTTTCTGACCACACTCAACCTTGGGCCCGATAAGGTAACGGATGTCCTAATGGCTGCATGTTGTCTCCATAATTACTTAGTGGAGACAAACAAACATACATACACAAGTGTACAGGACACGGAAGACACTGAGCACCACGAGATTGCTGGAGCATGGAGAACCGACCCTGTCTTAACAGGTCTGCCTTCCACCTCTGACACAAACCCAACTTTCGGTGCAAAAGAACAACGCACCATGATGACAAAATATTTTTTGTCCGAGTCTGGGGCTGTTCCGTGGCAGGACCGCATGGTCACTCTGTAATTGTATGTAACTTTGGTATACATAAATGTTAGTTCCTGGGATACAATGGAATTTAATTGTGTATAATTATGTGTAGCATGGTGATGTTTCATAATTGTAACCACGATTACATTCAGAAGTAATCACAATCGAGTGTGCTTATTTGACCAGTAATTACACTCATCTCACTATTGAAAAGTGGCCAAATAATATTTTAGTTATGACAGTGTTATTATATTATATTACATTATATTCCCATGTGCAGCTCTATGAGGAATAGGTTGAATTTAATAACTTCATATAATACTGATTTCTTAACATATACTGACTGGAGTTTGAATAAACGTTTTCTAGTCTTACATAAAACGACTTGATTTCTTTCATATTTATTAAATAAAATGTATATACAGCTGCATATTTATACATACATCGTTCAAGTTGCAGACGGTTTCCCTTCCACCTACAAAAGGGGCAAGAAACTGCAGTCTCTCCTGCAACCATGCCGTTCTCTTGGTGACCTGTTTCCTGGCACTCCCACTAGATACCATCTTCCTGACCTTGCTGTAGCTGCTGCGCAGCTGCCGTATTTTATTTTTCACCCATTCAGCTGATAGAGGAGATAACAATATTGGTATTTCTCCAGTCTACGAATTACAGTAATTAGAGACTGTCAGTTATTCAAGATAAAAACAGCAAACATTTCACGCAGGGCTCTAACTTGGAAGCAACAAGTGCAGGCCGTATCTCGTATAATACACGCACGCAAGCACGCATGCACATACATCTAATACGCTACTGTCATTATTTCATGCATGAAAATAACCATGATCTCGATCTTGATTTAATGTTTTTCAATGTTGTTCAGTTTGATTGTGCACATATGAATTGTACTGAGTGTCAAGGTTAACGATAAAATTCAAGGTCAATGTATTTTCATCCCGCAGACGGATTGCGCTGGCGCAAAATTACACTGCTTGACCATGTGGCATGTAATACCTGATTATGAAGGTGTCGAATATTTGACCTTGTTTCCTCATATATCCTGGACATAAAGGATGTAAGACGCCCCCCAGTATATATATATATATATATATATATATATATATATATATATATATATATATACACACCAAATTATCGAACGCTCTATACTGGAGGCTGATCAGTCTCTCAACCACTGATTAGCTTGTCTCAGGAGCAACTATACCAGAAGAAGTAAGCCATAATTCTTAGAAATGGTAAAGCCCAAAAAGAAGAATTCATCCGGGATCGACATTTCATAAAGACAGTCCCGTTTTTTGACACCATCAAAAGGGACAAGTTAAAGACCAAGGCTTCCACCGCACCTATAAAAAGCTCATAACATCGAATCAGAAGGTGATCCACTATAAGACCACAAGTGGGTTCATCTTTCAATTCCTAGAGCTGCAAGTAGACATCTGTCTGATGATAAAAAAAATTATATCCCCTCAGTCAGACGCCATATTCAATGGCAACAATCGATGGGCTCTTTGCAAAATTCAGTAAAACGCAAAGGATCAACTGTATATACCTTAGTAAAGATACCGATCACCCACATATCCCTGATCTTAACGAAAGCATCCCTATATTCAAGACGGTAACTCAGCCTTTCAAATGAATGGTGTGCATTCGACTACGAAGATGATATCACATAAAATCGATGTCACTCTACCTGCTGTAGCAGAACATAATTCAGTACAGACAGCTACGACGATCGATCGTCTCCATTCACCAAAATCAGCTGAACGTGATTGCAGCGGATGTGGTGAATGGTTCTTCATCGTTGACCGGGTTGAACATTCCCCGACGTGCGGACTGGAACCTTCACAAATGAAGAAAACAGGAAGCCATGTATACACATATGTGTATGTGTTCTTTTTTTAGCCCTGGTGCTCTCCTGCTATGATTGAGATTGTTCGAGGGCTGATCATCTTCATCGAAGCTGGTCAAGTGTGCCTCTGCGAAGTGACATTTACCAGAGATCTGTTCAAGCCACGGAGAAACTGATGTGAGGAGTGTCATCTACATTAGCTACATTCAAGTCACGATGTCTCACATCAACACCGTCAGGGTCAAAGCAAAGGACTCTTACATCTTCTTCATCATACTTCAATATATTTTGCAAACTCGTTCACGATCGACATTCTTATGATCGAGTTTGGGATCAGCAAGACTGTACCTACCACGCCAATTAATTGGCTGAGAACTAATCGTAAAAACACATCACAGCTCTGTTGACCTTACGTGTCTTCGCTGCACTTCAGCTTACAAAAGCCAAGTAGAAATTATGTATGAGACCAAGACCTGAAGGTTCTATCTGCTGAAAGCAAACCTTCGCAGCATGCAGTGACCGAGTTCCATGCATGTAGAAGCTTGACGTTGAGCGAAATCTCACTGGCATTGAAAATTTGACGTGTTGCCTATAATTAGGCGTTGGGTCATGAATGTAGGAATTTTATGTGGCAAGAGAGATCAAGGTCAGGAAAATCTGTAGCTCATTCCTCGATCTCCAGCCTGGACATCTTCATTGATCTCTCAACATTCACATCATGCAGAATGAATTATACTTATAATTCAAAAGTGTACAATTATACAGAAAAAAAACGAAAAACATTAAATCAACATCTATATCATGATTATTGTCTATGAAAAAGAAGATATTAAAAAACCCAATATTCAATAACTAAAATTTCAGTGATTTGGGAGGTGCGTTAGTCTTAATTTTCATGTACCCACAGCGGGCATAATTTTCGAGATAGAAAGGTCATCTTGGTATCGAATCGAAGCTTAATGTGGCCGTAGGAAGTTTTCTATGTGAAAAATGTCAATTGTTTTCACTTCAAAAGGCTTGTCAATATTCATTTACGATATGAACATGTCAGGCGGAGGACGATTTTTCATCTTTTGATGGTTCACAATATACGGAATAGATTTGCAGCAATTAAGCCCCTAATTTAAATACATCCGCCTTCCCCAATATATCAGGATGTTTTCTGCCAAATGTGATGGCTCGCTCTATGTTTGGCCCACCGTAACACAATATTTGAATTCAGTTCATTTCTAGCCCAAAACTGGCGTTTCTGCCCCCCCCCCCGGCCCCGATTATGGGCTGACATTAATAGCTTGCAACAAAACAACCAGTTATTCGTTGTGTTACCAGTTTGGGAGAATATCGTTTTGATAATCTTTTGCAAATATCTCGTTTTTGTTTGCAAGAAGCAACAGTTTAACTAAATATAAAGTTATTATATGCCGTATTTTTTATATATAATGTATTACTTTGTGTAAGTTAGTTCTTAATGACATTTAATAACTAGTGCTTGTTATTACAGCACGGACTAGTTATAGTAACATTTGGTGGGAAATTTGATTTTTATTTGCCGTCCGATCAACTTATCAACTCTAACAAGTTACTCGATCAGTGAATCAACCTGAAACTTCCCGTGAGCCCGGACTTGAATTGGCGATGATCATTAGACATCAAACAGCCTTGTGAACTCAGCTTTTTGTGAATGATTGTCAAAGTCATAGTCGTTTAATTTAGTCTAATGTTTGCGGGATGTCTGGTCGACGGTCAAGCAGGTATGCCAAAAAACCTTCTTTACTTTAAGTTTGCTTTAGTTTTGTCGTAGTAATAATTAATGGTTTACATACACCACACTATGCTATAAAGTAGGAGCACTGGAAGAACATTACACAAGTACAATCCTTTTATATTCATGTGAATGTGTGTTACGTTGCTATAGCCTATAAGGATTGGTATTAAAATTGGTGTTCGAATGCCATTAAAGTTCCACATTCTATAATACAACTATCATAATATCTTACTATGCAACTGTAAGACTTCCCCTATGTAATATACTGGTGATGTTATATTGGAATCCGTTACATTAGAGTTCGCATGTGGTGTTGCAAAATCTTTAATTTTTAATAGTAATAACATTTGAGACCAATGACAAGTGTACACTTCGTTAAATTTTTGTACTAGCTAAATTTGTAGGTCTGTTGAATTTAGATTTATCCTTTTATATTTTCAGACCCCATAAACAAGTGGATTACAGCAAGTTTGGTGCGATCAACGCTGATGATGATGATGGAGATGATTTTGTTAATGGTATTATTATTATTAATATGATATATTAAACACTTAAAACACTGGGGTTAACTACTTAAAGAACAACTGCTTAGACTTTGTACTTATATTTTTGTAAAGATTTGTACTTTGCCCATTCTGGTTATATTATTTACAATCTGCAATTACAATATATTTGTTAAATGTAAGATAATAATTTACTTTTGTAAACAATCTTGGGAAACGATCTTGTGCATGCATGTGTGTCTAAGTGTCACACTTGGTATTGGCTGTAAAGATTGTTGTGTCTGCCATTATACACCATCCTTTATTTTTATTAACAGCCAAAATAATAGGTTATAATTTCACTTTTTCAGACCTAACCCCTCCACCACCACAGAAAAAGGCAAAGAAGGAAACAAAGCCAAAGAAAGATCCTCAACAAAAGTCCTCTGCTACAGGGAAAGATGGGAAGAGGTAAGGTGCCTGCACATATCTGGGGTGGAACAAACCCTTGCATGGGTGGTAGCAGAACTAGGAAAATCTTGTACCTGTCCAAAATGCCAAGGTAGGCGTGTGCCTTCATGCATGTGTATACGCCATACGGTGTACCTGTGCAACGCGTACGTGTTAGACTGGGCGGCACACAGAATGAATAATGTCCGGCTTTTATTTCTCAAAAAATGTTCCCCATCCATTTATCCATCCGCTCACATTTGTACATATACAAAACAACGTTTTCCTTATCCAAATGATTTGTGCTAAGACTCTGAGCACAAGCATCTTAAATTCACATCATCAAATCTAAAGGGTTAAGCCAATGTCTGACATATTGTAGGCGTTCCCTGGATGAGAAACTGTACACACGAGACCTCCAGTTGGCCCTGGAGAAGTCGACAGCAACCAAAGATTTAAAGTCACCTAGCAAGTCATCGACAGATTCGAGAGGTCCCACAGGTGAGTGACTGCAGCTGTATGAGGGAGACTGATCATTATGTAAGTCACATGACCTTGTTTCAATAATTTTATAACAACCAGTTTGATTAAAATACCCAAAGCACTTACAAAATCTAGTAACGTGTAAAATGTTGCATAACTATGTGCACACTTCCAAGTACACTACTGTAGAATGTTAATCTAGCAAAGTTATGTATGGTAGAATAATTACATGTAAAATAACTTAATATGTAGAATGAAATTTAATACAAGAAACAAGTTAAAAACTTATATAAATATGAAAGGCACTTATGTAGAATTCGGACCCACCTCAATGTTGTTATTATAACTGTATCTTTGCCAACATTTGATACTTCACTTTGTTAATTTAAGCATGCAACAACATCTCATGCATATTTGTGTTTTATATACAGCGCGTTTTAGCAGACTTTTGAGGTCAAAAAGATGGTGTGGTTGGCATAAACAAACTGTTTATTGCTCATTCCATATGCACGTGCAGTAACACACGGCCGCTACGCATGCGGCTGGCACAAATCGGAGCGTTATTTGGGTCTCAAAGCGCAATATTTGTAAAACAAATATACCTGGGAATGCTGATTTCTTAGTGTTAGGATTAGAGTTAGTGTGAGGTATCCAATGAAGGCAAATATACAGTTATAACAGCACACTTGAGGTGTGTCTGAATTCTACATAAGTGCCATAAGAAAGACAATAACTTAATAATTATAAAATAATAATAATCAGTACCAGTAAGTAGTGGTACAGCTTGATCAATGTATTAAATTACCAATTGGTTTTAGTCCACCTATAGCCATTCGAAACTGGTGCAATTTAGTGTCTGACGTCTCACTTTGTCAATCTATGACCTTCCAAACATCATCACTGGCACACCACTCGGCATGTTCTTTTTCATTTATTGTTTTAGGGCATGAAAATGTGATGGTTGAGAAGGTAGAGATTGAGGGGGCAGATACGCAGACAGAAGCTGCAGCCAGGGCTACTGTGCAGACAACAGAGGACTGTCCTCAAGGCAAGGAGGACCAGAAGGAACACCAACCAGACAGCAACAATGATGAAGATTATCACCTGGAAAAAGAAGGTAACAGTTGAATCAAAAACATGTATCAAAATATCCTTTTCTAAGTATTAATAACAATTGCTAATTGCATTATTAAAACTACCTCGTAGTAGAAAATTGTGTGTTGTTGCTATAATGCACAACAAATTATTCTTTTGTCTCTGCCACTGAATTTTGGCATATTCTCAGTTTTGTGATAAATACCTCACAGTCTCAATCATTGTAGTCATATAAGGTTGCATTACTGTTGGCTGTCATTAGGACAATGTTTGCTTCATGTGGAAGACAAACAGGAATATTTATGTGGTATCACATCACAGTTTCACAAAGTATGTTTAATGTCACCTCAAGCCACCAGTATTCTAATAGATGATATGGAACTTAACATTTTTACCATTTCATTTCACACTCTCTGATTTCTATATCCAAGTTAGCATTAGTCATGTGCACTGATTACTGTTCCACTCACCAGGTGGTGCCATCATGGGAATAACAGTTTTTTTCACATTGCGTAATGATAACCAAATCACCAGTACACCATATAATAATGCAACTCATGTCTGCGAACTTCGCAAATTTGTGTGACCTCTGTGCTCTATATTACCTATATATATATGTTGATCCTTTATTATTTTGTTCATTTCAGATATGAGCAGTGATGATGATGATGACGATGATGAAAGTGATGAAGTGAGTGACTTTGAAGACACGCTTAGAGGTCCTGCAAAAAAGAAAACTTCTGACCGTTCTACAAAAAAAGGGAAAACAACTTCACTGGCTGAAGGTACTGGAGAGGTTAAGTAGTTGAAAATAAATGCAGTTTTAGATCTCTGGAATTTCCCCCGAAGCTAACACTTTCATATACAGTTCATGGTGATCATGTATCAGTGGTGAACAACAGAGAAATCATTAGTAACTTAATTGATTACTAGCTTACCTCACCCATGGAGCTATACACGGTATACGACACAGACGGAAATAATGTTCAGACAGACAGAAAAATACGACCATATAAACATACAGACCCATACTCTAATATATATGTGATATATATTATATGTGATATATATAGATGACATGTATGTATGTATGCATGAGAGATGTGTGAAAAAATGTCATTAGGTAGGCATTTTCATGGTAAATTAAGAAAACAAAAATTACCTATCCACTGAAATCAACCAATTAAACACATATATAAAATTCATGTTATTGTTCTGATCGTCTATGTACCTTATTATGCTCATATTTTGGTATTAACAGCAGAAACAGAAGTAACACAATTGACGATACTCGCAACTTGCAAGGAAATGGTTTGGGTTACCTGTTGTTTCTAATTCTATATGCTTACTTGTCCACAGGAAAACCTGCCAAGAAAACATCACGTCCACCAACGAAACTCAAACCCAACGTCCCACTGACATCTAAAATAGGCCAACCAACAGGAAACAGCTCACATGCTGTAACAACACAACCCACAGCCAGGAAACAGGTTCCTCAGCTGGCAGGTACAGTATAATTACTTACATATTATGTATTTGAAATGGCCTGATCATGTCATATTGTGCCACGCCACAATACTTATAACTGGTGCAAGGTCAGATAGCTCGGGAGAAGCCACTTTTAAATTATGTGCTGAAGTTAGGCAGTTTCATTCACTTTATGCTGCATACTTTCGCTGAAGACGATTGTGGAAATATGTGAACAAATAATCGTTGTGCAGTAAGAAAGGTAAATAAAAGTAAGTTTTTATATAGTGCAGTATCCTCGGGATTGCTCAAAGCACTTTACACTTTACTTCTTGACAGACCTGTTCAATCAGACACCATGTTAACTTCTCTGGGAACCATCCAGCCATATGCTGCAATTAATGCGCAAAGACTGATCGTACACATGTTCACTACAGAGCAGGAGGAACAGACTGAGCTTCCACCTGTGTTAACATACAAGGAGGCACTCAGACGTGTTAATGAACTTGTCCACTATGCCACACGCAGTGGAGACGCAGCCATGCTGGACGCTGCCATGACAATGCAGGGTCTTGTGCAAGACCACTGCATTAAGCAGGCTACTTTCGCGAAGCAGAAGTCCATCACAGACTGTTTCACTGCTAAGTGAGATGTGGAGACATGGTGGCATGGCTTGCCAAGAACACAGTTTACTGACTTCTTAAAATTAATTTGTTCAGTAATATGTATGTATATATGTTGTGGGTATTGGTGTGGTGGATGTGAATAAAGATTGTAAATATGTTCAAAAAATGTTCTGTAATTCTTGTCCCTCTGATGGGGACACCTGTGATGTAGGGACACTTGCTTGGCCCCACAGGTGTCCCTACAAGACAGGTATCACTACTTGTCTATAGCCATATAGCTATACTCATTTATACAGCTGAGTAAACTGGAGCAATGTAGAGTGAAAAAATTGCCCAAGGTTTTAACACCACAGAACCCGGGTCCTCTTAGTTGAGAGTCCGAAGCTCTACCACTGCCCTATTCAATTGCAGCATAGCCGAATACTTCCTAGTGAAGTTGAGATGTAGTCTGAATTAACAGGTTTGCTGGGGTCGAAGTGTAAAGCGCATAACAATTATAAATAAGTTACCATGTTCCAAATGAAGCTACAATATTCCATGCTAAATAGAAATGCTTCTTTTTATCATTTCAGCCACATCTTATAGATCACCACTTGGTGGTGCAAGTCTTCGGTCGCCAGGTGGCAGTACCTTACGGCTGGGTTTATCGAGAAGAGCAAACGTGAAGCCATTGCATGTGATGGCAAAAGTGACACAGTAGACGTGATAGGTGAAGACTTGAGAATTCCACAGAAGCCATGTAACTCTGGCTGGTGACTATTACTTACATTGCTGTGGATATGCCTGAAAGAATAGTACAGTAGAACCCCTCTAAAATGGCTGTCAGTGTCCCAGCGATTGACACAAACGGCCTGATTAAAGGGGTGGCCTGATTAGAGAGTATGTATCGTGTGTACATGTGTATGTACACAATCTGTGAAGATGCTCAGTAGATATATCAATTAATGTGAGTATTATTTTATATTGAAACATTAGCTTGGCATACGAAAGGAATGAATTTTCCATGAATATTTATAGTGTACAACACAAATTATATTTCTTTTTATCAAGGGAACATTGGCTGATGCGGAGGGAGGTTGCTGCCTGTTTCAATTCTAGGGTAAAGAGGTGGATGTTTTACATAATTGATTTAACATGAGTTTCAATTTGGAAATCAAACAGACAGACAGGATTGTTGGTTTGAAAGGTCCTACTGCACTCTTTATTTAAGGATTATAGTCAACCACAGAGAGAGAAGCTTGACTACATGTTAGATATGTTGCAGCATGTGAAAACTGAGGACTGCTTGTACAGTGTGTGTAAATATACAATTAAGATACATTAAATTGTTTGTCATAATCATATTATGGATGTTTGCATTTGATTGTTCCCTCAGCAAGTAGTTTACCTTTGAGGGTGTTTCTCTTTTTTAAAGAACCTGAGGTTATTGACAAGGTTGTAAAAGTAGTTTCATGGTTAAACATGATTTTAGATTATATTAACGAAATGCAGTGTTTCTTGAATTTGATACAGGAAAGGCAGCGTCATATACAAAAATAAAAGTAATATTCTAACCTATTGAGTTTGTCAGTTGTAATATTCAGTTCACAGTGCATACAATATTATATAATAATAATAAAACATTTGTAAATTTTATGGATATGGTTTATGCGAATCGCATGGGCATGAAGCTGAATTACCAGCAAGATTCCTGGACTACAAGACAATGTAAATTACAAAATTGTCAGTATAATAAGATTATATACAAGCAAGACGCATGGGTTACAAAACAAATAAAATGGCAAAATTCTCAGGACAACATTGATGGCTCGAAAAATACATACAATCAACATTTAAAAATCTATTAGATATATATTATATTTGATGTATTTAAATGCAAAAACCTTCACATTGATACTAGTTTGCTGTAACATAAATGTAGACATGTGTTGGATGGCAAGAATTTAATAAGGGTCACTTTTCTCACCATTCAATTTCTAAATACTATATATTATGGCCTGGAGAGAAAAATGAACCGTATGGCAATGCAATCACATTAGCATGCCTTCCTATATTTTACTTAAATAATTTGGTTCTGTGATAAGGTGACCTTAATTGTCAGTGGGCTGTATTTCCGAGGCGATCAGCCATAAGGTGAGATTTGATCAATTTCCTACAATGATCGCCAGATGGCGACTCTAATAAAAACGGCAGATAAAAAATCGGTGACGCATAAACTGATGACGTTTTATGTGGAATTAGATGTGCGCCACCTGTTGGTGCCTCCATAAAACGTGCCGGAAGCAGAAATAAGGGATGTTAAAATGAGGATCCGCATATAAACCATTGATGTTTAATGATTATTTTTAGAAAATATATGTACTCGATAGCACTACAAGAAAGCACAGGTTGTTGTGTACCATAAACAAATGAAATGACAGGTTCATATCGTGGGACGAAGCTCTGCTTCGATTAGATTAGTTAGCGTTTCAATTTGTTGTCACTCGTTTCCCTTTTTTATTTTCTGTCATTTTGTATTCGCGTTCATCACATTGTCATTTCAAAATGACTATGATGGAATATGTTGGATGTGGCTTCATTGCCTTTGGATTGCCGGCTGCACTGTTCATAGTAACTATTGCCAGGGATCCTCTGAGAGTCCTGGTATTAATGGCAAGGTAAGTCACATAGTCATAGGGGCCTCTGTAATTTGCGGAACTGCCGGAACAGTGTGTTTCTGGCTTAAAACACAGCTATGCGCTTCGTATGAAATTGATACTTTATGTATAGTTTAATATTGCTATAATGTAACCCCTCTGCAAGTATGAAGACATAATATATTGAATCAGATATATTTATGAGCGCCTGAACGTCGAGGACCGTCAATATTGAGCAAGATGGCGGCTTTGTTATGGCTGTTCCACGTATTGAACATACTCCCACACCTACCGGCCATACCGGTAACCAACTTGGCGCCTGACAAGTAAGCATGTTATTAGAGGTGTTGTTATACAAAAATTGAAGAAAAAAATAGATGTGGGTGTGAATAACGTGGATTTTTTTTAAACACGAGTATTCCACTCGGTACACTAATGTGTGGATAATTTAATTATTATAATAATTAAAATGTTCTACCAATGTCTGTATACCCCGTGTAATTATTTTATCAGTTGGTGGGATCAATCCTTCTTTTTTATAATACAGAGGTTGTTATAAGCTAGTTACCAAGCCACATCTACTTTTAATTTTTGTATTTGCAAAACTCCTAATTACATGTTTACTTGTCAGGCGCCAAGCCGGTTAACGGTATGGCCGGTAGGTGTGGGAGTATGTTCAATGCGTGGAACAGCCATAATAAAGCCGCCATCTTGCTCAATATTGACGGTCTGTCATCGGCCCGCGACGTTCCGGCGCTCATAAATATACCTTATTCAATATATTATGTCTTCATACTTGCAGAGGTGTTACATTATAGCAATATTAAACTATACATAAAGTATCAATTTCATACGAATCGTATAGCTGTGTTTTAAGACCGAAACACAGCATTCCGGCAGTTCCGCCGGAACATTCCGCAAATTACAGAGGCCCTAGTCATAGTCATAGATTGACCAGAAAATCAGTCATCAGCCGACTTTCAAGACACACCAATAATACGTAATTTTTTGAAACAATATGTGATGTAAGAAAATTTCAGTATTTTTATAATAGCAGTAATAATGAGTGAGATGTTAATGTGTCCGATATGTTCTTGTCTTAACGGTAGGTATAGTACAAAGTGGCTATAGCTCCAGACCAGTAACTTCTCAGCTATTATTAGTCCTGTGTTTTATCACGCATGTGCAGTAAGCATGTGCGCATGTACCCCGCAGCATATATGCGCATGCAGGCAGTCATCTTCATTTTGATTGTTTGATAGTAAGGATCATGTTACGCAGTCATTGCAGTTTTTGTGTTAATAGTTTTTTTTATTTGGAACAGCATGTATACTGTTCTAAATAAATACAATTTGGATAGCATTGTTCAACTGACACAACAGTACTTGCGGACAAAGAGCAAATATTGTCATGTATATGTATTTACTGTTAAGTATTGTGTTGTATTAAACATTTTGGTATTTGTATTAAAAATGTTCTTATGTGTGTATAATGTGAGTAATTGTACGATGCGTTTGTTTGTTTGTTTGTTTTTGCAGTGCATTTTTCTGGCTTGTGTCACTTCTCCTTTCGTCCATGCTGTGGTTTGCTGTTGTGCCACTACGAGAGAAGCTTGTATTCGGAGTTGTCTTCTCCGTTCTCTTCCAAGAACTCTTCCGATTCTTCTTCTTTCTGCTCATGAAGTGAGTACAATCAGTTTTGGAATGACATCATCATCGATGGCAACATCATTGCCGTCATTGAGTTTCAAATGGTGTTGCATTATGTTAATATAAGGTGCCCTATCAAGGCTATTATTGAGTTCTTTTTCAGCATCTCATTTGAAATTTACAATAAAAGTAGCAATTACAACATGCTATTTTGTTTGTTCAGCTTTTTAAATAAAAACAACCTACATGCAGTTTTGTTTGCTTCAGTTAATAGCAATTTCAGGACGGACAAGTAAAAATGATTGTTGAGCAAGCAGAATGTATAGTTCTCTTGCTCGGTCGGCAAAAGGCCAAACACCTTAATGTCGAGCCCTGATACTATGGATTAAGAAGTGAAATGTAAAATGCTTTGAGTTGTTTTATTGACTGGATACGTGCTATTTTGTAGGAAAGCTCATGCTGGCTTGAATAAGTTACTAGAGCGAGATACAAGTACCCAGCCAGATTCTCTCACTCTCGTTCACAATCGACACCTTCTGGCATACGGTAAGTGAACAGCACAAAATGGTTGTCATCGTGCCATTTCACCCTATCTTAAACCTGCCAGAATTTAAATGGATGGTGTCAATTCAACATTCTTATATCGTACATAAGAAAAATATCATGTACAAATCTGCAGTGAAATGTTTAATGGGAAATGCAAGATATTTAAAATGTGTGTATTCAGTAATGTTGTAATCATTTACAAAGACATACCGGTAGTAAAGAAATGTGATAACATCATAATCATATACTAAATAAATGCAAACAATATTTCAGTATGTCACCAATCATATATATGTTTATTTGTATTTCATTATGATATCAAATCAACTCGAAACTAAGTAAAACAAATCATGGGAACAACAATTTATTTATCAACTGAATTTGAACCATTACACCTTTTATTTGAGTGGGATAAAAACCTCTACACAGACACACAAATCAACACAACATACCCAGCAGATAGGCAAATGAAATTACAAATAGTTGTGGTGGTGATTGGAAGAGATTGACTTGTTTGCAGTGTCTGGCCTTGGCTTTGGTATCATTGGAGGGGCCTTCTCAATGGTAAATGTTCTCGCTGACATGTCTGGACCAGGCACCATCGGTCTCAAGGGCGACTCTTCTCTCTTCTTCATAGTCTCAGGTGAGTACAATCAGAACAGCATTTCTCGGGTTTTATTTTAACATGAGTCTGCGTGGTCCTCAGTTGTTAGTGTGTTCTTAAAGGGATACTCCAGTCAGTGAGAGATTCACAGTATAAATGTATACATGTATAATATATTGATTGTGCATAGTAATTGTGCACAAAGGTTGTTAATAAACAATTAATTATAGTATAATTGTACCAAAAAACATGCTACGTTGGATTCAGTGCACTGCCATATTTAGGCACAGAACCAGTGATGTAAACGATTTGGCTTATATCACTGGCTCTGTAACTCAAGATGGCAGCACCCATGAATCCAAGATAGCACGTTGTTTGGTACAGTTGGTACTATAATTAATTGTTTATTAGTGATCTTTGTGCACCATTGCTATGCACAATGAATATATAATACACATGTAAGTTAATACTGTAAATCTCTCAACGACTGGAGTATCCCTTTAAATACAAATAGGATGTGTTGGCGTTAATAATAAGCTGGAGTTTTCTACCCACCAAATTGTGTTTGATAAGCGTGATGCCTTGTTCGCAGTTTAAAAGTTGCTGCACCATAATGTTAACATTGTACACAAGACATTCAAGTTATAAATATTTTGGAAAAGTTTGAGGAAGCACGTGCGCACCGACTGATGCCTTTGATGTGTGATGCTCCACATACTTCTGATAGCAAGCTGATGGAATACAAGAGATGCATTCATCTTCCTGCTAATAATTGCTGTTTCACTAAGATAAAGAGCTCTTAGGGAAAATTCTTCATTAAACAAAATGTGTTGTTAGTGTTTTTTTCCTAAAGCAGTACCCTTTGTCATATTACTGGGGACACTATCCAGGACACACCAGTGACAGTGTCCTGTTGGCATGTCATGGTGTTGACAGTTTTCAGGTATCTAGATCACTGCTAAGTAAAAAAATAATCTTAAAGTGTAAAATTTGGTTTAGGAGCTCTTAACAACGTTAGTGAAATTGCATTTGAGATGGTGCAGTAAACAGCTATCATTACTTAAAGTTCACATAAAATGTGGTTGTTTTTGTTTGTGTCAATTTTTTTATAACCAGAATGCTGCTGAGTGTGTTTTTCTATCTGTTAAATCAGTGCTGTAAATGTAAACAAGTCTTATTTAAAATAATCTTCATAATTTCTGTTTTAAAATGACAACTCCCATTTTCAGTTGCTTGAGCATCAAACTGATGATAATGTCCTTGAGTGAATAGAAGATCCAGTTTCTCTGTTGTTTAAAAAAAAATTGGGTCAATTCCAGCCCTTGCGACCCTCTGCTTTGTGCTGCTCCACACCTTCTGGGGCATCATCTTCTTCGATGGCATGAACCGCGAACGTCTCGACCAGGTGGCAGCAGTAGTCGCCTGTCACATGCTCGTCTCGTGTATGGTAAGTTTACGTTGATTTGAATTCTGTACATCAGCACACGGTGTAGTGACTCGACCAATGTTAGGACTAACAACATTGATAGCATGAAAATATAATTGCAGTAACTAATATGTTTAGAAGCAAGTGCTTTGGATTTATTGTAATACATGTTCTTGTTGTGTAGCAGAGAGATTTGCTGATTCTTTTTTGAGAGTATCTTTAGCATGGCATGTTATTTTAAATTTAAATCATTGAACTCTAAAAGATTGATATGTTGCTGTTACAATAAAGGTAGTGTTGTATTGTTGTTTTATTGCTGAAGGTTATTATGATAATTTTCTGTCAGTTACAAATGACCCAATAATGCATTTTGTAAGTTCAAAAAACAAGATCTCAGCATAACAGCCAATATATCGACACAAGATTGATCTCCATTAATGTCATTAGCAAAAATGCCTATCTGGATGGTGGCACACAGTAAGCAATACAGCAGGCATGCACATGCTCACACGCGCGCGTGCGCACTCACACACACACACATTATATGCCAAACTTTCAAGGGTTGTTGATCTATGATCTCGCAGAGAAATAATTAGATCATAGATCAGCCTCTGAAAGTTTGTCACCTGAGGACATTGTTTTGAAATTTTTATTTTGCAACATAAGTTGTAAAATATATCTCAACTGACAATGCATGGTTTACTAGGCTCGGAATAGTTGATTAATGCCCGTCCAATGGGGGCCCATAAACTGATCAGAGGCGCAGTTGAAAAAAGGGAATTATTGTTCCTCCGAGAGGTCATAGGTCAACTGGAATGTTTGGCACATAATATACAAAATGTCTTGTTACAAGATTTAACAAGATTGCCACCTAGAGAATCAACTCAAGATGGCAGGTGGACAAGGAAGCCCTTTGGCTTATCGAGAGTCCAACCTATCTATCTAAATGTACCCCGCCCTTCTTAGGTACATGTCAATTTTATTTTTAAACATATTAACACTACTAGCACCTACACAATCAGCCGATAATCTGTTCCATTCATTTACTGTTCTTTGTGAAAATGAAAATTTTCTAATATCTAATCTACACTGCTTCTTTGCTAATGTAACTCCATGTCCTCTAGTCCTTCTCTCTTCCTTAACTGAGAAAAAAATATTTCTGTCAATATTTTCATACCCATTCAATATTTTAAAAACTTCTATCTGATCTCCTCGCAGTCTCCTGGTTTCTAGTGTTGTTAATCCACATTCTTTTAGACGCATTTCATAACTAATATTCCCGAGTTTTTGTATCATTTTGGTTGCTCTTCTTTGTACTCTTTCTAGTATATCAATATCCTTCTTGCGATATGGCCTCCATGCCTGTATGCAATATTCTAAATGAGGCCTAACTACTGTTTTGTACAGTGGTATTATTAGTTCTTTTTCCTTGTACACTATATTTCGCCTAATTAATCCAAGAATTTGGTTTCCCTTCGCTGCTGCAATTGCACACTGTTCTGATACCTTCATATCAGCACTAATAGTAACCATAAGTCCTTTTCCTTTATGGTAGTATTTAGTACAGTATCACCCATTGTATATTGTGCATCTTCATTCCCATGTCCTGTGTGGAGGCACTTACACTTCCCATAATTAAACAGCATTTGCCACTTCTCAGACCATTCGGTCAACTTATTTAGATCATCTTGTAATTGCTGTCTATCTGCATCACTTTTTATTTTTCTGAACACTTTTGTATCATCCGCAAACTTCAACACCTTGCTTGTTATATCATCATCCAAATCATTGATATATATTAAGAACAAAATAGGTCCCAATTACATAGTTACATGCAGTAGTAGTGCTGAATGTATTATCAAAACATTTTCATAAGGTGCAGTTTTTGCATTTTCGCAGTTGTATAACAAAGTAGTTCCATTTTCAGCTATCTTGTGGTGATCCTCCGGGGATGGAAAAATAGCTTGTGTGTAATTTTGTACACCTGTTTATTGAGTCAACACTGTGTTGTGCAGTTGCACTGAATTGGAAGTGTATAACTCTGTTGTTTCCGCATTGGTGTAACTAACTGAAACCATTGTCATGTGGCAGCTGTATGAGTCGTGTCTTATGGACCTCTCTGTCTTGGTTTGTTGCAGTCACTGTTGAACCAGCTGGATCCTCCGGTGTACTTGGGCAGCATGATCACCATGTACACTATGATGATTGTCATGGGTGTTTGGGCTTTCACACTCGCCGGTGGCCAGTTAGACAAAATACCGCAACTATTGCCGTGTGTGCGCAACACCTACAATGTTAACTAAGCGTGTTTCGTTCACTGTACATCACCAGCTCCTACTTCCATGAGACTGTTCCATTGTTTCTGTTGATTCCAAAGCAGTAACGCTGATCATCTGGCAGTTGTTTAGTAAGAATATACACAGCATTGCAAGGAAACTTGACAACCTTTCTAACAGACATTTTTATGACAGAACAACGCAACAACTCGTGTAATAAATATAATAGAATTTATTATGGCAAAAATGGGACAGTCCGGCCAGATCTCTTTGGGGCCAGCTGTGACAGCCTGAGAACAGGATGCGAGACTGGGATGTTTGACTGGTGGACTTGGTCCGGGCCAGCTACTTCACCAATCATGTGACTGCTGTAACATGACCAGAATCCCGGGTCTGCATACCTCTGGGTGTCAAGCCATGCCAAAAAGAGGTGTTGACACAGAATATCCCAACCAGGTGTTAACATTTAATGGGCTGATGCTTGGAGGAGTGGACCCAATGGGGCTACAACTGTAGGTGGAAGTTCTGGTATATCACTGACTACACTGCATCTCTAGTCACAGAGACACAAGACAGACATGCTGGCATGGCTTAGTTATAGACGTCTGGCGATAATATAATGTACCGGTAACTACGTTTCATGTGAGCAATGAAAGGATTGTTTCCGTTGTGAAGTTTTCTTACGGAGTATGCTTAATTTATGCATAATGACATGTTTCAGTGAATTCAGTGATGGTTAATTTGTGCTCGTGATAATTTTTAGACAAGGAGTTTATGTCGCTTGTAAAGAAATGGATGAGCTATGATTGTTGTTATATGTTTGTTACAATATACAATAGTGGGTAATTATCACATTTCTATGGATACGTGTTTGTGCAACAAATGTAGGGACCATTCTTTGATAAACTGCCGAAAGCGATGATTTGTGACTTGTTGGCATCTTTTATTTTACAAGCAGGCAACCAAACTGGATGTCCTCTATGTATATATGTTACTGACCATAGAGTAGGTTGTTGGACTTTTTGATTTTTAATTAAGAAAACTACTGTTTTTTTTTGGAAAAATTTCAACTTTTCATTCAGAACTGTATTATGCTCTACAAGAATGCTGTGTAAGAAATTATAACAATGTTGCATGTTTCCAAATCAATGTGAAGTTTCTTTATATAAGCCAAACATTACAGCATTATAGGCTATTTGCCTGTCAGATTTTGTGTTTTTGCTCTGATGTAAGTCATTTTTGTCCTGAAAAGTGCAACATTTGAACAAAATGTATGCAACTGTATCAAACATTATTTTCAGGATTTTATCAGTGGGTTACAATATTCGAACCAGTTTAAATATCCACTTATCCTCTAATAAGGAAATATGGGAAGTTCTTTGATTGGTTCGACTGGTAACACGACAGCTGCTGTACAGCCAACTGTACATATTTGTATTAAAATTTAAAACACATATTTGTATTACAAGTGTATTTCTGGTAATAAATAATTAAGTACAATTTCGCCTGGTGATCTTTACACATCATTTTAATAGTTATGTGGAACCTCACAATTAAGTGACACTTAGTGACTTGAATGGGAGGGTGACCCTATTAGTGAGACACTTCCAAAGAATACTATTATACAAACATAGTTGCCCTGTGACTAGAGCTTCGGACTCTCAACTAAGAGAACTACTGGTGTGTCAAACCTTGGGCAAATTGTCACTCTGCATTGCTCCAGTTCACTCAGCTATATAAATGAATACCTGGCTATAGACAGTGGTGGATATTTGTATACAAATAGTCTTAGCGTATATATTGCACAATGGCAGAGAAGCCGAGATGGTGTTCAACAGAACAGGTCTGCTGTGGAATAAACTAGGAAGTGCTTTGAGCAATCCAGAGTATTGGCTACTGTGCTCTATGAGGACTTACCTTTTACCCTTTTTACAAATAGTGTTGGGACTGTCATAGGGTGACCTTAATTGTGAGGTGATTGTTATATGAAGGAGATGCAACTAAACATTGGTTTCATTTACATATTATATGCAACTGTATATTTGAAATATTTTACGGCAAGGCACAATAAACACCAGTTTGAGGGATATTTTTTAATGGGCAAAATATACAGACAAATGATTTGGCTCTTGCTCTCAGTCAATGCAAATTTGTTTTGTTGCAATATTTCAACAGCAAACACGAACAAACTACAAGCATGAACAAAGCCAGTAAGTGATTAATAAGATAGTTATATCTCTGTTGCCATGCTGAGGCAGTTTCTGCCCTAGGAAACTTTAAAGACAATTAGATTGATGCATTTCACTACACACTTGTTAAGGTTTTACTTTTGAGAAAGAAATTTGTTAGGATTCCAAATATGTCGGACAGGTAACTCAAAACAAATTGATCCGCAGTGCATGCCATTGCCAAACCTGCATTACCACAAGACCCACTCTTGAACACAGTGAAATGGAAAACTGCAATTGTCGATTATACCTCCAAATATAACAAGTTGATAAAGAAATGTTACAAGGCACAGTGAAGGGCTGAAGAAAAGATATCAGACCTTATGAGAGTGAATGGTTCTGGACACGTGGAATTTATTCAGTGATGTCCACAACCATCAGATATGGATGATGGACCCTGAAAGCTTCCAAGCAGACTCCAAATATCAACATGGTCAACGGATGAGTAGGTGTAACACATGGAAAACTTCATACACGTGTAACACAACACATCTGATCATAGAGTCTGGAATATTACGTATTTTATGGAATGCGTGTAAGTTTTCACACACTATTTGAATAAAAAATAAGTGCTCAAAGGTACTAAGAATAATGGAAATACAGTAATGGAATGAATATAAGAAATATAGTAATGGAATAATAAAATTAATTGGAGAGCATAAGTTACAGAAAATATGTTACTTGTAATATTATTATTATAATATTAAAATAAAACTATATTGCTAATGGGTCTTCTATGTATGTTACTATGTTGGATGCCTCCAAAGCCTTCGACAAAGTTAACCACAGCAAGCTATTTGGTAAATTAATTGATCGTGGCTGTCCAGCTTTTATTGTACGCATTCTATACCACTGGTACGGTACCCAACAATTTACCATCAGATGGTGTCAGGGATTTTCTAGCTTTTTTACTGTTTCTAATGGTGTTAAACAGGGTGGAATCCTTTCCCCCCATCTTTTCAATGTGTACATGGACGACTTAAGCGTTAATCTAAACAAATTATATATTGGTTGTCTTTATGCTGGCACCTTAATCAACCACTTGATGTATGCTGATGACCTCTGTATTTTTTCTCCCAGTGTTGCTGGTTTGAGAAAACTTACTGATTGTTGTGCCAAGTATGGCGAATTGTTCAATATTACTTATAATGCCAAGAAGTCCTTTTGTATGGTTATTGACAACCAATCCCAGGACAGGAAACATTTTCATTGTATCCATCTCGATAACCATCCATTACCTTATACTACAAAATGTAAATATCTTGGTCATATAATCAACAATAACCTGACTGATGATGACGACATAGCCAGACAAAAAAGATGCCTTTATGCCCAAGCCAATGTATTAGCTCGAAAATTTTGTCTTTGTAATATTTCTACCAAAATTATTTTATTTCAAGCATACTGTGCTCCTATGTATACTTCTAGTCTTTGGTGCACATTCAAAAAATATAGCCTCAAAAGCATTACTGTCGCATACAATAATAGCCTCAGAATTTTACTAAACTTACCCCCAAGATGTAGTGCAAGTTTTATGTTTGCCACCAACTATATTAAATCCTTCAATGAACGCATTCGTTCATCAATATTCAGTCTTTTATGTCGTCTTCATCAGTCAGATAATATCCTTTTTATTAATTACCTTCATACCGACATTCATTTTAAGAGCCATTTGTACTCATACTGGAGGTCTTTATTGTACACATGTCATTAGTATTGTATTTATTTTTTAATCATTTTTAATTTTATTTTATTTTATATTTATTTTTACAACTTATTTAATTCATTTCCTCATATATTTAGACATAACTTTTTAAATTTTACACTTATATTTTTACGTTGATCTCATTGCTTTGATTGTATTATATGTATTGTACTTTTCTTTTTTTTTAATTGTATTTTATGTATACATATATGGACGTCTTGTCTGAAATAAACCTTATTATTATTATTATTATTATGAGCAAAAGTAATGTAAAATGTAAGTAAATGTAAAACATACAATAAAATTAAATGTCTTCATTAAATAGCTAAATTAAATAAAGTGATGGAATTCAATACATTTATCAAGAACATCTGTGTACTTAGATTATGTTCTTGTAATCTTGTTCTACACTACAGCAGAATTGTCTATAATCATGGTTTTATTTATTACAAAAATCATAAATAATCTAATGTGCAGCTTGTTGTAGAAGGGATAAGCTGTAAGTTTCCTCAGTAAGCAAAGCGTATGGGCCTGGTCAAAGTAACAAACCAACATAATATACGCATATTATGTAGTTTTACTATTATTATGCGTCGTCTCCTTTTTTACACGCCGCTAAACACAACGCGTGCGCCTAAAACATATTATACGGTGTTTCACGGCGTGACCTTTGACATGCAGGAAGCGGTGCGGGTGATCGACAGGAGCTGGCCCGTAGACGCCGCCGTAGTAGGTTTGTTTGCGTGTGTAGTGATCGTAAGTTTTCTCGCTGCGTGAGCTGAAAAAATCGACGAATACAACAGTGGCGTGATGCTAGGCACCGGTAGGTGGTCTTCAGGTATTTTGGAAGATTTCTTTTCACGAAAGTTCGCCAAGTACGTCGCCGTAGTCGTAGCGGGTAGCGTAAATCAAGTTGACGGATCGAACCAATTCGACCGGAGACGGCGGAGTTGTACTCGGAGACGTATTCGCAGGCAGAGTCCCGTTTGTGTCTACTCGTTAGGTAATGATCGACTATAATTAGACCTAGTCTAGCTATCACAAATGGCTAAAACTGGATCTTCTTTGCCTTATTTAAAATGGCCATGCCGAAGTCTGACATCGTAAATACAAAAGCCAAAAGACCCAGTAAAATTAAGAGAGGTGTCCATCCAAATTATGGCAGGCTTGAACTCGGCCTCGGGACAGGACAAACCCGTCGGCGTCAGATCAAACGTCATAAAGTCTACCCAGGGCAATCTAGACGAGTAATAATTATATCTAGGATAAAAATCCTAAAAATGGTTGTTAAAGTATGGAACTTTGTCAGAAGACCCAGAATATATTGTTGACATGCATGGTGTAGGATTTTTTTGCTTATTTTACATAACATTTATTTTGTTAAAAGTCAAGACCTAGCCTACATAATAATGCCTTTGTTTTATATTCTGCCACGTTAAGATAGCTCGTTTGTGTACTACCAGACCAGTAACTTTTCTTGGTCATATCAGTCCCCAAATTTGCATCTTTATTTGAATGTGCAACACAGTTACGTATTATGTGTGTGATTCTGTGTTGATGTTGTCAACTTTTCGTGCTTTGAAATAACGATGTCACATTGACATACTGGATGAAAAATTCAGCCATTTTGTAGATACATGCATCCAGTTAGAAAAATGGTGCACTTATTTTAAACAGACCAACTGCATATGTTTAAACTATTCACACATGAGTCACATTATATGTTTGGACATAAAAAAAGGGTTTTGTGACCTATGCAATAGCTTCTCCATATAAATACAATTTTAGGCCTTAGTGAACTGTTATAAATATGATGAAAGAAATGAAGAGCACAATAGTCATACTACTCATAGTGAAAAGAATATTGATGACAGACATACCTCGAAGAAGAAAGAAAGGACGACCAAAGACGAGGTGGAAAGATGCTTGTAAAGGAGACATGAACACTGTGGGTATCAACACATTCGAGGCGATAAACAGGGCAAAATGGAGGAAGAATATCAACAGCGAGAGAGAGGGAGGGAGGGAGGGAGGGAGGGAGGGAGGGAGGGAGGGAGGGAGGGAGGGAGGGAGGGAGGGAGGGAGGGAGGGAGGGAGGGAGGGAGGGAGGGAGGGAGGGAGGGAGGGAGGGAGGGAGGGAGGGAGGGAGGGAGGGAGGGAGGGAGGGAGGGAGGGAGGGAGGGAGGGAGGGAGGGAGGGAGGGAGGGAGGGAGGGAGGGAGGGAGGGAGGGAGGGAGGGAGGGAGGGAGGGAGGGAGGGAGGGAGGGAGGGAGGGAGGGAGGGAGGGAGGGAGGGAGGGAGGGAGGGAGAGAGAGAGAGAGAGAGAGAGAGAGAGAGGATGGCAAAAGAACAGGGAGGAAGACGGAGATTGGGAGAAGAGATTGGGAGCTCTGGAATGAGTATGAGAGCAAAACAGGGAATAGAATAGAGACAGTGGGTAGAGAAACTACCGGAAGACAACTGAGGAAGAAGAAGAGGAATAGGGAGAAAAATGAAATTTGGGAAGGGAACCAAGGCTACAATTTAACATGACGTCAAGAGGAGAACAGCAACATATTATGGCCACACCTGTAGTGACTGACTGTAGGCTGTGATTGACTGGATCATTACTGTTTATTGTGTGTGCTTAGTAGGACAGCAGTGGACAACTTTATCTGGGTTACCTATGTGTATTAACACAACACATTGATTGATTGATGTGGAACGTGTTCGTTGAAGCGTGAAATGTTGAGCAAGGGTCATTGAAGCATGAAATGGTTAACACAAGGTGTGTGATAACTTGTCAGATTTGTGTGAGGACAGACTGAAACTAACATTGTTTTGGGGAATGTTGCTAAATTTGTCATGTGTTTGTTTGTATTCCATCTGAGTTAACTGTTCAAATAAGAATGTGTTAGGTGAAGTGAAATGAAGGTTTTTTAATTCTTTGAGACAATTTGTTTATTAGATGCTGGTGAAGTCGTGGGAATAAATCAGTTGAGTGCACCCATCATTTATCATAGCACATGACTGGGTTTGTTTTACAGGCTGCTTATGAAATTGCAGTCACATGGAATTTGTTTGATAATCATTACTCGGTAATTTATATCATTAATGACAGTCTCCTAAATACATTTGTTGCTTGTTAATAAGCTGCTGTACACATGAGCTGTATTTACCTATTAGTGATTGTCATTTAAACAGATGTGGTGAATGTTCAACTTGGCGTTATATCTGTGACCATGTATATATCGCAGTGTTAAACATTACCGATATTCAAACAACAGTAATGCATGTATGAAACCTAAATCCTGAGTACAGTTACTGGCTTATTTATGATGAAAACATATGGTAGTGTCGGGATAAGAAATATTAAATTGTTAATTTAAGAATTTGGTTTAGCAACTTTTAAGATAAGCTGTTATAAATACACGATTGGCTGAAATAAAAAATTGATAACTATTAGCTATACACTCACTGTGAGATCTTTAAAAAAGGTTCAGATATAAGGGCCTTCAAATACAGGGTTTCATTCTCACAATCAGATGGCACTATGTCATTTTAGCCACGGAGTCAGTCTTTGTATGTCCAATTAGTGCAACTGTTTGTTTTGGTATGTTTTTTGCTTTAATATGTCATCCAAACCTAACCAATATTTGTAAATGCATGTAAAGCACGAGAGTAATGCTATTGATTTGTGCATTGTACAATTAAATAGCATTATTATTTATTATGAAATACACCAAGAGGCGAGTGGACCTAGTCACTTAGGAGGAGATACATTTATAAGTAATTCTCTACGGTAACTTCACTAAGTGCATTAATAATACAGATGGATTGCGGAAGTGAATCTGGTAGCTGTGTGTTGTGTTATTAGAAGATTTATTGCCAGACAGCATTGAATATGTGGAGGTTCTGTGTCAGGTGTTGACAGGTCTCAGCATGTGGCATGTCTCACATCAATTATACATGGCATTCTTGAAGGTGGCCAGTGGTTTATGGGTTGATATATGGCGAGGTAGAGACTGCTCAAGAGTGATCTGACCTGTTTGCTGGTTTGGTGGGTGCTTGGACAAGAATAGATCAAAGTGTGCAAATTTAGAACTCATGAGTCATGATAGATCATAATGTTGCCAGGTCGGGGATTCATCAGTGAAAGAGAGGTAGGTGCACATGAAAAAGGTGATGTTCTCTGCCACTGAAGTTGTTTTAGTTCTACTGTGTGTTGCCATGCATTTACGCACGCGCAGGTGTTTATATGCATGATCTGTAGCTATAAAGTGCTGACACACAAATCATAACATAACCAGTGTATCCGTTCAACACATGATAGATCATAATAAAGTTAGAGGCATAGTTGACTTGTATGCACCAGATGATGTGTTTTTTTTGGTACCAATTACATGAGATGGATACAAATTACCTACTTTCCTTTTCATGTATTTTTTTCCTAGTAAAAAACATATAAGTGAACACTTATTCCAGACAGCATGAAAAAAACAAGTGTAAATATTATACAAGTGCGGATGAATTGGGTAATTTGAAGTCATTACATTTATCAGAATAGACTACCAGGTACAACAAGTATATTGGATGGTGTGTGTATGTGCATGCATATACGATTATACGTATTTATGTATACATATATGTGCATATGTGTACATGAATGTGTGCCATAGCTTTAAGCAGAAACCTGTCTACCCGTCATTTGGACAGGTAAAACCCATTGTGGACAGGTAGAAACATGGGTGGAGGGATGGTGGATGAGTAAAAAAAGGAAGGAGCAAAAACGTCTCTCAAAACCGTATATATTGTCAGTTATGCCTTGAAAGTGAGTGTAAATGGTGTTACATGTGTGTTTGTTTGTAGTCACATTTAAAGTTTGTAAACTGGCTCAACATTTAACATCCATGTGTCCACCAAAATGTGAGACTGGCAAAAAATTGGTCCTGCATAAATCCCTAAATGTGTGCGGCCTGTGGGGAGGGTCAATGATTTTGTTAGTTAGAATTGCATCAGGGTACCAAGTACCAAGTATATTCCTTTCCAATTTCCACATATGGAAACCAAGTACATGTAGCGCAGACTGGCAATTTGTGTTGAGTAACTAAAAGGCAACAGCCCATATCTGTGCAGAGTTTATAGAGCTAATAAACCCCTCTGTTTGTCTAGCCCCTCTCAGTGCTATGGCCCTGCAGGGGGGTGGGAGGGTAATTAAGTGTGTGCAGGTGGTTTTTATGTCCCCTCTCAGCAGCCTGTTACAGGGTTCAAACCAGGGTTGTCCTGGCTGTGAGGGTGTTATTTCTGTAGAGTTCCATCTGTTGAGTAAGCCCAATGCTGTGTGAAGTTTTATGGCTTTGACATCTTTCCTCCAAATACTAAGTGCTGCATTACCTAATACATGGGCATGAAGCATGTGACAGTAGACACAGACAGACTGACCATGTCTAAGGTGGGTGGATGGACTAGATGTGTCTGACACAACCAGACAAGTCTGACACAACCAGAGGAGGCTGACACAGCCAGACGAGTCTGACACAGCCAGACGAGTCTGACACAGCCAGAGGAGGCTGACACAGCCAGACGAGTCTGACACAGCCAGACCGGTCTGACACAGCCAGACGAGGCTGACACAGCCAGAGGAGGCTGACACAGACAGAGGAGGCTGACACAGCCAGACGAGTCTGACACAACCAGAGGAGGCTGACACAGCCAGAGGAGGCTGACACAGACAGACGGGTCTGACACAACCAGAGGAGGCTGACACAGCCAGAGGAGGCTGACACAGACAGACGGGTCTGACACAACCAGAGGAGGCTGACACAGCCAGAGGAGGCTGACACAGCCAGAGGAGGCTGACACAGACAGACGGGTCTGACACAGCCAGAGGAGGCTGACACAGCCAGAGGAGGCTGACACAACCAGAGGAGGCTGACACAGCCAGAGGAGGCTGACACAGACAGACGGGTCTGACACAACCAGAGGAGGCTGACACAGCCAGAGGAGGCTGACACAACCAGAGGAGGCTGACACAGACAGACGGGTCTGACACAACCAGAGGAGGCTGACACAGCCAGAGGAGTCTGACACAGCCAGAGGAGGCTGACACAACCAGAGGAGGCTGACACAGCCAGAGGAGTCTGACACAGCCAGAGGAGGCTGACACAACCAGAGGAGGCTGACACAGCCAGAGGAGTCTGACACAACCAGAGGAGGCTGACACAGCCAGAGGAGTCTGACACAGCCAGAGGAGGCTGACACAACCAGAGGAGGCTGACACAGCCAGAGGAGGCTGACACAACCAGAGGAGGCTGACACAACCAGAGGAGGCTGACACAGCCAGAGGAGGCTGACACAGACAGACGGGTCTGACACAACCAGAGGAGGCTGACACAGCCAGAGGAGTCTGACACAGCCAGAGGAGGCTGACACAGCCAGAGGAGGCTGACACAGACAGACGGGTCTGACACAACCAGAGGAGGCTGACACAGCCAGAGGAGTCTGACACAGCCAGAGGAGGCTGACACAACCAGAGGAGGCTGACACAGCCAGAGGAGGCTGACACAGACAGACGGGTCTGACACAACCAGAGGAGGCTGACACAGCCAGAGGAGGCTGACACAGACAGACGGGTCTGACACAACCAGAGGAGGCTGACACAGCCAGAGGAGGCTGACACAACCAGAGGAGGCTGACACAACCAGAGGAGGCTGACACAGCCAGAGGAGTCTGACACAGCCAGAGGAGGCTGACACAACCAGAGGAGTCTGACACAGCCAGAGGAGGCTGACACAACCAGAGGAGGCTGACACAGCCAGAGGAGGCTGACACAGACAGACGGGTCTGACACAACCAGAGGAGGCTGACACAGCCAGAGGAGTCTGACACAGCCAGAGGAGGCTGACACAGCCAGAGGAGGCTGACACAGACAGACGGGTCTGACACAACCAGAGGAGGCTGACACAGCCAGAGGAGTCTGACACAGCCAGAGGAGGCTGACACAGACAGACGGGTCTGACACAACCAGAGGAGGCTGACACAGCCAGAGGAGTCTGACACAGCCAGAGGAGGCTGACACAGCCAGAGGAGGCTGACACAACCAGAGGAGGCTGACACAGCCAGAGGAGGCTGACACAGACAGACGGGTCTGACACAGCCAGAGGAGGCTGACACAACCAGAGGAGGCTGACACAACCAGACAAGTCTGACACAGCCAGAGGAGGCTGACACAACCAGAGGAGGCTGACACAGCCAGAGGAGTCTGACACAACCAGAGGAGGCTGACACAACCAGAGGAGGCTGACACAGCCAGAGGAGGCTGACACAACCAGAGGAGGCTGACACAACCAGACAAGTCTGACACAGCCAGAGGAGGCTGACACAACCAGAGGAGGCTGACACAGCCAGAGGAGGCTGACACAACCAGAGGAGGCTGACACAGCCAGAGGAGGCTGACACAGACAGACGGGTCTGACACAACCAGAGGAGGCTGACACAGCCAGAGGAGGCTGACACAGCCAGAGGAGGCTGACACAACCAGAGGAGGCTGACACAGCCAGAGGAGGCTGACACAACCAGAGGAGGCTGACACAGCCAGAGGAGGCTGACACAACCAGACAAGTCTGACACAGCCAGAGGAGTCTGACACAACCAGAGGAGGCTGACACAACCAGAGGAGGCTGACACAGCCAGAGGAGGCTGACACAACCAGAGGAGGCTGACACAACCAGACAAGTCTGACACAGCCAGAGGAGGCTGACACAACCAGAGGAGGCTGACACAGCCAGAGGAGGCTGACACAACCAGAGGAGTCTGACACAGCCAGAGGAGGCTGACACAGACAGAGGAGGCTGACACAGCCAGAGGAGGCTGACACAGCCAGAGGAGGCTGACACAACCAGAGGAGTCTGACACAGCCAGAGGAGGCTGACACAACCAGAGGAGGCTGACACAGCCAGAGGAGGCTGACACAGACAGACGGGTCTGACACAACCAGAGGAGGCTGACACAGCCAGAGGAGGCTGACACAACCAGAGGAGGCTGACACAGACAGACGGGTCTGACACAACCAGAGGAGGCTGACACAGCCAGAGGAGGCTGACACAACCAGAGGAGGCTGACACAACCAGACAAGTCTGACACAACCAGAGGAGGCTGACACAGCCAGAGGAGTCTGACACAGCCAGAGGAGGCTGACACAACCAGACAAGTCTGACACAACCAGAGGAGGCTGACACAACCAGAGGAGTCTGACACAGCCAGAGGAGGCTGACACAGCCAGACGGGTCTGACACAGCCAGACCGGTCTGACACAGCCAGACCGGTCTGACACAGCCAGACGGGTCTGATACAGCCAGACGAGTCTGACACAGCCAGACCAGTCTGACACAGCCAGACGAGTCTGACACAACCAGAGGAGGCTGACACAGCCAGACGAGTCTGACACAGCCAGACCAGTCTGACACAGCCAGACGAGTCTGACACAACCAGAGGAGGCTGACACAGCCAGACGAGTCTGACACAGCCAGACCAGTCTGACACAGCCAGACGAGTCTGATAGAACCAGACGAGTCTGACACAGCCAGACGTTTCTGACACAGCCAGACGAGTCTGACACAGCCAGACGTATCTGACACAACCAGACGGGTCTGACACAACCAGATGTATCTGACACAGCCAGACGAGTCTGACACAGCCAGACGTGTCTGACACAGCCAGACGAGTCTGACACAGCCAGACGAGTCTGATAGAACCAGACGAGTCTGACACAGCCAGACGTATCTGACACAACCAGACGAGTCTGACACAGCCAGACGTTTCTGACACAGCCAGACGAGTCTGACACAGCCAGACGTGTCTGACACAGCCAGACGAGTCTGACACAGCCAGACGAGTCTCACAAAGCCACACGAGTCTGACACAGCCAGACGGGTCTGACACAGCCAGACGGGTCTGACACAGACAGACGGGTCTGACACAGCCAGACGGGTCTGACACAGCCAGACGGGTCTGACACAGACAGACGGGTCTGACACAGACAGACGGGTCTGACACAGCCAGACGGGTCTGACACAGCCAGACGGGTCTGACACAGACAGACGAGTCTGACACAGCCAGACGGGTCTGACACAGCCAGACGGGTCTGACACAGCCAGACGGGTCTGACACAACCAGACGGGTCTGACACAGCCAGACGGGTCTGACACCGACAGACGGGTCTGACACAGCCAGACGGGTCTGACACAGCCAGACGGGTCTGACACAACCAGACGAGTCTGACACAGCCAGACGGGTCTGACACAGACAGACGGGTCTGACACAGCCAGACGGGTCTGACACAACCAGACGAGTCTGTCACAGCCAGACGGGTCTGACACAGCCAGACGGGTCTGACACACCCAGACGGGTCTGACACAGACAGACGGGTCTGACACAGCCAGACGGGTCTGACACAGCCAGACGGGTCTGACACAACCAGACGAGTCTGACACAGACAGACGGGTCTGACACAGCCAGACGGGTCTGATACAACCAGACGAGTCTGTCACAGACAGACGAGTCTGATAGAACCTGTGGATAGAACCAGGGGATTCTGACACAGCCAGACCAGTCTTACACAGCCACACCCATCAGACAGGGAGATAAACTGATAGAGGTGTTTGCACAAGTTGAGACATCATAATGAGAGGCTGCACCTACAGGCCACTGACACAGTTGAAGGATGGACCACTTCCATGTACATGTCAGAGATCATTTACCCATCAGGCCATCACTCAAGGCCCTGGCTCAGGATCAGCCGGAAGTCTGGCTGACCATGTTTTTCATGAAATTACATTTAAGGTATCAGATATCTACCTCAGTTCAGGTTGCTAAGTTTTATCACAGTTTAGGATACAAGGTCATGGGTGTTAATGACAAATACCTTGCCAGGTAAATGTGAGGGAAAGTGAATGTCTCAGTTCAAGTAACGTATCTAGCATAGCTTTATGCAAAGACCTGTCCACCCGTCATTTGGACGGGTAAAAACCGTTGTGGATGGTTAGAAATATGGGTGGACGGGTGATGGATGGGTAAAAATGGAGCCAAAAAAATTAATGTGTTCCAAAACCATTGTCAGTTATATAAATGCCTTAGAAGTGAGTGTAAATGGTATCACATGTGTGTTTGTAGACCATTTCATGTCATCATACACATTTTAAAGTTTGTAAACTGGCTTAACAGCTAAGCCTGTGTCCACCAAAACATGTGTGACTGGCAATAATTTGGCCCGGCATAAAGCCCTGCGTATCAGTTAAAATGCTGACTAAATGCTGTTAAAATTTTAGTATATTTTGTTGTTAAGGCTACAGTACATTTGTTGAAGATGCATTGTCCATAAAACTGTGATTTATAACCCCATTTATGTAGTGTGTTTGGAAATAAAACTTTCTTATCTGCTATACAACAAAGTTCAATATGTATAAGAGGGAAGATCTTTGTCTATCAGACCTAACCACAAAAAAGTATCACTTAGAGCTGTTAAACTCTTATAATGATTCAAATATATATATATATATATATATATATATATATATATATATATATATATATATATATATATATATATGTTTGTGAATGAGTGAGTGAGTGTTGAAATCTGGTAATGGTAATCACCTCCACATGTTCAGACTACACTAGACAGTTTCTGGCAGAACAGGCAGAGCATATTGGGCCTGGATTCTGATTACCTACAGTCAAAACATTAGCAGGCAGCCAACTACCTGGGAGTAGGACCTTTATCTTTTTTCACATCATGTAGCCTTACTACATTTTACAGGGGAACAAAATGGGTGTCCCAGTACTGGCCAGCAGTTAAACCCCTTTTCCGTATCCTAGACGTGTCATGTTGAACAACCCAGCATATCTGAATTACACTTTGATTAGCTTGCAGACCCAGCACTGATAGACAACCATAATAATGACAACACTTGATTAGGTTTTGTTGCATTTGGCAGATTGACTGGCACTGGATCTATTTAGTGCCTGGGGACTTGCATGATCAACTCCTTTAGGGACTGAACCTTACTTCATGCTGTGACTTGTCATGCTAGATTTGACAATGCATTTACCATTATCCACCAGATATATATATACCGGGCGGGCGGGCGGCCTATCGGGCGGGCAGCCTGACGGACTGACTGACTGACTGACTGACGGACGGACGGACGGACGGACGGACGGACGGACGGACGGACGGACGGACGGACGGTCGGGCGGGCGGGCGGGCGGGCGGACTGGCGGATGGGTGGACATATGCTAACTTTGGTGCATTGTAAGGAGTCATAGTCCACTTGCATCTTTCCATGTTCATTCATTCTCCATATTCATTTGCGTCTGACCTATACCTCTTAACTGGTGGCATATTTAAAAATACAGGTATTATCTAGAGTGATGTACTGGTATTTACATGTTTGTTGTATGACATGCATTCCTAGCTGTGGGCCTTTCTCACACCTGACTGACTTGAAATGATTGGGTGGTGTACAACTCTCCAGTTGTAGCAATTGTAAAGTAGTTAAATGTGGAATACTTTGATGGTGGCCACTGATTGCTTTCATTCAAACACACTGGTTCCACAGAGGGTGTGGCTGCCAGTCACTGGTCAATATGGGTCACCTGTTCCAGTGGCTGACCGATCAGTGGACCATGAAGCCTTTCAGTTGCTGTTTGTATTGACCACACCTGGGCAGTTCTCGTTTTATTCTTTCAAGTGGAACTAATTATCACACTACCTAATTTTGTTGTTACATACCGGGAACGAACATTTAATTAATGAGATTGATATTACCTATGGACACTATTCTTAGCTGTGAGTTTTCCCTTCACAAAGGTGGGTCCAGGCAGGGTGTGACCCCTCTAGACCATAGGAATTTAGCTGCCATGCAATATGCCTGTTCTATAGTGGCATGGCCCCAGGACATGCTTCAGTGGTCCAGTGTGTGTTCTGGAATTATATAAGAATGTTGCTGGAAAACGTTTACCATAGCAACAACCTTTTTGACATCAGGAACCAACAAACACAAAACAAACACGTCTGGGTAGCAACATCAGATTAATTAGAAATGTGTCTATAATGATACTTGAGCTAGTGTGTGTGTGTGTGTGTGTGTGTGTGTGTGTGTGTGTGTGTGTGTGTGTGTGTGTGTGTGTGTGTGTGTGTGTGTGTGTGTGTGTGTGTGTGTGTGTGTGTGTGTGTGTGTGTGTGTGTGTGTGTGTGTGTGTGTGTGTGTGTGTGTGTGTGTGTGTGTGTGTGTGTGTGTGTGTGTGTGTGTGTGTGTGTGTGTGTGTGTGTGTGTGTGTGTGTGTGTGTGTGTGTGTGTGTGTGTGTGTGTGTGTGTGTGTGTGTGTGTGTGTGTGTGTGTGTGTGTGTGTGTGTGTGTGTGTGTGTGTGTGTGTGTGTGTGTGTGTGTGTGTGTGTGTGTGTGTGTGTGTGTGTGTGTGTGTGTGTGTGTGTGTGTGTGTGTGTGTGTGTGTGTGTGTGTGTGTGTGTGTGTGTGTGTGTGTGTGTGTGTGTGTGTGTGTGTGTGTGTGTGTGTGTGTGTGTGTGTGTGTGTGTGTGTGTGTTGGAATGTTAGCAATTTTTTCCTCGCTTGTATGCCAAACATTTAGCGATTCGTCTATGACACTTCAATGGTTAATCTACGGCCTTTGAGAAGAAAAGGATCTCCGTGAAGTTTTTGAAATTTCCCCTCGTTTAATGGCTCGCTCATAAGTTAATAATTTTAGGGTTTGGACTGGATATTAGAAAATGTAAATTGATTGTTTATGTGTTTTCTGCATTAGTTCCAAAGTCCACAAATCAACTAGCATGCATAACAGCTCATATTCATATGCCACTACAACCATATCATATCATATGTGAATATTCTGGGTTTTCTCATGCATCTGTGTGTGTGTGCATGCATGCATGCATATGTGTGCATGTGCACGTGCTTGTGTCACTGTGTCTGTCCGCACATCTGAAGTTTGGCCTTTTTGCTGAGTTTGTCTAATTCAATGTTAACGTGAAACCTTATGTAATTTGTAGCAGTCAGTCTTATTAATGAGTCCATTCTGACTCCTTCAACATTTCCGTCTGCGACCCCATGGGTGGGACCCGTCTCCCAAACATCCGTTTTCTTCATCAGCCATGTTTCCAGAATAAAAGCATCGGTTGTTTTTGTAAGATGTGTCTGGGTGAATATTGAATGGTGTTATAACTGTAACCTGATGGTGTGGTACTTGCTTGGGCTAAAGAAGCCTGAAGGTCACCAGCTCAGAGGGATTCATCCATTGACCCTGGCACACTGCATTCATCTTGCCAACTTGTTGATTGGATGTCTTGGGTGGGTAGTCTGCGTTTTTTATATATTCCTTCTGGGCTGTTACCTAATACTTAGGTTTATATAGGTTTATTCCATCTGGTGGCCTTGGTGGTCAGACCTGTTAAAGGTACTCAATCCACTCGTTTGCTAATCGCCAAACCGGTTCTTTTATTACCAGATGTGTAATGTGTTAATAGTTTAACTAGTATGCACAGTCAGTTAATTTTTAAAATGCGTACTTGTCATTTTATAATTGTAAAAAAAGAATCGCCGTTACACCGGGTATAACTGGCGAAACAATCAGCAGCTGCCGACGCCCTGTGCTGTTTGGGTCACATGTTTTATGTGAGATCGACTTACTACGGCACCACAATAACAAATCGCACGTGCTTTGGCGCGAGATTGCAAGTCAACTCAAAGGCAGCGATTCTTCTATGAAGGTACGCATTAAGTGCATTAACGCAGTCAGCAACAAGAGCGAGTAGTCGGGGGCTAATTCACTCTTGTGAACGTTGACTCGACGCGGATTCTCTAACTTGTAAGATTATAATAAATATAAGTTTGAGTGTCACTAAAAAGGCAAGCCAGTTTGACTTTGTCTTTGAGTTGACAGTCACCATCGATATCGCTCAGGCTCAGCATCACAATCTGTGTTGATATGTACCGGTATTGAATTTGATTAGGCAGGATCTTGTTAATAAACTTAGTAATTGCGAAAGTACATATCCAGAGAGAATAGATGACGTGAGGGACGAAATTTAAAATAAAATTGACATGGGGGACTGGTAATACTAATAGTAGGCTCTTGTCGGTTGGGAAAGAAACGTTGTATTTTTAGGGGGAGCATCCGTTATCTCGTGTAACAGAACGTCAAACGGAGAATTATATTATATTTCACAATTATTAAAACAGTGTTTTGCGACTCACATTTCAGTACTATTACTGAATGTTGTTGATTTCTATTATATGTTATGCAAAATAATTTAAATTTTTATAACAGCGATGATTGATGGTGATGATTTTTTTCAATAAAACATAAACATGAAAATAAAATGTTAATTCCGTAGGTGTACATTATATCATGCAAGTATTACATATAACATTCTTGCACTTGTTTCCATTGTAGTCAATGCCTGGCTGTAGTCTATGTACCTGGTACCTTTCAACTCACACGTGCCAGCTGTTTTCAAATATTTATCTAAATTTTCATCACAGCAGTATCTGAATGCATAATAATATTATATTCGAATTATAATATTGCTTCAGGCCACACTACAATACAAAAGTGAGACAAGTCAGAGGAGAGGCTAAGATTAAGGCAGTCACATGGGTATGGCAGATGCAGGGAGGATATGTAGTCTGCGGGAGGCTCACATCTGATCAATCCAGGTAATTTAAACAGCTGTTTTCAAATATTTATCAACATTTTCATCACAGCAGTATATGAATGCATAATATATAGGTCATAATACAATGCAAAAGTGAGACAAGGCAGATGAGAGGCTAATATTAAGACAGCCAGGGCATTGGTATGGCAGATGCATTGATGATACGTAGTCTGCGGGAGGCTCACATCTGATCAATCCAGGTAATTTAAACATTTTAACAATCAACAATGTATAAATTATCAAAATATTTTAATATATCCATTTAAATATACATTTGTTTTCATTAACATATTATCTTGAACATGGAAAATTAGAATAACCTTTGCTCTTGTATAATGCATATTATACCCAGTGTGTCAACACAGACATTAATGCACATACACTGTGTGAAATATCAGTGACGTATATACTCATACGCCTAAATATATACGTGATTATAGCTGAGCAATTCGTAATTACTAACCTATTTGGAAGAACATCTGTGCGAACGCTGCATGTGGACTGTGTCTGGATTGTAGTCAGTGACAGTTCGCTGTCCCTCGCCGCCGGCCAACGGTGCCCGTAGCTTGCAAAGGGCACTTTCACTGTTCTGAAGGCGAAGTCATTCTGTTCACTGCTTAGTTGCATATTCTTTCCCAATCATGCGTCGATGCTGTCTTTGTCTGCTTAATTTGCCGTGTTGATGGCATATAAAAATAATTCGTGCCTACACTCGATCGCCGTTTCTAAACGTAAACAACTCGACAGGGTGAAGCCGTCAATCTCGCCCAAGCCTCGTGAAGACTAAAGCGTATTCCGCTCAAAGCTCCATTTCCATAGTTACGTTTCGTATAGAGTTTCGACCGGGTTCGATCGAAACGAAAATCGAAATAGTTCCTATTTATTTAATTTATTTCAGAAAAAAGAAGTAACATGCATGCATAAACCAACTAAGCAATCATTAAGGAGTATTTGATACATCCGCTTTTTGTGAAATGACTAATAATCGCTAGGAGCAAACGATTTTTACGGGAATGAGTGGATTGAGTATCTTTAAGAGTACAGTGGGTTTATACAGTGCAGTGGTTCAGGAGTAGAGCTTCGGAGTCTCAACTAAAGAGGACCCATGTTCGAATCCTGTGCTGCGGTGTAAAAACATTGGGCAAGTTTTTTCACTCTACATTGGTCCAGTTCATTCAGCTGTAGACAAGTGGTGTATTTGTGTACGAGTAGCCTTTGCGCATTAATTGCATCATGTGGCTGGATGCTTCCAAGAGAAGTTGAGATGGTATCTGAGTGAACAGGTCTGCCAAGGAAGTAGTAAAGTATAAAGCGCTTTGAGCAATCCTGTGGACTGGATACACTGGTACTGGGCTAAATAAGAACTTACCATTACTTTACTTTACCTGAGACGTTCCTTGTTATTTTATGTGAACGAAAGAAGGAGAGATGATGTGATTGCATCAGTGCGTTCAAGACTTTAACAGTTCACATTTTGCAGCCCTTACATGTACTAGTGTACACACTGAAGCTACATGTATATTAAGGCCTGGGTGGATTTTACTTGTTTTATATCTGCACATCATTGGTTTGGTATGAGTTGCCCAGGTTATAGAGGCCCAGACTCAGCCTGTCATGCAGGCAAGGACAGCGAGCTGTATTCTTTAACATTCTGTGGGTTGTGCCATGTATTGCTTGAACCCCATCACTTCTGTTTAATAAAAGAATTTTGTAGGTGTACACATGATTTTGTGAATACAAGTACCCGGTATTGATTTAATTTTTTGACTACTGTTGTTTACTTTTTAGTGTCATAAACTCATAATTATGTCAAATCAATACTGAAAAGTTGAAGTAAACCAACATGAAATGTTTACAGAAATGTTACTTTGAATCTGTGAATTTCTCTCCTGTAGTTTCCCCTCACCACACCTGCAGACAAGCTGTAGGAGATTGTCATTTGATGAGAAGGATTTTTTGTTAGTGTTTATGACGTTGATGTAATGTGATAGACTTAACTGGTGTAGGCTGTCATCTCTACCTCTTGTGGTGTTAACATGTGGAAGTTTTCGTGGGATGCTCTAATAAATCTAATTCGCAAGGGAGCATCAACATTTCAAGGATATACTGGTACATTTCACTTTTAACACCAATTTACATATTTGATCTCAAACCTAACAGTGTATCTCCTTGTATGGTTTAGCATTTTTTCCCATGAAGTTTAAATAAATGTATGATGTGTTTGTTTCATCAATCATAATCAGAATTATTTATTCAATTTCAACCAAAAATATACATATGATATATAGTAGTTAAATGTTATTAGAGCATGACTGGGGATGGTTAAATTGTTAGCAAGCTGCAGTAAAGTCATTAATAGTCAACATGAATACTACTTGTGGTTCATAGGCCAGCTGTTATTATAACTTCTTTGTCTCACTATTATTGTCTGTAGATACTGATCAATTTGGGATTGAGAACTTGAGACAGTGTCTGATGGTGCATAACCAACTCATTCAGAAGTAACAAAGAATATCTCACACAAAATAATAGTCCTACTGGTTCAGTGACCCATAACTGGTGTTCACGGTTCACACCATAAAATGTTTATATTAATCTGTTCAGGCGTGACTACTTTAGTCACTGTTTATTACTCAGACACATGCTATGACAGTGTTGTCACCAACAAAAGGTTTCCCAAGATTATTACGTTGCCTGTTTTTGTGTGTGTTTATATAAATAATAATTTCTTATATAATTTGCCAGATATGCACATTTTATAGTATTTTAGTATAACACGCAATGTCATAAAAATACAGTAACTTTTGCTACTTTTTAAGCTTGTAATAAAAAGTGTTTTTTCATGGTATTAAATGCTGATAAAGTATACATTAACTCTTATGTTCCTAAAACTCCTTGAGTTTAAAACACCAAAAATTATCAGTTTATAAAACTGAACGATTAAGAACATTGGGAGTATATTGCAGGAAAATATATTAACAACAATGAATAAAAAATTATTAAATACAAATATGTAGCGTAGTGAATTATAAATGATATGGGAAATATATAAAACATTATAATAGTAAAAACTTATTTTGTGTCAGTACCTTGTGGGGGTTTAATGCTAGTGTTTAAGTGTTTGTCACGGTGTTTGCAGGTGCTTCAATAAATTGTTGGGGAAAACAAAATGTTATGTTCCTAAAACTCATTGAGTTTAAAAAACGAAAATGTATATAAGAAAATACATAGTATATTGCAGTAAAAATATATTAACAACAATAGATTAAAATTAATTTAATAAAAAATGTGTAGCTTAGTGAATTAAAACCAAGTGTTTGTTGTTGTGTTTGCAGATGTTTCTGGAAGCTGCTGGTGAAAACTGATCCTTGAAGTGCTTCAGACAGTGAACCTATGTCAGCAATTTGTCAGGATGCAATGGATACGGAGGACTTGACAGCTTTTGTTCAATGAGGTGACAGGTATGTTTGATGTCAACTGCCACTGACGGCCATGAAATGGGATGGACATTGACGTGGTCTGATGGTTGTGGTGTAGCAATGGCTGGATTGTGGACACAGACTAGTGAGGCCAGTTGATGTGGTGGTCAACTAGTGGCTTCTGTCAACAAACTGGCCGTGTGTTGTCAGTTATGCATATCAGGGATGACAGACAACGCACAGTGGACCTAATAAATATCTCGTGTATCGATACTCCACAGATGACATGTGCATTGGCATTGTGATGCCGTCATGCTAACTTTGGTGACAGCTTGTGCACGGGGTCAGCATGAATCAATACGAACGAATCGAAAACGACAAAGGCTGCTCGCTCATCATTGAATTGATATTAAAATCTTCGCGAATCTCAAAACTCGCCACTGGTGCCCTGTCGTGGTGCTCGCAGTGACACCTGGTGACGGAAACATGGATGGGCACATCGAAGTGAAGGATAACATGTTCACTCAGGTCCGTGGCGTTGGACGCCATGGCCTCTCACTATTCCAAGTGTTACTACTCAACGCCATAGTGTGCGGCCTGGAGTTCTGCGCCAGCGCCGCATTCACCTACATTCCGCCTATGCTACTCAAGGCCGGCCTCGTCGAAGAACAAATGAGCATTGTGCTCGGCATTGGCCCGCTGATTGGCTTCTTCGCGGTGCCGATGATCGGGCGCTGGAGCGACAGATGCCGCAGCCCGTACGGGCGACGTCGACCGTTCATCCTTGGCCTCAGTCTGGCGCTGATAGTCTCCCTCTTCATCATTCCGTACGGCGAACGTTTGAGCACCGCGATTCTCGGTCAGAGCAACGTCAGCCTGCATCTCGGCACGATATTCATAATCGTCGGCTCGGTGATGCTTGATTTCACGAGTCAAGCGTGTTTGACGCCGTGCGAGGCGTTGTTGTCAGACGCCAGCAAGATGAACAACCAGCAGGAACGCTGCTTCACCGTCTACTCTATCATGGTGAGTCTTGGAGGCTGCATCGGCTACCTGATCACAGCCATCGACTGGAGTGACATGTACATATGCGAGGTGTTCGGCGGGCAGGAGCAGACCGCCTTCTCTATGCTCATCATCCTCTTCACCCTCATGCTCGTCGTGACATTAATCGTGGCGCAGGAGAAACCGCTCCCCGACAGCAGCGAGGACACCGCTGACATGGACCTGCTTGACAAGATCCAGGCGGTGATCGGACACAAGGACCCGACGGTCCTCAACATCCTACCCCCAGATCCGGGGTATGAATCGGACGTTAACGACTCATCCCCCGAAGGCAGTGAGCGGGATGGGTTGATCTCAACGAGACCCGAGTCGATAAACTACCAGAGTTACCTGCGCTGGCCGCAACGATTGCTCAGATGTGTCACAACGCCGTCGTCGCGGTGGACCATCACGGATATCGATTCGTTCATCCATCTGTTGTGTCTACGGACGTACTCGCTGATGCCCGAGTTTGTTCAGGCGTACTTCTACGTGCCCACGGTACTCAAGAGGCTGGCTCTTGCTAATTTCTTCAGCTGGGCGGCTGTTATGGGGTTCAACCTGTTCTTCACAGACTTCGTGGGGCAGGAGGTGTATGGGGGCAATCCCAACGCCCCGACTGATTCACCCCTGCAGGGGTTGTATGATGAGGGCGTGCGTATGGGTAGTTGGGGGTTGTTGTTGCACTGTGTCACGTCAGCCTTGTATGCGATGTGTATTGGGCGGTTGATCACGAGGTTCGGGTCGCGTCAGACGTATTTCATCGGCATGTTCTCTTTCTCCATCGCCATGGCCGTGATGATGTTCTCGCGCAATGTCTACGTCATTATCACCATGGCAGCATGCACAGGGTTTGGTTATGCAACCATGACAACGGTGCCATTTCTACTTGTGACAGCATACCATGACGATAAACTGGTAAGTTCAATTTAGTACCCCAAGGTGGTTTGGGTTTCTCATTTCTGATCAAAAACAAATTGTATATATTTTTAGCACACCTTGTAGATATACCATGCTGGTGTATCTTTGCAGAAGTATCTTGCCAGTGTGTCTTTTCTGATGTGCTCTCCTAGACTCTAGAATAATTTGCAGATGTACCCTGCCAGTGTATCTTTGCAGATGTAGCATACTGATGTATCTTTGCAGATCTACATTGCTGGTGTATCTTTGCAGAAGTATCTTACCAGTGTATTTTTTCCTATAGAGTACCTTGCAGATGTACCTTACCAGTGTATCTTTGCAGATGTACTTTGCCAGTGTATCTTTGCAGATGTACCCAGTCTGTACATCTATGAAATGTGTACATTGTGCCCGCGTCTTACTGATATACCTCCAGTATATCCACTAACTGTACAAAGTGAACCCAACACTATCCCGTCCACTTTACACCCACTCTCTGCTCCTCCAGACATACTTCTACGACATGTCTGACGACTCTCTCCGCCACCGTGGCATCGGGGCGGACCTGGCGATGCTGGACAGCGCCTACTACCTGGCCCAGGTGATGCTCTCGGCCCTCATGGGCTACGTCGTCCACTACTCGGGCACTGTGGTCAGCTACGTCGTGTGTGCCAGCGTCCTGGGTGGACTCTCCTGCATCTGCATTCTCCGGGTCATCTGCAGCAAGGTCGAGGTCACGACCCTGACCAAGCACAACCGCAGATAGACAAGGTCACTGAGGCCAACAAAATCGGCCGTCTGTTTTGTTGAGTTACTTTGATGTGTTGTAAAGATCTGCTGTTTCACGTTGTCAAAATTTTACATTGATAGAATCAGAGTTGCCAGTGATGTCATATTTTTGATGGATTTGTTTTCTGGTGTGCGCTATAGGACATATTTTCATACTGCACGTTGTTGTTTTATTTTCATAGTGGACCAGCTGTAAAGATTAGCTGCAGCAGTGGCTTATTGGTGTATTTGTTTATGCAGATCTCAGTGCGTGTATTGACCAGTTGGTGTAAGATGCTAGAACCAAACTTAAGGTTAGCACAAATAGTGGGAGATCTCAAAGCTTGTGGTATTTCTGAATGCTTTCTCTTGATAGAGTCTACCAAATATGTTTATGCAATCTATGGAAAACTGACATTATTTAAAGAAGCGATTTTCTGTTTTTTAGCAACAATATATATATAATATATATATATATACATATATATATCTATATGTATATATATATATATATATATATATATATATATGTATGTATATATAGCTCATTAAACAATATTGCACAATTGTAATTTAAATAAGCATAGTGTAGCAAATCAAACTGCTAAATCAGAGAATAAAGACTAAAGAAGGAGATTTTTAAAAGAGCAGAAGTTAGAGGATTTAAAAAGTGTCCAGATAAGATGACACTCAGATGAAATGACCACACAATGACCATCAGGCCTGGACATAACTGATCCAACTTGTGTCCATCTATGTTTGACCTCAAGAAATAGTCACCACTTTCTGCTGGTCTCAGTTTCTACTCGATTGTTTTGTTTGTCATGTTGACCGCCAGTCGTCTTTCAATTGGAAAAACTGCTGCATCCAGTCCATGGTCACATGACCTGTTGGGGTTCCAATGTGGTCATGTTAGTGAGAATCTCCAGTATATAGAAAACATGATATTAATTATCGAATTATTAATTATAACGTAAGGGGTCACTACAAAACATCAACGTCCAGCTATAGATAGCTTCAGCCTTCCCATCTGCTGTTTGTAAAAGCAATATTATATAAGAGTAATGTTTATTACCTAATAGTTATATTTAAACAAATTATAGTGTTAATATCTGAAATGTATTGTATAAGTGATAATTTAGAATATAAATCAATTTACATTGATTCACACTATCATTTGTCTAATCATAATTATTAACTAATAAGCATTACTCTTATGTAATATTTTATTTTACATTTAACCTGGGAGCCAATCATCGTCTTTGCCCAGACTCGAGGTAAAGCCACCCCACTAACTGGCGAACATTTCAAAATTGTATCATTCCTCAGGCAATGATGTAGGACACAAAAATTGTTGTCATCTCAATGTACCTGGGTAATCAAAGTGAATGTGACATGGTATAATGAAGAACAAAACTGTGCAATAACTTCCTCTATGTGCATGAACAATTATGGAGTGCAAAAGTGTAATCTGATGTCAGGCACCAGATAAAATTGCCTTGAATGAAAGTGATTTCATTTGACATTATTTGCTGCATAACACATGGTTTTACTGCACATTTGATACTTAGTATTACTTGTAAGCAGCGGTTGAGTTTTAATGAGTAAATGTGCGTACACTCATGAAATAATGGTGGGTGGATATTTTTCATATGATATTAAATTATTTATTTTCTGAAGTTGTTGTATGATCAAGGTAAAATGTTTTACCAGTTGTCGCTATGCAGTACTGTAGGAAACAGTTTTGCTGAACCAGGAGTGATTAATCGTGTGTCAGCCTCTTTGTATTAAAAATAGTGTTGACGCCTATAGTAAATGTTGTATGTAATATAAATACAAAAAGCGTACACCTGTGTGCACTGGACCAGAAAGCTGTGTGCGCTGAGCCGGAATGCTGCTAAGTAGAAGTATGCAGTGTTGCATAAATCTACCTCTGTATGGTGTTAGGATATAACGTTTATGTGCTTGACTTTATGTGACAATGTATACAATGTATGTATGTATGTATGTATGTATGTATGTATGTATGTATGTATGTATGTATGTATGTATGTATGTATGTATGTATGTATGTATGTATGTATGTATGTATGTATGTATGTATGTATGTATGTATGTATGTATGTATGTATGTATGTATGTATGTATGTATGTATGTATGTATGTATGTGTGTATATAATATTTATACCAGCAGAGTTAGATTAGGGAAATGTGCACACATGTTTACATACATGTGTTCCCATAAGAGATGTGCCAACTCTTATGTGCGGTATTGCAATTTCTCTCTCCCGACTGTGATATATTCTTATATTCTAAGCATTTACTCACTCTTGCCTTTATGTGTGAACCTCACAGGGATTTATAGGTGCTTATTGCTCACTGGCTATGGTGATTAGACGTTATTTTTAATGTATATGTAGTGCCATATACATGTATATTTATATATAATATATACATGTATAAATATATATTATGTATGTATATATACACATATTTTATATACTTATATGTATGTATATATATATATATATATATATATATATATAATTATATATATAATTATATACATACATAAATATGTGTGTGTGTATGTATATACATGTAGTATTATAACATTTCTATAGTAGTGATTTCTAATTGTTTCTTTTAGCTGACAAGCAGGTCAATGTCAGACACTCACAAGGGAACACTTATTGAATGCTTGCAGGCCAAACATTATTTACGTATGCACACCAAAGCCAAATTGCTGAAGAAATAAGTGTAATAGTTATTCATATTTCTGTATCCTCCTACATGAGAGTGACTAAAAAAGAGGTTGTAGTGGCAGTCTCCCTCACCCAAGTTTAGCTGGTCTACCTGATAGTTCATGATCAGGATATAGTTACACAGTGGTTATAGAACACATAGATTGTTTCTACTTTTATGTTATATATTTTGTTAGTAATACCTATACACTGCCTGCTATTTTAACACGTTATTTCATAATTGTGCCGTAGATGTAACTTTTCTGAAAGTTTCTGTTTTATATGTGGGTCAAATGAACACTTCTGATATCCCTTGTCTAGTTCTACACAAATTAGGTTATATGCACCATGTCAGTAATATTATACAACCAAATTTTATTATTCATTATCTGGTTTACTTTCCTTTGGCACCATGACTGGATAACTCTCTTTGTGCCATTTTATTACTGTATATTTTATATTACATCTGTTGTTTTTTCATGCTAATGAACTGAAGGAACACATCTGTTAAAGACATTTGTTGTTGTTTAAAATGAATGCACAGTGACTTTTCATTTGTTGACTGTTACACTGTGAATTTGTTTGTATTTGTAACATAATATCCATATAAATTTAATAAAATACCTGCTATTTTAGCAGAATTTTTCAAAGTACATAATTTGATGCTGAAGAAATCATGGTAACATCTGTTCATTTGAAGGTGAACGTTAAGTTTTCACAACCTGTACAATTCCTAATTTGTACAGTTCAGGTGGTATTAGAGGTGACTATAGCTACATTACTATCTCAGTATCATTGTGATTATGTCATAGTTGATATCATAAGACCAAGATAGCATTATGGGCCAGTGAATACCTAGAAAAAGCAATCTGGGATACAGTTGATTCCCAAAATGGTGAACACTATGCTAATTGGTGATTGTTTTTATTGACAAAGCACATTTACAAACTGTGTGTTATAAGTTATCTATTTTCTGATCTGTATGTCAGCTGCCGATGCTATCAATAGTTCAGTTAAATTTACTATTGCAATGCATTGCCAATTCGCTGTATCATTGCTACAGTAAAACTTTAAAAACAACAATGAAACAGTAAATTTAAAGGCATGACACTCTAAATTTGTTCACCTTTTTAGATTTGTTGTATGTTTTCTGTTTTAACAAGACTTAAACTATGCAGCTATTAAGTTTATTAGCTAAGAAAGTGTACTTTTGATGTTGAAACTCACACAAAGCCAAGCTCTTGATATTTTTCTGATTAGCTGATTAATCAATGATCAGTAATGCTACTGTTTGTGTGCATGTACAGAAATGTGAGAGAAATTAGTTAATGATCTGCCAATAAAAATTTGTATTGAAAACTGTTTGGTGTTCGTCACTCAAACTTTGCTTTATGGGCCACTAGTAACACAGCCACCTCCTATTTCAGGTCACACCTCCAAATAATTTTTTTAACCAGATAGGAAATTAATCATTTTGGTCCTCACCTTACGAGTCAAGTCACGCCAGACCAATCCCAAGGCAGAGGTAATAGCAAGCTTCTACAGTATGTCTACATGTGGTGTATCAGCTGTTACAAATGTAACCCTGCTGACAAATTTTACAAAGTTTAAATCCACACACGATATTAATGGCCTCGCTAGATCACATGCGGCATTTCGGCCCGATACATGTAAAACTGACGGAGATTGGGTCGAAATGCTGCTGTCTGTGTTAAGGGATGATGATTTTCAAAAATGTAAAATTCAAAAAGTATGCAGTATGTTTTCAACATCAACATTTTGCAGGCAGAACTCCACATACAGCATTTCAATTTTTGGAAATATTAAACTACCCAAGTTCTCCAAACCCGTGGAAAAATTGAAAAACTTTAAACTCATGAACCTTCTTTGTAGTCCTGCAAAACTTCAGCCTAAAATATAAAATAACTGATGGGGATTTTAGGTTACAAACACAGAAACACTGTTTTATAATATACATGTAATGTATACACATATATATTTGTCCGATCTCTTTAGTGGCAAACATTTCTTAAATTTAGTGTTTGGCCATAAACATCACAGCTAGCTCTATGAAATGTGTGGCTGCTTTAGGTGTGGACACTTGATCCCCGTCCTCCGTCAATCTCTGTCACTCTCAGGCACCGTGGCAACTATGACTACTTCAGTCAATCCTGGACGAGTGTCTACCACTTTCTGGGATTTATTCCTTGTTTCTATAGATATCGTTTATTATAACAACTGTAGCTTGGTTTGTGGCAGCCTCTGTTCCAAGTTCCTTCTGATAGTTGTGAAAATATAGTTTGTTTTGTAAATCTGTTGTCGTCCATGTGATCGATCCATCTCTGAATTGTTTATATGAGTAGGTCCGTGTTTGAGATGTTTGCTCTTGAGTATTTCTTTGTAATGTAATTTCGCTGTGTTATTCCCATGATGCACTGTCTCATTGGCAACCCATGGAGCTTCCTAACTTACTCTCAGGGTCGAGTCCAATAATACATTTACACAGATGTACACAAACCTTTTAAAATATATGCAAACATTACACAGCTGTATATGAGAATAATTATTAGCTAAGATTGAATTATACTATACTATACCCATCCAGATTGTGTGGAAACCTGGCACCACGGGAAATTTGAACAAGATGTTTCTGTGTATCCAATTACATCATAACAATGCCTTCAGTCAACATACAATTACACCAAATTTATTATGTAATAAGAATAGTAATATAATCAATAATATCATGATGCAAATTTTACAAGTCCATTGACTATAAAGTCAATAGTTATCACTGCGGGGTCCGTGCTGAAACAACGGTTTACGATACGAGAGTGAAAATGGTCACTGTAGTCATGTAGAGAAGTAACAATAAACACTGCAGACCATCTCATTAAAGTTGTTAAGAGTTCTTTAAACTGATTTTGTGCTGTAAAATTAATTTTTATTCTTAACAGTGAAAATTGCAATGGCCATTTCTTTTGAAAAAAACCTGATAGGGATTAATTTTCCTTTACCTTAGTGAAACAGCCGCTGGTCATGTTAAGCAAGCGACTGTTTTAAGGGGTATATTATAAGAATAAAACTGTTAAGGAAAGGGCAGTCAAGATGGTGATTACAGTATATCTAAATTATAAAACACTATGAAGGGTTTCAACATTAAACTATTTTAAACAATGTCCAGTAACGATTCTAATTTACCCAAAAATAAATCTCAACGTGTATTAAGAAGTTTACAAAACAATATAAATAATTTTTTTTTTATCAAAATGTTATTTTCTGTTGACGAGCATCACCTTGCAGCCATGCAATGTGACGGTGCATCTAGTATGGGTATATTACCTTTTAAGTTTTAATGATAATCATTTAATGAAACATTTTATGTGTCAAATCTGCAACAAATATTTCTGATTTCTTTTACATTTTGGAGTCTTTGTCTACACCAACATCATTCAAGTGTTTATGGAAACTGAAAACAGTGACTTTTTCTCAAATTAAAACAAAACCACTGTGTTTTGCTCTGAAACTTTGTATATCGATCTGTCAGTTTCACATGTGTGGGGCTGAATGTTTGTGACTAGCAAGTTCATTACAATGGCACATAGTTATACTTTTTAGAATTTCACTCAGGGCCCCTAAAATGTACTAGATGTTATTGTTTTGGTAGAACTCATCTAATAACTGGACTAGCAACGCATTGTAAATACATAGTTTACTGTTCTGGCAGCTCAAATGCCGTCCACTCGGAATGTAACCATTGACAATGTGAAGTGAACAGTGTCGTCATAGAACACCTAACAGACAGTCACACACACCAAGGACACTGTACAACACTGGCAGCAGGAGAATAAGCTGTCCTGTATTCTCAACACATTATAAAAGTACACAAAACACAGTAGTAAATAGGTGAAATGTCCTCACAGCCGACTTCACACCTGCTAAGAAACCCTCCAAGTATCCTACATACGTGACCACAGATACTTCACTAGCTGTAGCCAGTTATGGTCAGAACCATTTTGTGTGACATCCTTCTCAAGACCAGCCCAACAATTCATTGGAATATGGAAAGCACATCCAAATACACACATCTGGATGGTTCCACACAGAAACTCTGTAAAATAATCTTGCACTTGACCTCACAAAAATCTCTAATATAATTTATCTTTTTACACATTTCAGACACTTTATTTGTTGTGTTACGTAAATCAACTGCGAAACACAAAACAAAATAAAGATCTAAGCCAATGTTTATCCCTGTAAGGTAAATGATAACTTACTACTTAGTTTGCGCAAGTCACTTTGGGAGTACTGCTGTAATACAAGGCAAGTATAAATATTTTGAGTGACATCTATAAGTATAATATACAGGTGTGTCAGTTATCCTTTTCCAAAGCCTGAGACAGATCTTCCAGACTGCTCTATAGTCTACACACAGCTAAGTGCCACATGCAGCTTGTGCTTGCATAATGTCCAATAAATGCATACATGTTTCAGCTCATCAGCTGTGCACAGTGGCGTCCTCTGTTGGATACATGTGCCTGTTGCTGCTGTCACAACATAGTGGCCTCGGTAATGCCTAATGGGGCCGCCAAAATGTCTGCAATAAACACACTTAAATTTGACTCACTGCAATATAATTGGTTACACCGAGACATGTGACTTGACTTGACCGACTTTAAGGCTGGGATACGAGACAGGTAAACCATGACTAGGATGCTGGTAGAACTTAAGACTGAACCAGATCAAACATTGCATCGGATGAGTTTGGTACAAAGTATAGCTGTATATGCGAAATGTTCTACCTTTCCAGAGATTGCAACAAACTTGCAAAGAGAAACATGACAGTCAGATCTCCAACATCGGCCAGCTACAGTACTCTGAACACCCGTACAATACACCTGGAACACAAATTACCACCCACAAATATGATCCTAAATGACCAAGTATCTTTCACACACTCCAGTCATAATTAATTACACTCTTTAAGTCGTATTCATTTGGTGCAGGAATGTGCTCCTGTTGCTGCAGTCAAAATGCATCATGCAGTGTGATTTCAGTGGCTCAGTTGAGAACAAATTTTATAAAACGATCATACATCGGTGCAGCGACAATAGAAAGATACAAATCATGACAAAATACACAAATAAGTGACAAGATTATGACATAAGGGTGCATAGTGGGACAGACACGTTCCATATTTAACATAAACCACGTTTACAACATGAACACGGTTACTTCCACGGTGTACAGAATAGTGATAAAACGTGTCCCATAAATAGACTGAACGCTACCTAAGTTGTTGGAAACTATTAGTGACACTGACACACAGGATGTTGCTAAAGATGCAGATGATATTGATAAAGACTAAGGGTCAACTGAAAAGTTGTGGCACTATCTGATGATGCATAGTATATATGTTTAACGTTTCGGTGAATCGTTGCTAATGGGGAACTAGGCTTAGCAACTGTTTTCTTTACAGGTATATTTTACAATTACATCAGCGTGTTTGTCTTATAATATCATGACAATCCTAGATGAGCTGTCATTTCTCTAAAGCCACAAACATTTTCACTATTTTCACAAAAAGCCTATTATACAAATTTCATCATAAATGGAAAACAATTCATCCCAAGTTCTCCCAAAAATGTGCTCAAATATACAAGCCTCTCCATCCACATTCTGTTAATTAAAAATAAACGGCACAACTACCTTTTCCTGAAAATTAATCTGGCCTCGACATTAAAACAGCAACCATACACAACAGAACCACTGCATAACTGGCGGCAACACACCGTAGATTTGTTGACAATGGAAGAATACAAAGAGGAGAAAACTCTTTGTACCTGACATGACACTCTCCTACATGATATCCATTTGTCTATGCACAGAATAAACAGCTCAGGACATTCTAACTGGAAGACAAAGCCACTTCACAGGTTACAGTCACAGGGATGTTCCAGCAGGCAGATGTTATCTGGTAATTAATTTTGTACACATTATTAACAGAGTAACTTAACATTCATGCTGAATGCACAGCAGTGGGTAATGCAGGGGCCCTGTGGAAACAAACTACACACCAGTTGCAAAGATAACAATTTGACCAAACAAATCATTATTCACAGAATTCTGTCAAGTCTTTGTATTGCTGTTTTTTGTGCACACACAAGTTGAACTCGTAGACTAGAATTTAAATACAGCAACTTCTTGGAACAAGAGATAGTCGGTTGTTAACCAGAAGCAAATCAAATTGAAAAAAATCAGCTGTTTGTTTACTTTGAGAAGATAAAAGTGGCTATGCAAGAGTATTTCTAGGAAACCTTGTCTTCCCCCAAACTCAATGATAGAGTGTAAATGTTGAGCTGTATGCCTGTGTATCTGTACCCTGTTGTATCTATTCTTGGCACAGTCAAACGATAGAACAGTAAAGTGTTTTTGGAGTGCTTCTGGAAGATTGTGCGAGTTTTTGTGTGTGTGCATTCCGTTGCCTGTGGCGACTTAACTACATTTAACCATGTACTGTGCTTAGAAATTGGACAATTTGAAATTATGTTCTACTTATTTAATTTTAATACAAAGTGCATTTGAACACGACTGCTGAACACTTGCACATATGTGCCTGGCACATTGAAATCACAAATATATATATCTAGTTCCTATAACATTCATTTCATCATATCCATCTGCAGACACAAGCAGCAAGATGAATTGGTCTACAATCCCTACACTAACCGACACAGGTATATTATAAATAATTTGTGCATAACTGAAATAGTACATGGTAAATTTCTGGCATGGTCCCTTTTGACTGGTATGTAAATGATGACTAGCACAACAATATTGTGACAAGAATGAAAGGCTGGTCATCTGGTCAAACCATCTGGTCAAGCCATCTAGCCAAATCATCAGGTAATCCTAGTAATTTCATTCTCACAATTCATTTTTAAATTGAACGATTACTGGCAAGTGTATGCTTATAGCAGTTTGATGCTGTGCGTTTTCTTGCAGGGAGGGGGTTGAAAAAATCATTCACACATTCAAATCTCACTTGACTGTCAAATTACAAGGCATACTGGAAACTACCACAACCATCTCCACCAACAATAAATGTAGCATTACCCTCCAAATATCTGATTCGTGTGCAGCTCAATTCATAATCAGCTGGCTTTAGCGTCCAAATAACCTGTATGTATTGTCCTAAAGTAATGAGTCTCACAGGCTTCTGTCCATCCAACCGATATCAAACTTTGGTTTCTGTATCTTGGGCACAGCTGTTGGGGAAGTTTAACCACGCGGTCAACAATACACTGGTTAGTTAAATAACAACTGATGTCTTCATTTGGTTGCTGCCGAGTATTGCGAGTGAGCGGCAAGACGGAGACATTGCATTGCCGTGACGCCGACGGACTGTGACAGATGAACGCAGGTCTACCGGTGGTTACGTCGACTGCATGACGCTGACAAAGTTCTTGAGTTTCTCGACCGACTGTTGTGTGGAGCAGGTCGAGCTGATCAGCTTTGTCTTCTGCTGAATCTGACTCTATGTGACACAACCGAGAGCAGAGTGAGGACACAGACAGTTGACAGGGTGAGGACACAGACAGTTGACAGGGTGAGGACACAGACAGTTGACAGGGTGAGGACACAGACAGTTGACAGGGTGAGGACACAGACAGTTGACAGGGTGAGGACACAGACAGTTGACAGGGTGAGGACACAGACAGTTGACAGGGTGAGGACACAGACAGTTGACAGGGTGAGGACACAGACAGTTGACAGGGTGAGGACACAGACAGTTGACAGAGTGAGGACACAGACAGTTGACAGAGTGAGGACACAGACAGTTGACAGAGTGAGGACACAGACAGTTGACAGGGTGAGGGCACAGACAGTTGACAGGGTGAGGACACAGACAGTTGACAGAGTGAGGACACAGACAGTTGACAGAGTGAGGACACAGACAGTTGACAGAGTGAGGACACAGACAGTTGACAGAGTGAGGACACAGACAGTTGACAGAGTGAGGACACAGACAGTTGACAGGGTGAGGACACAGACAGTTGACAGAGTGAGGACACAGACAGTTGACAGAGTGAGGACACAGACAGTTGACAGGGTGAGGACACAGACAGTTGACAGAGTGAGGACACAGACAGTTGACAGGGTGAGGACACAGACAGTTGACAGAGTGAGGACACAGACAGTTGACTGAGCATGTTTCAGTTTCTGGAGACATAGATCTGCCGTACAATGTCAAAGTATAGCAGATCAGGTCGATTAAAATTAGGAAATTATATATGTAAGCTGACATGCATAATAATTTTGTTTGTTGCACTCTGAGGTTGAATTCTCAAGGGTGTAGCTGCTAAAGAACAGTAACAATTACTATTCTTGCTTTTGATTTACAAATCACTAACAGCAATGAATGGAGCATTTAAAAACAAAACTGTAACAATTTACAGATACAAGTGATAGACTAGGAATGTGACAAATTTGGGTAAAACCAGACATGGCAAAGAAATTAACAACTTTCAAAAAAACAAAACAAAAACTGAACAATATGCATATAAAGCCGAGTATAAATATGTAACAATTTACTTACAACTAAGCATCACGACCTGTAACTGTCTACATATTTACGTTGCAATACACCATCGCATTGATATTTATTACTCTTTTAACATATGTCTGCTCCTTTTGAATCACTGTTCACATTATTTATTTACACCCAACACACTCTTGTATTGTTCACATTACCTTTTTGATAATTCTACATTATTGTGTTTAGACTAATCAAACTGATTGACTGACATAATAAATGTAACATTTTACAGACGTAGTTACCGTGATAGTCTCAGTGAGTTCTTTGACCTTCGACTCTAGCTGATTCTTCTCACCCTCCAACTCCAGGCTTCGTCTTTCTAGCTCCGTCTTCTCATCTTCTTTACCTGTCACCAGACAATGTCACATGACAGAACGCTGTGTCTCACAGCTGGCGTCACAGTCAAGGTACTCCAGACTCACAACCTGTCAAACGGTCTGACACCCCTTTCTTGAGCAGTCCCCCAGGGGAATCACCCATAATAAAGAACACCAAATAATTGTAAGACAATGTCACATGATAGATCACTGACCAAAGCCATCTTTCAAGATGACACGCCAGGCAAGGAAACAGAAATAGGCAACTTTTGGTAAATAATATACTTTATTTGTAAAGAGGAATTTTTATATATTTAGGATTAACAAATTAATTTATATTAATATAATGTTTATTTCAGACAAAAAGTCCATATGCATACATAAAATACAGTAAAACAATTATAACATATAAGTAAACAATAAATAAGTAGTAAAAAAAGAATCATGAAAAACCTTAAGTGTTAAAAAGAATTATAAAAAATAGGGCATAATACATATTATAATTATCCTGGAAACCATGTGTCTTTATATGTGTATTGCCAACAAGAAAATGGAAATTTTCCTCATAGTACTACTAATTACTAGTATCACCTACAGAAAACACAGAGCTTCCACCACAAAGCAATAACCATGCCATTTAAACATTATAAAACTTACTTGTTTTGTGTTTGATGTACTGGTGCACTAAGGCTAATGTTCCTGGCCAAACACCAGACTGTTTGTTCAATTCCTACAACACAGCAATGATCTGTAAACAAATAGCAACCTAACACTTCACGGCAGCACGTGTGCCAGTTCCACTGTGTTTGTAACATTGGTGCCTATGCATCAAGGCAGACAACGATATCAAAATAACCTTTTCTGACATGTGGCAGTAATCAGGTAGATAGATATCTGTGCTGTCATATATTTCTTGAAACCGTAAACATAAACAATCAGTTTATTGACCCTGTGGTTTACCAATATGAACTTTATCTTAGAATGATGCACCATACATGCAATAAGGGGAAATTCAAATTGGTCAGGTACAAACCGACATTGGCAATTATTTATCGGGTAAAAGGAAAATGAGTGTCCAGTTTTGCAACAAAACATGTTTAAAAATACTGGCTGTCACACTTAAACTGAATTACAGGTACCACAAGTGCAATTTTTTTCAACGCAACAATCTTGATTCCAATTGTGTACAGAAGCAATAGTCTCATATTTTTTTCTGATTCAGTACAGCTGATTAAGTGAATTCTTAACTTCTGTACACGGCATAACAATTTGTGCATAACTGAAATAGTCATGGTAAATTTCTGGCATGGTCCCTTTTTACTTTGACAGCAGACTGGCATGTAAAGTAATGACTAGCACAACAATATTGTGACAAGAATGAAAGGCTGGTCATCTGGTCAAACCATCTGGTCAAGCCATCTAGCCAAGCCATCAGGCAATCCTAGTAATTTCATTCTCACAATTCATTTTAAAATTGAACGATTACTGGCAAGTGTATGCTTATAGCAGTTTTATGCTGGGCGTTTTCTTGCGGGGAGGGGGTTGAAAAATCATTTACACATTCAAATCTTACTTGACTGTCAAATGACAAGTCATATGGAAACTATATATATTCTTGAGGGTTTCATTAATAGTCAACTAAGACCCCTGGCTTGAGGATGGAGGTCTGAATATTTGTCCAGGGTTATTGCACCGACACCTTATTGCACATATGGATGTTGACATGCGCAGCACACACCTTGCACTTTGGACACGACCATGTGCCGTTGGGAATGGCTGTGAGTGGGGGCTCGAGACACTGCAGGTGATAGACAAGGTTACACGTGTCACACATGAGGAGTTCTCCACTGCGATGACACAGGGCACAGTAGTCCTCATGGATGTCACTCTGGAAGATAATGCACAATGTGGTCAACATCACTGCAGAAGGGAATGGTTTAGTCGGCACAAGTGTATCGGAAAAGGGTGGAAATACTGCGATTTCATTGTCATTTGAGGTGCTTTGTTAACCTGACTTTTTTCAAATGTTTGGACTTACTCCATTCTTCCAGTTGTTGTACATACATGGAAGGAACTGCCATCTAATAGGGTCACTTCACTATTAGGGACATTCTGGCTTTGTACCGAGGTTGACCTTTATATGGAGGTTCCACTATACAGTAAGTATTACAGTAGGTATCATTTTGCATTCAAGCTATGATACATTTATATAGTTTTAATTTTCAATCATCGATAACTAATAGCATTCATGAAATCAATTCAAAGTTGCTTAAATGATAATATTAAAACAAACAACAGTGTGAAATCAACAAAAGCACAAGCAGTGTAACAAACAAACTAAGAAACAAACAACCCAACAAGCCATGCAAACAAAAATGTCAACAAAATAAAGAAAAAACAAGAACCATTCGGTAAGTCATTTTCAGTTCTCCAACTTACTTCCACCGGAACTACTTGTTCTAAATCACTTTCTGCAATGTCAGACATGTTATTAAGTTACAAGTTAAACTGATAAACACTTCAATCTCCTGATGTTTTGCGTATGCATATAACTTATAAGCCATGATACACATTAGATAGGAAGCTTGCTTATGTTGCAAATATCAGAAGTGTCTGTGTATACATATTTGGACATCTCTCATCTACACAAAACACGTTAGATTCAGCACCAGTATCATCCTGTAGTACGAGAAGCTGAACAATTATATCATCTGCAATGTCTACCTTTCCAAGTAAATTCAAGTTAAACATCGGCCATTCATACAAGTTCTCTTCAACCGAAAGAAATCAATGAGTATGATGCAACATGTGAGCAAGTGCATGGATGACTGCATATACAGGCAGTATTACCTGCAAGACATACCACTTTGTTGGCATGTACCTGGGAAGCTTTTAAAGCCCATAACACTGGTTAGTTATTAGTGCGTAAAACAGTTGTTAGTAGTTCAAGGTACTGCAGACTGTTTCACAATTTCCATAGCTCTTAACTGAAATTATGAGACTGATAGAAGTGGACCGTGGGAGCGAAGCTGAGACAGGGTAGAGTTACTAGCCTAGACTGTTCCCATCATTATTATAGAAAAGTTCCCTGTTGTTTATACATGTAATAACATTTATTAAATGTCCAATTGTTCCTCGCCATATTGAACAAGATTGCTGCTGGGTGGATTTTATGTTGAGGTCATTAATTCAGAACTAATAAAAGACAGCTGTAACACAACAGTTTAAAAGTAATAACTCTGCTTCAAAAAAACTTGTTTACTGGCCCGGTATCATATGCTTGGTGGCAGAATTGCAATTTCTGTTTACTGCTGAAACTGCCTGATATATTAGCTTATTATAATTTTTATTAATGACATAATACTTTTTTCAAAGACCTGCAATATATTTTACCAAAAACAACTATAAATACAGTGACTAATAGCCCACTAGAACAATATATCAAACATAATACCAGATGCTTGCGACAATATAAATGTCACCAAATGAGGCATTCATCAAACATTAGCAACTGCTCCATTCTATCTACAATAAATGACAATGAATTCCCTACAACTAAGCAAAGCAGTATTTCATGTACCAAGATAACTTGCTTTACACATTCACGTTCAGTCTCTGTCAACATCAAAATGACTAAACAAGCACATTAGTGTGATGCGTTTAAATGACGTTAGTAGCCAGCCATATGCAGGTCGAGAAGCTTCAGCCACTACATGTTGTTCAGTAATGACCAATTCATATTATAAATACATCCGTGTCTTCTGTCAATAGAAACACCTGTGCTCAGTCAACTGTGACTGTCCATCTGTTGAACAATGTAGTGCAACGGATAAACACACTTACACACAGCTGTTAAACGGCATGATTCCAGTAGGCTATAGAGCACAGCACTAACATTCTCCCATGCCCAGAGCGAGGGGTGAAAGCTGAAGCATTAATATGGGCAAAAGCAGCAACCGGCCACCTTAACTGGTGCGAGCTTCAGCAGGGTGGCTACAGACTCGACTTACTTGTAACACAGACTCTACAGAAGACACACTGGTACTGCTAGGGGACGGACACGCGCGGTCGTGCGCTATAAGGGGACCATGGCCCGAGTTACTCAGGCCATTCTCCTGGTCATACAAGTCTGTCACGGTCAACGCGACCCTAGACTGACGGTCAAGACACGGCCGGCCTGGACCGAGCCGGCGAATCTTCGGCGGTCGACCTGACATACACAGAGACTTAGCACGACGACAAGGAAGCAGACAGTGTGCTGGCTAACAATACACAGTCGACTCTTGCTATACAGCCACCTCCAACCAACGCATGGTCAATCTAGGAGATTCCCAAATTACTTCCTAAACTGTACAAGAAATTAATGCGGCTAATAAGGTCACCTTGATATTTTGTCACCCTGGGCCCAGTACTGGACTCACTGTCCATTACGTTACAAATATAATTCTACATGTAGTAGAATATTACATCACCTCAACACAGAAATGCTTCATTTTGTCTCTAAGTGATCAGTCCAATTCAATAATCCATCAATGAGGTCTTCAGAAAGTATATTTTCAAACAACAAAATGAGAACTGCAAACACCAAACACACAAGTGTACTAGAAGTTAAGGCTAAAATCAGTAAAAAACCTTTAGTAGCAATGGGAATAGGAAACAATGTGTTAGTTTGTGGACATGACGTATGGACGACTGACACGTTGTGTTAGAGGACAGATCTAGAAAGTGTGTTCACCTCTCTTCCGTACGGCAGGGCATGTGACATTTGCTAAATAATTCACTACACCACGTTTTCGCTGTCAAACAGAAAGTACAGTGTCAAAACAAGTGATATTCGGCATGCTGTGGGTCAATTTCAGCTCACTGATGTCCTGAATATTGACGACTCTATCAACCCTGCTGAACATGTGAGTAAAATGTTCGCGTACACATAGACACACACAAACTTCACGCAAACAATTACACGAGACACACCTCATGAGAGACGATCTAATAAATAATATGTTAAGTGGTGAAATGAAGTAGCCTGGCTGAATAGAGTAATATTTTTGATAACAGATACTGTTTGTTTATAAATAACAAAATATACATGATAAATATAAATTATAAGTGTTTAGATCTTGAGCTATAAGTCTGTTACTGGAACTGGCCCATGTGAGATAGTTACAAAAAATACAAACAACTCACAATCTCTACAGAATTGTAGTGAACCCGTAATAAAATAGGATATAACCACATTCCTACCAAAACGTCTACTGTTTATGCAAAATGTATATCACATTGCAGGTCTGCTTCTTTGTAGTTCAAACTCAAACAGTTTGCACTTCTGTTAACAACAACAACCATCAATGAAACATAAATGTTACAAAATCTGTCACCAACATGCGTCATGCACAAATTAAACAAACGAAAACATCACCAGAACACCACGCGTAATAAGAACAAGAAAGTGTAGGAAGAACTATACGATGTGACAACAACAACTCTAGGACACTACACACCCTCACCTCTGGCTCAAAGTGATTGTAACTGAACTGAGGGTTAGCTGTGCTACGTCTCTTCCTCTCTGAACGCTTGTTCTGTAACTCTGCAAACAGGCGTTTAAGTATTTCACATCTAATAGGATTATTATCCAAAGAATCAACTCTAGATGGCGAGTGGACAAGAAAGCCGTTTGTAATGCCAAGTTAGAGAAATAGATCCTGAATTGTTTCTGAGCTATAGGAACCAGCGGCCACAGAATGATGCCATAAGTATGTTGAACATTGAGCCCAAAGGACTGAAAATGTTATGCTTAGTTCATTATAGTACTTTCAAACTTACACAACTGTTAACTGTACCAATGGGTGGTTTGCTAATGTTGCAAACAAATTATCAATAACAGTTATTGATAACATCAATATAATAACCACACTATTTACCCACAGGATGGCAGCACCAATACTAAAAGAAATGAATAATCACTAGGGGGCAGCATTTTTGGAATAAGTTCCATTTTTTTCCACATCCTACCCCCAATACATGCATATTGACACAGAATGGTTACGCTTCACAGAGATATTCACCTTTAAGTGTGTCTGGTGTGACTAAATGCAGGGAAGCCATGTATTCAAGTTTCTGCAACATGAATGAAAACCAAACGCCTTAGCTACATCTGTCAAAGAAGTGCAATGTTAACTTACAAGAATAATGTCATGCTGCAATCTATAGTGGAATTAATTAATTTAAATACAAAGTTCATCAATCTTTTATTATAGTGCTACAGCCCTTACATACTATGATCATAATGGACTTAATAATGATCACAATGACTTGTCATGAAAATCAACTGCATCATTTCAACTCAAACTTTTGGCTGCGATAACACATTTTATCAATAGGAACATCATATATAAGTGTAACATACAATGCGTCTGCAACAGCGGACTGTCGTACTGAAATGTTTAACATTTACTTACATATTATTCTTAATTCTATAATAAATATACAAAGGTATGCTGCATGTCAAATTGCATTAATAAGCATGAAATAGTATTCACAAATAAAATATTGTGCTCATGAAATTGCAATACAATATTCCATTTGTAATCACTACTGGCATCTACAGCGACTTACTGAACATTTCAAATCTTGCCAGGTCAATCTCTGTTTGACCACAGGGACCTAACAGCGGCAAAGTACAACTGATTCATTGAACTTCTTGTAAATAATTACCACATGGAACATAAAAACAGTACCTTTCTCTCGTCTGGGTTGACAGCTTTCTTGTTTATTGACTTCTTCAAGTTGCTTGCGTCAAAATCTGGCTTTCTGATTGGTGACAATGGCATGGAAGAATTCTGTGAAGTCCATTTGTTTGTGCATTCCTGCATGGAAAAAAGAAGGAAAATAAAAATTACATCAGCAATTACTGTAACAAACATCATAATTTGAACTTGGATAAAAAATAGAACTTGAAGAGGTAAATGCAGTTAACAAAACTTGGAATAAACTACCTTTGTTTCCTTTCTTATGTGGTGTGCATCATCTTTAAGACTATGCACTGCCATTAAATATTTAATTGGCAACCATGGCTAACAATGGTGAGACCTTGGAACCATTTCACTAAAATAAAAAGCTATTAAGGAAAATTCATCCTTAAATATATTTATTAAATTATAATTTTTTCCGAAAAGAAAATATCCATTGCCATATTACCGTGGACACTATTTCCATGACACACCAGTGACAACGTCCCGTTGGCGAGTCATGGCACTGATACTTTTCAGGTGTACAAAATCACTTTTATGGATCAAGTGATTTTAAAGTGCAAAATCGGGCTCTTAACATTAGTGAAATAGACCCCTGTCCCCAACCCTGTAAAACAGGCAACATGAACAAAATGTTGAAAACACTGACCATTATTCGAGTTGGTGGTCTTCGTATAGAGTACTGCGGAACGCGGATGGGCGGGGAGCTGCATCGCGTCACCGGCTGCTGTGGCTTCTTGTTGATCAGCTGTGACACTTTCTTCTGTTGCAGGGCTGATGAGGAGCCGTTGTTGTTACTGCCGTCGAGTGTCACTGGTCTCATTTGGTTCTGATGTGCAGGGCTCGGCTTGCTCAAGTCATTGTTGTTGTTGTTGTTTTGACTGACTCCATGTGGTACGACTTGCTGCAATGACAAATCGGTGACAGCTGTTGAAGGTGGAATTAAAATGCCAATTCCAGAATTGTAGTCAATGTCCTGTTTACGATAGTAATTGGTGAAACAAAATTCTATTACTTTGCAATTATTTGTTTCAATAACAGCATATCATTGTTTAGCTATTAAAAGCCATTATTTTAAGTATTGCAACTTTCTAAATGGGACAAATTACTTTATCATGATTGTGCAGTGAATTGTTGTGGTTGGGGGAGGCATGCTGTATCCAGATCTGCCTGTCTTGCATAACCCTCTAACAAATGGTCCCCTTCCAGTGTTTGTCTACAGTATTTAATCTCTCCATCCTATTGCCTGTCTTCCTCTACCTCCAGATCATAAATGTTCTGGGTGGTGATATACAATGTCCATCAATTATCTCATATTATACTGATGTACCTTTCAGGTCCAATTTTGTCTCTTGATCTGTTCCATCATTCTATGACAAATGTCTTCTTTCTTACTCAGATGTTTTCTGTCCTGCTGTATTATCATCATATTATATTATCTTTGTGTGGCTGCTAGCTGGTTAGGCTAAATTCTAACCCTGATTCTACATTCACATACACATATTCTGATATGGCATGTATGACCGAGATAGGTGTTTTGTGACTGAAATTACATACCTCTCCTCTCACCACCATACACGTTCTCACTTCAAACAAACACTTCCAAATAAACATATGAGACAGACACCTTGTACAAAGGACCATATTATTATGTTTTACCACAAAATTAGGGTGTCTCTTACGACAGCAACATTATTGTCTTACAAGGAGCTACTGACCCCAATTTGTATAAGTTATATGAATTTTTTTAGTACAACAATATTTTAAAGTACAATAATCTGTGTCAGTGTATATACATGCATGTATAAATGTACTTGTAAAATTGTGTACCTCCTTAGGGTCAAATAAACATAATGGTTATGGGTACCACTTACCTGTGATGGTAGCTGCAGTCCTTTTTTGTTCACCAATTCTTTTCTTAGCAGCTGTACAACAGATTTCTGGAGAGAGAGATAGAGAGCAAATTAAATATATTTTATTATCGTAGGTAGTGTTAGTCACAAATGACATATATATTTTATTACAGCCACATTTCATCAAATATATATATATATATATATATATATATATATATATAATTATTAATACTAATTAATTATATTAATGTATAGTAGTGTTGAGTACACATTTGCCATCTAATGTTCACTGAAAGTGTAGTCACTATGACAAATATATCACATTACAAAGTAACAAACATGACATATATACTGGACATTATCAAGCTAGAGGCACAACAAACCCAACTGTCTGAACATAAGAACAAATAACCGCAACTAATTTATGTAATTTAACCACCCATCTACAAAACTAAATTGATCAGATTTGATCTAATCAATTTTATAATGCATGTTATCAGTAAAGGATATAGAGATTAACAAAAGGAAACATCAACAACACCCACCTGTCGCTCACTCAATGACGTGATTTCTGTTTGGAGATTATGAAGTTGCTCTTTCAAAGCAAAATTCTGAAAAATATCAACAAGTTCTTTAGACTGTACAATTTTTAAAAATTTAAGTTTAAGTATTTTCTAATTAAATCACTGTTTTTTTTTTATTTGGACTTTCTGTTGTTTATCAACAAATATATTTAGAAACTAAAATATTTAAACCACATACTTAAATGAAAATTTATTTAAGCAATGCTATTAAACATGTCCACGGTTAATTTTATTGTGATTACACAGTCATGTAAAAGAAACAATGGTAACAAATCTGCCATAAAATACAAAATACTATACCTGTGGGTCATTCTTCATTTTTGAAACCAGTAACTACAATAAAATATAACACATTAAAACAAACATCAGCTTGAAGAAATTCACACAAAACCTGGGCAGTGAATGTTTCAACATCTGACAGATGCTTCTTTTACTTTTGTTATTACTCATTCACTGCTGACAGTCACAAGAATAGTCATTGTACGTGGCCACCTGCCGACTAATATTTACATTATCTGCCATCCTATCCGACTATTAATCAATAAATTATCACGCCAAATAAAAGTTACTATGTTTTAACTACTTACTGGTTATTCTAATATCGATATTCCATGTAAACGCACGATAGATTGCAATGTAAAGTTGCGCATAACATTAGCGCTAAATCTATGCGTATGATGCCTCGCATAATCTAGTAGGTGAATATGCGAATGGAAGGGTACAAACAAGTTTAGAAATACAACCTGATGGCTCTGTATTGCAACTTTCAGCTGCGCTTGTATCCGATCTAAGTCAAGTCGTGACATCTTGGAACGTGCGCCGTAGCCTATTGCTGCAAATCACAACAGCTACTGCGTGTGTCGAATAAACAAAACATCTACACCGTAACTCTCCGTCAACTTGAGTCAGCTCCGATCAGGGAACACAAAACAAATCTTGCGAGGCGGTCGGGCCCGTCACTCTCCGCCGATGCTATAAACTCGCCCAAAGCTTATCAACCTTAAGCTGAAATTTTTTCAAACTCTGGTAGCCTATTAAAACAGCCACCTTACACCGTTTTAACTTGTTATTAAAAATAAATATTACTATTACTTTGGAAGAAAGCAATTGTTTTGAACTCCAATCGTTGCCCAAGCTCCGTGATAAGGCAGCAATTACCTAAGAAAGGTCCCGGATGTTCTATGCAACGAAAATTAGGTCCCTATTAAGAACTATTTTGTCTTGCTTATTGTGTGGATATTAGCATTTATATGTGTATTGGATGAAAATAACATAAAATATAATATATCACACAAAAACGTGAACAATATCGGTGTATATAGTTACGTTTTAAAATGTAACGCTGTTCTAAAGGTGTCCACCTGCTAATGCGCAATAATATATGACTGCAGTCAGCCAAGTGTCGTTCCAAAATGGCAGCGTTTTGTAGACAACGTTTTTGACGGTTGCAATAGTGTCGCGTTTAATCCAGGCAAGGAAACATTTGTGAATAGTAACACAAACACCAGACGTTTACTTATTATTTGAATTTTTAGTTAGCCTGTTACTGCTGAAAATGCTATACTGACGACACCTCAGACATATTTATCGAGGACCGTCTCCCCAACTCCGGTACCTCCGATCCAACCTCCAGTGGCTCCAGGCTCCACTGTCGCAGTCCAGGTGAAACCCACGTGGGCCATACTATGGGCTGAAATTGCAACGAGAATCACTGTTAGGCGTAGTCAGCATCAAGTAACATCTTAATATTATTCACAAATCTAATTGAGAAGAGTAATTGTCAAAATGCCCATATCGAATAAGTAGAGACCACGCTTGTATTTTTTATTTCAAATTGTTTCTGTAGGGTTTGTTTGTGCAAACAAATCAGTTTGGGGGTCTTCATAGGCTAATTATATATGGACAATGCTATTATTATTGATAATTTGGGTTTACTCACCAATTGACAGCTGCTTTCCATTGGCATGTCATTTGCTGATTATTAAGTTAGCACTTTCTCGCCCCTCGTTCTCTTTCCTGGAGAAGTTGCACAGCCGTATGAGTGTCTGTAAAAATTGGATTTTGATTGTCATAAAACACGTATACAGATACCTCCAACCCCTCCCACCGTGTACAGTCTTTGGAAAATTTTCGCAATTATGAATAATCCCATACATAATGTTGATTACATTTCAAAATGTTAGTGACCAAATTCTGCAACATGTTGCCTTGTTAGTGAACTGGATTTCGTGCACATTTACCTATTCACTTGGCAGCCTTGTAACTTAACGTTTTATAACTTAAAAAAATCCAATCTATTTCAAGAAATATAAAACTGACATTTACTCCTGGTTTCAACATTCTGAAATGTAAAATTTATTTACTGTTTCTTGTGAAAAAAAGCGTGTTTACTACATGTAGTACTGGGTAAATTACAAAAGTGACTAGTACATACCGTTATGCAGAGACCCATCCATCCATCATTTGGACAGGTAGAAATATCACTGGACAGGTGGTGGATGGGTAAAAAAGTCAAGGAGCAAAAAAGTTTTGTAAAATCAGATATGCCTTGAAAATGGGTATAACCGAGTGTCAAGCCTGTGTTTGTGTAGATTATTTCAGGTCATGATATACATCTCAACTGGCTTGTAACCTTGTTCGCATAATTGCATGGGAGTTTACATCCACATGCCCACCAAAAAAGGGTGTGAATGCCTGACTGGCAAAGTGGCTAGGTAATATATATGTGTTATAGAGTACAAATTTGTCACATTTGCACAAAACAAGCTATATAATGCATTGGAAAGGCTTCATTTTTATCCCCAAAAAATGAATCAGGATCATGTAGTAGAGCTCTTCTAACTATTGATTGATGTTTCCTGAAAGTAATTGTTCTTTGCATCCACATATATTCCAGAAGATCAATTCCGTACATCTGAGAAAGGGACACAGAACCATGGCAAAGCGAGCAGCTAACAATTACTTGACTGACCAGAACTGGGACGAGGAAGAAGAACCAGCAGAGGTAAAGTTGTCTTCATCCTTACACATTCCATAAATTACGTGACCCTCTCATTTCAGTCATGTTCCCTCATTTTGTCAGCTGCCTTGGTATATATATATATATATATATATATATATATATATACAACTGTTTATCCAAAATCCCTAACAATTTACTAATTGGATGACACAGTTTTTAGACATAAGTTACGTTATATACCACATTATTCCAAGTAACGTATAGCCACATTTTATTTAGGAATATGTATTATAAATGCAAGGATGGTAATGTTGTTACAGTTTGTAAGAACGCCCATTTTTGACAGCTTGTGCCACTGATGTCTGTGATATAGGACTTGATAGATGTGCACGTCTTCTTTTGCATTCATGTGCATGAATAACCATTACATCTAATTGGCTATCAAATTAAACTAAGAACTTGCATCTAATTGGCTATATATATATATATATATATATATATATATATATATATATATATGATGGTATTTAATAATATTACATGGATTATTCAAGTTCATGAGCATTATAAACTGGCCTTTACTTAAAAAAGGTTAGGACTTAGAAGCACTCTTTTACTAAAACTTTAAACAGTTAAATGGTTAAACCATATGATTTGATCTTACACTTACACTCGTAATTATTTATTCTCTCCATCAGGCAGGCACATTCACTACTGCGTCTGTGGACGTCATACAGAAACGACAGATCAAAACAGCGAAGAGAAGGATTGCGAATGATGGACAGGTTGGTTAAATTTTTATCTATAAAGCTGATCATTTTTGTGTGGTATGATGTCACTTCTAAGCGTATCTGTAAGTTATTAGTAACAAATATTTTATTAAAAAAAGTTGCTGGAAAATGTTTCAATATTTTTATTTTGTCACACTTTGTTCTTTTTGAATTGATCCCAACCTTGATTGGCAATTACAGTTGCTTTGTGATGTGGTGTTGATTTTTTCCAGTGTTACGTAAAACTCTCGTTTATTAGTCTGAGACTCACGATGAATGGTTTCCCTCCTCTTCTGTTATCTAGGCAGCCCCCTCTGCCTTCAAGGGATTTTCCGGGTTCACGTCATTGACAGCCAGTAAACCAGCATCGTCAGCCCCCACGTTCAGCTTTGGCATCAACACAACATCGAACATTAGTGGCGTAGCCAGTGTCAAGAGTAGCAGCAGTGACACCGCAACGACAAAGCCGACCACGACGAACACAAATGGCACGTCTAATAGCAAATACATGCAGCAGCTGAAGCGTCTGAATGAGAGCGTGACGCAGTGGATCAAAGATCACGTTGACCGCAACGCGTACTGTATCCTTACGCCGATCTTCCGCGACTATGAACGTTACCTGGCCGAACTGGAGAAGACGTACCCCGAGAAAGGCGAGAAAGTGAAGGATGTGACGCCTTCCGACAGCGGCTTCTCCACTTTAGCCACTCAGTCGACATTACCAAGTGAGTGATCCATCAAGTTCGTAACATAATTTTCGCAGTAACTTTGCCTGAACAGGAACCAAAAATATAGTCATGTCGAACTAGTGCAGTGGTTAATTTAGGTCAAAACGTAAAAGGCATGCAGAATTCTTTCAAATACTGACTCCCACCCAAGTGTTGACTGTATTTGAAAAGAAAATATATGGATTTATCATGGTGTGATGAAAAGTAATTTTTATTATGCGGTACAGGTATAGTGTTAGTGAAATTAATCTGCAATATAAATCTCATGTTTTTTCTTCTTATTTGTAATATATCCAAAATAAGTTGTCAATTAAACAGCGTGGATTTTTTCTCAAAACCACCGATTTCAACTTATATCTGGCATTTTGCCCTTAAGCCTACTATTGTAAACAACGTTTGTTATTTATTTCAGTGTCACAAAGTGGCTCCTCCAGCTGTTCAGCAAGTTCCACCATAATGCCAACATTCATGTTCGGAAACAGTCCAGCGGGTAGTGCCAGCAATGCATCGAAGCCTCTCGGTGCCTTTAAAGACAGCACCGTCCCTTCTGTGCTTGGTGAGAATAAGAAATCGGATGCAGTTGGTGTGTTCCACTCGCCGACACTAGGTGGCACACTAGGGAGTGGTGCAACATTCGTGGGGTTTGGTTCTCCGAGTCTGAGTGGCATAGGGAAGTCATCCAGCACACCCGCTGTGCCAGCAAGTGGGTTCAGTTTCAAGGCTGATACGGACAAGGCAGCCATGCAAGCTAAGGCGTCGTCGTCATTTTCGTTTGCTGTCTCGACGTCTGGGGCAGGTAGTGACAGCTCGGTCACAGGTCAGAGTTCACAGGCAGGTGAGTTGACTCGTTGAATGGCTTCTAGTGTAAAAAGTTCTCAGTTCTCACACATCCGTCTCAATGACAAAAGAACTCCATGAACGAAGCCAGGTTATTGTGATGGGGCAAATTCAGCATTTTTAATGGGACACTTATTTGTATAATAAATGTTAGTGTTGATATTGTAATTCAGCTAATGTATGTTTGCATTTATGTTAATGTTTTCTTCCTATATGTTCTATATTATCTCAGGTGCCAGATGTTTGGCGGAAAAAGGGCAAGAGGTTCTTACTGGTTAAGATTCATGCCAAATTTTACACAGACGATTGTTCGTAAAATTGACTTGCAGTTCAATGTTGGAAAAAACCTGGTAGTTTTGTGGGTAGTTACTAATGTTTAATGGGACTGATTTGGACAAGTACCTTCCATGGCATGGCAGTTACCCCTCTCCACTCTGAATGTTGACTTACATCATGTAACATTCTCTTTCTTGATGCCCATTCGTTTTTTCCAGAGGTGATTCGTAGGAGTGACCTTGTATAGCCAGTTTTAGCCACCAGTGTTTGATAGTGGAATGGGCACAGCACATGTGTGGTGTATTACAGTGGTGTGTGTGGTTGGTGTGGCATAATAGAATAGAATGATTCAACGGTGTAATATATAAGGATATGGTTTATGACTTTTATGTGACGTAATAGTGTGATTGGTGTGACAGTGGTGCAGTGTAACGTTGATGTGACATAATGGTGTGGTTGGCCAGTGTTGATGTGATTATATGTTATTGGTGTGATATAATGGTGGGATGTCTGTCACAGGTAATGGTGACGATGAGTACGAGCCACCAAAGGTAGAAGTGACAACTGTCAAAGAGGACAATGCATTCTATTCTAAGAGGTAAGACTAAGTGTTCAGCCCCAAGTTCTGCTTTGCCATGCATTACCTCATGTTCTATGAGACCATCGAGACGTTCTTATCATGCAAACATGTGATCCACTTTCCTGCATTTAGGTGCATCTGAAAAGATCAGATGTTTTACAAGCTCTATTATTTAAAACATTATATTATGATGGCATTAAATCTGCCATGTTAAACATTAATAAATGACAATGGCCCACATCAAATTATGATTCGTTGCAACCAGAATAAGACAATGTTGTTGAGGGTTGTATTTCGAGAATGTGTGTTTGCAGGTGCAAGCTGTTTGTGCAGCGAGACAACAGTTGGAAGGAGAAGGGAGTGGGCAACCTTCATCTGAAGCCTTGCAGTGGCAAGACACAGCTGCTTATCAGGGCCGACACGAGTCTTGGTAAGCAATTAACTTGTAGAATATAGTAGCTTGACAATAAATCACTAGAATGTCTCCTTATCAAACGAACTGTGGTTTCTAGTCACCTTTTACCATTCCAAAAATATAGTTAGTTTGTTCACCTCACATCGGATGAATCTTCCACAGGCGACAGACAGTAAGTTTCATTGGTGTAATCTATGTGACGTTCGTGCTAATGGAAGTGAAAGATCCCACACAGAAATGTAAAAATATGATATACTTCCATATGTATGATCGTTACCTATAAAAGCACAGACATGTAGCATCCAAATGAAGAGTGGTACTACTGCTTGTTTTTATGTCAAACCCTGTGTTAAACAGTATTTGTACAATATTTGTTGACCAGAATATTGCTAAGCTTAAGTACACCCAGCTTGCTGTGACTGTTTTTTTGTCGAACACAGTATCTGTGTTCTTCATCTAAATCATATTTTGTCATGGTGTTGACATTACAGATTTGGTAGTAATAGCCCAGTGAAAAGTGCACATACGGTTGACACTGATGACACTGTTACGTGGTCGCAAATACACGAGTGATTATGCCCGACTGACTCTTCCATGTAGGCTTCCCGTGTGGCTGACAACGCGAGGGGTTGTATTGATGTTTTGACATGCTTCCTTCTGCTGCTTCCAGGCAACATCATGTTGAACATCATGCTGTCGAGCAGTATGCCGATGAGTCGACAAGGAAAGAACAACGTGACGCTGATCTGCGTGCCGAACCCACCTCTGGACGGCGGCGACGACAACAAGCCCGTCAGCATGCTCATCAAGGTGAAGACGGGAGAAGACGCCGACGAACTCTTGCAGAAGCTCGAGGAGGCCAAGAAAACCAGTTAGAACGCGTCACGACAACGTCAAGGGAACAATGTTCGCGTCATTTAGCTGGGAGTGCGTGCGTGCGTAGGTGTCGAACTCGGTGACATAACTCGGCACGTGATTCGTCATGCAATGCCACAAAGAAACGGTGAATTGACGTCACTTTGTATTACATAAAATTGTGTTTCTTGGTGGTGGCGGCTACCGAGGAACATTTGCTTCGTTTATACTGGCAGGTGATACTGTACTGTTTTAGGGCAATTCGTCTTGCGGACGTTGTAAGCCATCTGTGATGTCGTCAAACAGCCATGTTTCTGTTCTGGCCACGAAAGGTTATACGTCTATAATGTTAAAACTGTTGATTTATATTCTAAACAAATGCTGGAGGCTACAGGTGAAGCAAAGGACGCTATAATAAATGGATACAACTTACGGGGCGTTATTTTTAAATGTGAAATATCGACAAATATATGTCGACAAATATAATTACATGAATGGTACACGTAACCACTACCAATTAGCAAATGTAATACTTTATAATACATCACAAATAGGGAGTGAAGCACATACATATTCATATAACGTCTTAAGACACGGTTGACTTGACCAGCGGACACGTGTAATGTGGAACAAGTTATTGTTTATCTCTTATTAACAGAGCAGCGCTAAATCGAATTGCGCATGCTAACGTTGTTTCTGGTCATCGTAAGATGTCCTCTCACTAGACATTGTCGATATAGATGTCAATTAGGCACTGTTTAGCGTTTACACCCCTAAACTCCAACCGTGCACAGTATGATGACAGTTTAATACCGTGGTGCAGTCCAATTACCTCGTGTTTCATTAGAATGTCGAAAAGCAGCCTGACTTCATCACTTGTAAGTTTATTCAAGTGGACGACGAAGTGGCAGTTACATTATAAACTCTGGAAGGCGGCGTTATCTTTGATGTGTGCGGTTTAGATGCTGGGTCGTGGAGACATCGTTGCTCAAAGTGGTCGGTTGTGACGTGATCGCGTTGCTGTACAGGGGATGGTATTGTGTGGAGGGTTCACCTGAACTGTAAGTCCACGAGCTGCCGGTACTACGTGAGTCCGCGGCACTGCCCGACTGTGTCGTGCTGCCGGTCGCCTCCGTCGAATCACTCGACGCAATTCCGCCTGACCCACCACTACCGCTGCTGCTCGACTCTGTGCTGCCGCTGGATGACGACTTGTCGCCGCTACCGGAAGTAGTTGTACCGCTGCCGGAAGTTGTACCGCTGCTGCTGGTGGTAGTCGGCCCGCTGCTCGAAGTACTACTCGACTTGGTGCTGCTACTGCTGGGTCCACTGCTCGAGGTTGTGCCACTGCTAGGCTTAGCGCTGCTGCTGGTGCTTCCCGACAACGTGCCGCTAACAGTTGACGTGGTACCGCTACTGGTCGAATCGCCACCGCCGGAGGGTTTCTGCTTCTGCCAGAAGGCGACCTTCATTGCGAGTACAACGCCGAACACGACCGCGTTCACACCGTAAACGGCTGCCAGGCTCCAGAAATATGGCTTCACGTCTGCGTAGAGACAACGTTAATATAAACTGGATGTACAGAAAAACATCGAAACCCTATTGGTTATGTAGGAACTGTATGGTGTAACAGACGTATTATTTGCAAGCCTACATCATCGTTTAATACGCGAAATGTGCTGTTTTGCTACTTTATTATTGAACAAATACTCATGTCTGTGGACTTGTTTTGGCGAAGGTGTATTCCGTAATGCAAGGAACCGATTCGCATGGATTGTGTGGTAGAGACGCGTTATTGTAGCCTCTACTGCTTCGTGATTATGGAGTCGAAGGTTAAATGGTCGTTGCAGTAGGCGATGTTTGTAACTGCTGCTATGCAACAACCCTACTGTATGGAGTGTACTGTTTTTGTTAAACAAAATCATGTAATGAAAATAGCGTGATGCAAATGTTATTGCGGTGATGCAGAATACGCCTTACATTATTACATGATACAAGTTTAGTCTCGTGCTGTCTCCTACTCGACGTCTGATCGCTGCAACTTACCTTCAAATGCATACCCGGGCTCCACTGAAACAAACCAGAAAAGATGGCTGCAAATAAATATATACATTACATACACAACTCGTTCTTGCGAATTCTGTTAAACCAGGCACACATTCATACGTCATCAGTGGGTCGAATGGGTAGAGGAATTGTTGATATTGCTCATGGCGTGCGTATCTACACAATCTACCGGGTTCTCTGCGTGTAATTCTACTACAAGTTGGCAACTACCTGATATGCTGACTTTCCCAGTGCTGTATCAAGACATACAAACGACATCGTTTTTCTCGCAGTCCATTTGATAATGCAGCGTATCTTATAAAAAGCTGTCGAGTTTCAGTTAATTTATTTCTTAAAAACGGATAACTCGGACAGGAGACATGGGATTGTTTTGTATGAGAAGGTTAGGCCCTATTCTGAATAATAATAAGGCGGGTTCGAATCCATGGAAAACCAAGCTCAAAGGCGCATCAAAACAAAAGGATTATTCAGTCTCGCAGTTACACCAACCCAATCGTCAACAGCTATATACTGATACGCCAGGAAGCAAGCTATGGCGGATAAGGTAAGTTACAAATGAGCACCTTCCACAATGAAAATGCCTCTCTTCGTCCTCGGAAAGCCGTACCAGCAATCGTAAGTGGCCGAGTCGGTGACGCGAGTAGAGCGGATACTGAGCAGGTTGAGCGTGTCGATCTGAACACGTCCGAGCGTGTCCAGTTTGATCCCCCGCGCGTCCAGGCGCTCTCCGTCCTTGTTCCAGCGTATGGAATACTCGAGCCTCGAGCTGAAACCCGCAACGCAGTCATCGATGAGGTTTATGTACAACAGCAAAACTTGTTACGATTGAAGACCTCCATAAAAATTATTAACTTGGGAATGCTTGCCTGAAATATTATGTCGCCGCAGTCGCGTTTGTCTTTCTGTACTGTTCGTAATCGCGGAGGTTGTCTGCGGTATTAATTGTCTGCTACTATATATGCCACCTTCTCGTACAGTTATAGGCCTACTAGTTTTCCATTCTAAAAGTGCAGTTTGACACATTAGGCTTAATGCTTAGGCCCAGCTTCCTGGTCACAAGAAATGGACAGAATTCAATACCCTACGCCTACGGCTACGCCACGGCTACAGTACAGAATTCAATTCGCCCTTTTTCTTAGCACAAAACGTGGAATAACTTCAGAAATAATAAAGATATCGCAAAATTTCAAAAAGGTATTATAAACTGCATTACAAACTCTATCTTGTGGTGTAATTTGAATGAGATTGGAAGTATATGATTTGTTTCTGATGTACCATATAATAGTTTAGCGTATACGTACCCTGGACATCGGAGCATGATCTTCTGTCCAGACTTCACCCGGACTGTGGTCGGCCTCGGCGCTGCAAGGGGAGGTCATCAGAACAGTATATACTAATATGTATTCCCTTCGTGTTAATATACATAGCAAGGTTACATAGCAAGATTATAATAGTATGTATAACATCGAAGACAATGGGAAGATGCATAGATCTCTCATTTATAAGTTGTGACGCCGCCTGGCGGAGGCTGAATAATTAGTAGCGTTGTGAAACCGCTAGGTGGTGCAACTTGTCTTGACTCGATTAATGGGACTGCATAGACTTACTATGCAATCTAACGCAATTTAGTCATAGTTATTATTCATAAAGCACAATTTTAATATAATTTACTGAAATAAATAAAGCAGATTTGTGGCTCCTAGTACATTTACTCAAAAACGCGCCCACTTAATCACAGGCATTGGTGGTTCAGTGGTAGAATGCTCGCCTGCCACGCGGGCGGCCCGGGTTCGATTCCCGGCCAATGCAACTATTTTTATTTTATATATTAACTAGGATAAATGGTGATTGACAGCTGTGATTGCAATTTTTTTTACAAGATATTGAAAATTAACGTCCAACGTTAGCGTATATAATATAATAGGACCTATTATTCGTACTATTAGAATTTTCAAATATTCGTACATGTATTCGTATTGAGGGCATCATCGCAATCCAGGGCTGTTTCCTATACAAAACTAGTGAATGGTTGATCCCGTACGCGAAGTGAGGAAGTTATTTAGCAAATTACTTCTCCAGTCGCGACTGCTTCAACCGAAAGAACACATGGGAATCTCAGTATATAATGACCCATTTTGCTCAATCGCACGAGCAGCTGAACGGATTTGTGTTTTCGAATATCTGCGCCTACATCCCAAACATTCCGTGAACATTATACGAGCAACATGTGGCTGTAAATCATTGAAATATAATTACATGACCGGAGGTCCGGCCATTCCACTCCTGGTGGGCGATTTAATTGGCTGAGCATAACTCAAGTTTTTTAAAGGGGTATGTACAGTGCTGGGATGTAACGAATTACATTTACTTCGTTACATTACTTAAATAGTTTATTTTGAAATCTACTTGTAACGAAGTACATTTTTGGGGAATTACTTTTACTTGTAACGAAGTACTTTTTGGTGTACTTTCTTACTTTTTTACTTCTAAATTTTGCGTTACTATAATCTACCACCAATTTTAAAATTAGTCTTGACCCTTGATTGTGTAGTCGTTGTTTGCTTTGCGCTCGCTGCTCTGGCCGTCATCGTTGGCACATGGCATAAATCGTGTTTCATGCTGATCTATTATATAACTGGCGCTTGGTTTCCGAGACGTCCAGGCGGAACCCATGAAGGGTCTGTTTGATTAAGAAAAAAATGTGTTCCTATATATCGCGCAGTAGCCAGTCCCCAGGAGTGGTGGTGAAAGCGCTTTACACATTACTTCCATAGCACACCTGTTCAATCAAACACCATCTTTGGGAAGCCATGCTGCAATTGATATGGGAAGTCTGCTTGTACATATATCCACCACTGTCTATAGTCGCGTACTCATTTATACAGCTGCATGAACTGGGGCAATGTAGAATTAAAAATAAATTGCTTAAGGATTCACGCTATATATATATATATATATATATATATATATATATATATATATATATATATATATATATATATATATATATATATATATATATATATATATATATATTACCGTATGTACATACGTACTGCCACGGTAATAAATAAAACGACCACTGGCGCGCGAGAGTGCTTGATGGTAGAATACCACAGCAGCGTCTACATGACATTGCCAAGGTTATATCGCAGGAACGTTTCCCAAAATAAGGTAGCGTGGGGTAAGGCGCCTATACGAGGCGATACGCCCACCCGCGATATTTACATAACAACGGCTTAGATCGGCATTAAGGTTTTTGTATATACGTGCTACCACATAGCGGATGGAAAGAAACATGAAAAGAAGCAAGATTTTACAATCATGAGTATAAAATATGACTTAGTTGATTTGTAAGTAAAAATAGTAAAAACGTCATTTCCTACACCATTGCATGCCTACGTCAGAGGTAAATAAGCGGATACACTGCACGCAACATACCCACCCACCCACCCACCCACCCACCCATCCCACCCACCCACACAAGCATATGCCACCCACCACATACCATCCACACTAACTCGCATACTTGTAATTATTCAACGAGTATTGGAAAAGCATCTTGCCTCACCCAGATGGGCGTCTTGCCCCACATATGGGGCAAGTCGCCCTTTTCGTAGCTATTTAAAAAAAGTAGAATTTTAAATTATGTTTTTTATCTTTGTGTAAAATACTTTTCCACAAAGTAGGAAATATGTTTTAGATTGCCTGCAACTTAAAATATATTCGATTGAATCATTATTAATTAGAACAACCGCAGCGGTTCCTGCTTACAGGGGCGTCGATCCGGTTTTAAAAGTGGGGGGGGGGGGACGGGGGACCAATTTATATAGACATATATGTATAATAATAATAATAATAATAATAATATATATATATTATATGTCATATAATATATAGTATAATATGTTATAAGTATTTTTTTAATATAAATCATAATTCATTGTTGGTCTGGTGCTAATTCAAAACTAAAAAAGCCTTGGTGTTATGCTATTTATAATAGTTATGTTGACAACATATATTTGAAGAGGGGCCATGGCCTACTCCAATCACTGAATGTTTAGGGGTAGACTTTGGACCAGGGCTTTATGCAGGATAAAATTATTGCCAGTCACACGTTTTGGTGGACACATGAATGTTAACTGTTAAGCTAGTTTACAAATTTTCAAATGTGCCTGATGACCTGAAATGGGCTAAAAACACACATATGACACCATTTCCACTCACTTTCAAGGAAGACATAACTAACGATATCTATGGTTTTCGAAGACTTTTTTACTCCGTCCACCACCCGTCCACCCATATTTCTACCCGTCCACCTATATTTCTACCCGTCCATATTCGTTTTTATCCGACCAAATGACGGGTGGACGGGTCTCTACATAAAGCTATGCTTTGGACCCAACACTGCTTGCCTGATTCATAGAGTGAAAAGATGCAGAGCTTACAAATCCCACCTTTTGGCAAAGAAATTTGTCATCATTAAAATGAGATGAAATTACACAAAGTGTATAAATCCTCTGGTTCCGCCGTAGGCGATATAATAGGCGATATAATTATCCACCAGGGCTACCAGGCTGCAATCCAAGGGGTCACAGGGCAAACAAAATTTAATAATCTATTATGTGCTTGATGGCTATATATAAATACAAGTGTGCAAAATGACAGAGCCCGGCATGATGAATATTTACTGGACTTAGATCAAGTTGCGGGCTGCTGCCAACCAAGCAATTTATCTAGTGATTTTCCACTAGGTAGTCGGAAGTTTAGTTCTTATTATTAATTTAACTACTAGACCGATGTAGGGTTTTTAAGAGAAGGGAGTGATCAGTCTCGCTATATATGCCTATAAATTTGTTTTATGAACTGAACAAGTATGAGGACATTTCCTATGCTGACACCCTCAGACCGTGGGGTGGTCAGCGTCCCCCTCGTCCCCCACTGATCGACGCCAATGCTGTGCCTGTGTAGAACTTCCCAATCCAACATTTTGGCAAAGAAATTTGTCATCACTCAAATGGGAATCTGTTACACAAAGTGCACGAATCCGCCGCTTCTGTCGTAGGTGATAAGCATCAAGCAGGCGAGGGGTGGAAGTGCAACACAAATGTCATCATTTAAAATGTGCTTGATGGCTAGAACCTATTAATAATATCAACACAAGGTTGATAGAGCCCGGCAGCGGCTTACATTTTTCCGGTAGTTATAAACTTTCCGATTGGCCTTTCTGCGCGACAAATTAAAAATCATCAATGTGCAGCAAAATAACAAAGCCTTTTTGGTATAAATGCCACCGGCTGTTCGATAACTGTCCTATGATAACTTCTGTGAAGAGTTGTTTAAAATTTCATTCAATACATTAAAATATTACGTTTGTTTAAATAATTATCACGGATTATGGCGCACTGACAGCAAAACTTGCCTTGTTTGCCTCGTGTTAATTTGCGATAAATAACTTTGCTGAACTTCATATCGCGAGTCTATTGTCTATGTACCGGCATTTAAGAGAGAGGAGTGTTGAGTGAGGCTATATGCTTCGCAATTTTTCTGAACTGAAAAGTGGGGGGGGGGGGACAATTCCTATGCTGTCCCCCCGCCCTGAAAGGGGGGGGGGGGACGCGTCCCCCCGTCCCCCACCGATCGACGCCCGTGCCTGCTTATGGTGGGCGCGTTGCCCCACCCTACCTTATTAATCCAGGGTAGGATGCAAGACGACTAGTGAGGAAAACGTTAACATTATCGTATGCACAACACTATCATTATTACGGTATTGCGATATAGTTGTAGGTCTATTATTGATGTGGAAAATATACTCGTCTAAAGTTATTCTTGATCGGGATCTGTAGCGCCGATACAAACCTGCAGACTGTGTTTTCTCATCAGCGTCAACTCTTATTTTGCTTTTGAAGATGTTCAATGCATTTTGACGTTTGCGTCTTCCATAACGCGCTGAAAGAATTCAACATAGAACATCTCAATTCCGTGTTTCAACCAGCCTTATAGAGGAGGCTGTGCAAGTGACACCAACAAGCCACGCAAGTCTCGTGTGCCGCCATATCGTTTTAATGCTCGCCATTTTCTTTTATAATCTGGTTCCCAACAACTCGAACGAGCCATGTATTCTTTTCGTTTTTGAAAACGCGTAAATGGACAACGAGGTGAGGACCAAGTTAAGTATCGCTCAAAACGGACCAGAAACGAGATTCACTTGCGTGGCCTATATACAAACAAACAATTTAACGTTGTCACAACGTTACGAGAACGTTACCTAGAACCGTGCCACGTAACTTTCCCTGTTTTGGCCTCGTGATGTACAGCCTGGATTGTTGGCGTGACTCAAGAGGTGCACTGCCAGTGCAGTTGGAGTGGAGGTGTTCAGTGGAGGTGTTCAGTGGAGGTGTTCAGTGAGCCATGCAGGAAGATGCAGCAGGACGTTTCTGTTGAACTCCAGTGGGTGATATGTAAACATTCGACATATCCTAGACCCGTCCCTTCTACTCGTCTATTCTGAACATTTACTTAAGTTGTCACAGTTTCATGTAATTGCTCTATCCCAGCAATGGGCTGGGAGTGGCCGTTAGTGGCAAACTAATCCGGCCATATATCGATGCATCCACCTACTATCTAACACATCGGCTTGAGTGAGGGCTTCGGCGAAGGAAGGTACGTTTCTAACTTTCTTTTATCTCTCTTTCTTCTCTTTAAGAAACATCTATTGCAACTTAGCTAGCTACTAGTAGACTGGAACTTTTCACATGACGCCCTTACGGATGTCACAGAACTACGTAGTATGGTGTAGGTATCCACGTTTTCTTGTTCTACACCAGTTCTAATGTCTTTGCACTGGCATACAGTTCGACGTTGTATTATTTTAAAGATCCTTGCTGTAACATCACGGATCAGTCAGTGCTGTTACACATCACTGACATCAGGCAATTTCTGGTAAGCAACCATGTATTTGCGTTTATCACTTATTCATGTAAGAAACAGTTTACGGCTTCAATTATCTAGTTCTGATTTACTTGTTCTCTCTATACCGTACTCACACTGGAATAAGGGTTTCTTCTGTAGATGGACCGAGTCTTTAAAATATGCTTCCTCTTAGTGCTAGATCAGTTGAAACTATTATACAATTCGCCCGTTATTTAAACACATAGAAACCTACTATTATGACCTTGCTTATCTTGGAATATTTGGTTATCGACTGTGAGGTAGAGCAACCCTTTTGTCATGATGAGTGTTTGAACGTGACTTCTAAGGATTTAGGCGCAACATAATTTAACTTATTATTATTATTATCATCATTATAAATGGCCGCTATCTTTTCATAGCGAAACCTTAATTGCCCAAAAAACTACACAGCAATTTTATTACGTCATAGTTTGTCGTCATGGTTCACGCCACTACAAGGCAGCAAATAACACCGTCAAGACAGGAGTCGGCTCCGGCAACGTTCTTAACTGTAAGTAAATAAGCAAGTAAGCAAGCTCTGCAGATGGACTATTGTGTGCATGTGCATACGTGCATGTGTGCGTTTGCATGCGTCCATGTGTGCGTATCTGCGTACCTTAATTGGTGTGTGTGAGACTGTGAGCAAGCGCACATACATACATTCATTGATACATACATACATACATACATACATACATACATACATACATACATACGTACATACGTACGTACGTACGTACGTACGTACGTACATACATACATACATACATACATACATATGAACGCATGCACGCACTCACACACGCACGTTCGCACACACACACACACACACACACACACACACACACACACACACACACACACACACACACACACACACACACACACACACACACCACACCACACCACACCACACCACACCACACCACACCACACCACACACACACACACACACACACACACACACACACACACACACACACACACACACACACACACACACACACACAGAGTTGCATATCTGTTTTGCCTTAGCTACGATCATGTGCACAACTTAACATTACCTCAGGCTTTGGTCCTATAATTTCCTACTCAGACTTCACTTGCCCCTTCATGTCCAGGTGACAACAATATAACAACAACAATAAATAAAGACAAACAAATTACAGCGGCTACTGCACCAACAATATTAACAACATTTAATGGTTGTTGTCGTTTTCGTTGTAACAAAATAACAATAAAAGTAACAACAACACTAACAACAACAATAACAACAATAGCAGCAGCAACAACAATAACAACAACAACAACAGGCTACGTACAGTCACCGTGGCAGAGTTCGTAGCAGTCAGCCAGTTCGATTTCGTGAGGCCGCGCTATGATGATAGGTGCATGGTAGAAAATGGACGAATGACATGCAGCGCCCTCTGGGTACAGCTGCAATATGGCGTGAAAGTAGTCCGGCGACACGGGACGTCTCGCATCCAAGCGCTTCACCATGCAATGGCCTACAGTGGAGCAGATAAAACAAGTTTACATGATAAGCGTATTATGAAACAAGCACAACATTTAGTTTGGATATTCTTGTTGGATCTTAACATTTTTTAATCACCAACTCAGCATCTACGCAAGATGGCGGTACCTGATCAAGATGGCCAGCAATTCGTCTTTTAATCGATGTCTATTTTCGATAGCATTCATTGATAAAGTGATGTCGGCGTCTGCTCATGAATATGTTTGAGAATCAAATAAGGCTATGCATCTACGTCACTAAGACTAGCAAAGAAAGATATACATAGACAGAGACCGATTAGAGAGAGAGAGAGAGAGCGCGGAGAGAGAAAGAGAGAGAGAGCAAATGGAGATAGAAAGAGAGAGAGAGAGCGGGGGGAGAGAGAGAAAGAGAGAGCAAAGAGAGACAGAGAAAAAAAACAGAGAGAGAGAGAGAGAGACAGAGACAGAGACAGAGACAGAGACAGAGACAGAGACAGAGAGACAGAGAGACAGAGAGACAGAGAGACAGAGAGACAGAGAGACAGAGAGACAGAGAGACAGAGAGACAGAGAGACAGAGAGACAGAGAGACAGAGAGACAGAGAGAGAGAAAGAAAGTTGTGAGACGATTAAAAAGACCTGAAGGAGTGACGTACATCCTATCTCAGAAGGATGCAAAAGGAGGAAGAAGAAGAATATGTACATCATCTAGCACGGGGAATCTTCGCGACGTCATAAGGCCTAATACCACGAACAGTGTCCCTCTGTCATTACATTAGCAAACTGAACGAATCCTTTTGAAAATAACGTTTTAGTGTCATTCGTGTTTTTGCGACAACCTTTATCACCATATCTCTTTTGATCTCACCCAGTCACCCTACAGCCTCCAAGCACTAGCCCGGCACACCTCACCTCTCCGCCTCCTCTCGCCTTTCTCGTCACACGAGTTGCACGCTTCCCACTCCTGCCACTGCGTGAATACAAACCAATTGTCTTGAACTGAAGCAGAAGACAGTCCGTGGTTAAACAGAACAAAGCGTGGCACTTGACACATGCACGGTGGGGACCGTTTTGCAGGTTGGACGCACTCTTAGTTGGTTTTGACAAAGCCAACCAGTTTCCCCATAATGTAAACTCGCAGGAGAGTGCGTACTGTTGGCTAGGCATTTCTACTGTATTATTTAAATATAACCTTAGTGGGGCGGCATAGCTAACCTATTGTTCATTTTGTGATACAAACACCAACTTTTTTACACACGTAGCTTAATATATTTAGAAAAAAGTTGGATATTGGGCCATTGCAAATTGGCATCCTGATTACCATGGCAGCCATTTTGGAAAATGGCTGCCAGTGGCCATTGGCATAGAACATTTTTGCCACCCCCAAGCTGCTGTTTCCTGGACAACACATATTATTTACATACAAGGTATAGTGCAAAATAGGTTTGTTACAATGTAAGGCAATAATAAATGAAAGAAAATGCAACACAATGGCGAGATTGTCTTGCTCCTCTAGAGCAGCTCGGATAGGCTAGATTTGCTGTACCGAGTTTTTGCGTGGAAATAGATTCCTTTCTGCATGGTCCACCTTGGTGAAGGTGCTGGTTCTGTCAAACAGAAGTATGACAAACCTCTCAATTATGTGCATTGCATCATCGGGGATCTCCTTTGGTTCATCAGCAAGCATTAATAGTGCATATGTCAGTTCCGACAGTGACTTCCATGTTGACCATGCTGTCCTCTTTCCATGTCCAGCAAAGCTGGATACAGTGTCGCAGCCTGTCAAGGCATGGGACATTGGTAGGGCACATGACATCTCTGGTCCAAGGCTTGCACCTATTTGGTGGGCTGTCAGGTAGCGAAAGCTCTTACCAGTACCGAATGCTAGCCACAGTTCACATCCAGCAGGTAGATGATTTATGGCAAACATAACCAAGACCACAACATCGGTGTCAACAGTGCGAATGAACATCGGGTGGTGAACACGCTGTGCAGCGTGTAATACGTGCAGTACCATATCATATCAGCTTCGTCATTGCTGAATGGGGCAGGGGTGTAACTGTGTGCTGAGCACCCCCTTCCTATCGGTGAGGATAACTTCCTTGTCTTCCTTACAGAAGGCTTGAAGGAGGACCTTGGACAGGAAACCGAATAGTTCTGTTTTGTTGCTATCAGCCCGCAGAAGATTCTGCCAGTTCATGGTCTTCCCAACCACACGTCTCCTTTCACCCTTTCCGCGCTTGACTCATCCTTGTAAGTATCCCAAACGAAGCCCACACGTGACTCACTGCGCAGCTGAGAAGAAATATATGGGATGAATACCTGCTGGGCATATTCATCAAATGTCTTGGCAGCTGCTGGCTTCATCTTCTGAATGATGGCAGCTCCATCAAGAACTATATAGGTAGCACCAGGGGCTTACTAGTTTAAAATAGAGACAGGTCATCCAGGCATGTCAGAATGTCACTCTTGGTCCCAAGCTGTAATCTTCTTCCACCGGAGAGCGCTGGCGGCCATGCTTTATTCTCATACTGAAAGAAGTCTTCCAGATTGCCATATCTCATTTGACAGCTAATGTAGAGTCGTGAGAACAGCTCGACATCACTTTTCATGGATGTCAGCTGCTGCTTCTCCTAACTTGCCGTCTTTGTCGTTGAGCCAACAAACAGTTTCAACCGATTTCGGTGGATTGTGTCATCAATGGGCTTTGTTTTATCCACAAGTCATTCTTTTGTGAATGTTTGAAACTGTTGTTGGCCAATCTTCTGTGGCTTCTTAACAGCCTCTACTGCCGATGCATTCGCAAACTCTTTGCTGGCAAGGACAAGTAGGTCTTTGCTCACCTCTTCGAATGGGTTGCCCAGTTCTTCCATTACGTTGACGAGTGAGCAGATGTCTCTCCTAAATGCATTTTGCACTCTTGTTCTCTGATCATGGTGGAGCACCTCATCTCGTATTCCCATGAGCTGGCGTACATCTTCAAAGTCCTCAATCAACGCAGCAACCTCAGGACCTGCTACCATCCACCGCCGGAGGGCACTAGACCTGTCTGTAAGACCTACCGCCCCTCCATCACTCTTGATGCATGCATTATTCTGCTCATGTCCTTGATCGGAGGGGATTGCCGAGAAGATCCGGTTGTTCTTATAAATCGTGAAATTGCCAGCATTAAATTCTCTGGCAACATCTGGGTGTCTTGTTGGTAGTTCAGTAATATCACGGAGATAAACTGGGAGCCAGCGGGCATAGTTAGTGTGGTCCAGAGCAAAGAACCAGGGAACAAGTTCTATCAGAGCATCGAGGTACTTGCTGAAGGAGGACTGCCGCTGGGACCGCACAAAGACCAGTAAACACAACTCCAATGACATGACTGTTGCCCAATACTGCAATTGAAGGCAGCTTTGAGCACCATTCATCAAATCACAAAGGCTCATCTTCTGTATCTGTGTCACGGTTATTGTAAGTCCGATACTGCAGGCTGTACAACGCAACCGCTGTTACGTGGGCATGTCTGGTGCGAGCAACATGTGCTGTACGCAAGAAAGCGTCGGCAGTGCCTGCTGTTGTGATCTCCGCTTGTTCCAGTGCTTCAACCCAGCCACTGCCTTGCAAACAATCACCCATGGTCCCCAGAGCGGCCATCTCAAGCTTGTCTTGTCCATACATCTCTGGTCCCTTCGACTGGGTCAGCTTGGCAATGGCGTACAAAGGTAGGGTAAATGTTACTACTGGCCCAGCATTACGATGTTGAACAGCCTTTCTTACTACGTCCATTGTGTGTTTGACCAATGCCACGGTGTGCGCACTGTCGTGGAACAGGGGGAGTAGTGCACGTGGGCAGATGACTTCATCCAGTAGGCTGGTGACATGCATGGTATTCAACCCAGGACATGTTGTCCACACCCTCATTCACAGAGTTACTACTACTACTATCATTAATACTGCTGCTGCTGATGATGTTGCTGCTTTAACATATTTATTTAACATATCAATTCAATTAATCTATTTAGCTTATTTGTATATAATTATTATGTATTTACATGTTTTATGTTGTTAGGGCCTGTTGCTAGGTTTTTAACTTACAAATGTTTCCAAATATTTTTTTTATCAATGCGACATCAACATTCTACATAAGTATAGGTGTGTTAGTGTACTTTTCTAAATAAAAAACAATGTTTGTTGTAGTATCCACCATCTGACAATATAATACTATGAGAACAGTTTTATTGATTCATGGCACTATATAATCAAATTATAATATCATAAAATGAAAAATTACTTTGTAAAGTTCCATAGAATTGTGAGTGAGTAATTATTTGTATGTCAGCGTATTTAGGATCTCAATTGTGTCCATTATTGTATGTGAATTCAATTATTTAGAACGTTTTGAGCGTACCGCTGGTGGCCATTTTGAAAAATGGCTGCCACGGCCACGAGGGTGCAAATTTGCGATGGCCCAATATCCAATTTTGTTCCCAAGATATCTATCAACACATCTGCCAAATTTGATGCTTGTATCACAAAATGAACAATTGGTTTGATACGTTGAACTATGCCGCCCCACTACCTGATATTGCTAACGTTTCTACATTTTATTATATATGGCGTATACTTATCGGACCATCTGAAAAACCTGACACATTACTTATGAAACATATTGGCGAGACAATATTGTTCCTGTTGCAAATAACTTAAATATCACCCTAATATATAGCAAATAAATTTTGTTCTTGTTTTTCAAATGTCTAATCCCTCTAAGAACTACGTCATCTAGAGTAATAGTTTTGTAAATCCTACTCTGATAGTTCGTAGATTTCTAGCAACACCAATATTCCGGCCAATATCCCGTATCAGTTCACGCCGATTTCATCGTGACACTACTTATTTTAGAAGTGTAGTCGATGGGTCCTCAGGTAAAGTGAAGATAGATCACTCACCGTTTGAGAGAGGTTTCGATGGCTCGGGGTAGCCAATCCCGGTGGTCGACACTGCGAATGGATAGGCAGATAAATATCAGTTGAAAACAACATGAACGGTGTTAAACAAATATGATATTATAACAACGACCGGGTGGTGGCGTGCATGCATTCGAATGACCAGTTGTTAACAAAAAGTCGATTTAATTATTTCACACCAACTACGTAGTTGAAGAGCATTTTGGAAAGAGTTAAGATATTTTGATATTCCAAGAGTAAAGAGTACTGCAGAATAATTTTTGTAACTAATCATAGGCCCAACACTGTTGTAGATAAGCACAATAAGCGTGCTGATAAACCTCTTTTTTCTTCAAATGATAAGGTTGAATTTGTTTAAATGATAAGTTTGAAATCTTTCTTGGCTATTTTAGTCAGTTCTGCCTTTACTTAGCGTCGTATGCTCACCTAAGTTAGCTTTCACTGGTAGGGCAACTGCAAACACAGAACAGAATTATCTTACAAAACAACATAAATGGAAACTTGGTTAAACGATATAGTATCCAGTAGGACTATTACAAGTTAGTTATGAATCGATGAATTGCGAAAGTTTGATAGTTACGTTACACACGATACATTTTACAAAAACCCTGACACGCACGTATGCCATAGATACGCCCTACATGCAATCGCTTGTTTTGAAAACAAATCGTCAATTCAATACTACTTCAATGGCGTATCTCTCATCCCGGAAGGCGGCAATGGTGTTCTCGCCCTTTCATTTCCACGAGCATGCAATAAATTTATGTTATATATTATTATATAAATTAGATAAATAATAACTAAGACGAGGGACCCGTAAAATCGACCTCTGACTTTCCTGGTGAATTGACCATCTATCATGTGAATGGTTGCTTAGCAAACATTCCTTTACATACTGGCTCTAAGCGATCATAAAATGAATGCCGAACATGTAACGTATTCGTGCGTTTCGTCGT
>OZ024857.1:41536715-41546715 GCA_964017155.1 Oasisia sp. SBJ-2009 | reverse complement strand
GTAATGGCCTTCTGCATCTGGCGGGTTTTGGACATGGCTGCTCGTTGGACACACGCATGGTGGCTCTCCAAGCGGTCTACAGATGCAACACACAAACACTCACTCGCTTGGTGGCGTTGTCGCGCTTACATTTTCCGGTCGTTATGCATTTTCCGATTGACATTTCTGCGCATGCGCGATAAATATGAAATCACCAATGTGTAGCGAAATGACAAAGCCTTTATGGTATAAATACAACGGCCTATTCATTAAGATGTATATAACCTCTCAGCAAAGTTATTTGTCGTAAATTAACACGAGGCAAACAAGTTTTGAGGCATGTTTTGATAGCAAGCGCAAATCACGTGACTGTAGTCCGCCATAATCCGTGATAGTGATTTAAACAAACGTAATAGTTGTATGTATTGAACGACATTTTAGGCAACTCTTCACATAGGTTATCACATGAGAGTTAGCGAATAGCCGTTGCAGTTATAACAAATATGCTTTGTTGTTTCGCTGCACATTGATGAGTTTACATTTAACGCGCATTCGCAGAAAGGTCAATCGGAAAGTTTATAACGACGGGAAAATGTAAACGCGACAGCATGACTGTTTGTTCTCAACTCGCAATCAGATTAATGTGTGGTGTCTGAAAAGAGCTTTCTTCGCGGAGACGGCTATTTGCTACGGCTCAACGTACAAATAAATGTAAATGCCTGATGTCAATCACGTCAAAAGTACTTTCAATCTAACTGTATCTAATCGAATATAATCTAGCTTAACCATAAACCTAATACTAACCCTAAGCATAAATATGTTTGTTCATCGGAACAGTCATTAAAAGGCATTTGGACTTGGTGGGGTAGCAAATAGCAATCGCCTTTCTTCACAGCGATGTTGTAAACAATAATAAATGTATAAACTTAATTATGCAGACAATTAAAATAGCTAATCAAATCAGTTATGTTATGTGTTAAATTCTGTAGCCAACAACGGCACCCGCGTAAACCACATTATAAGCAACTGTATAAGAAATATAGACATCGAGGTGAGATCGGCGCATTACCAAGAAAGAAAGACAAACAAGAATATCTCTAAAAGAACGCACCGATGTATGGCTCCTCGTACATTTCAGCGGCTCGTTTCTTCAAACTTGTGTGACCTTTAATAAAACAGTGTTCACAACGAGTCGATGTTTAATGCTACATTAGCAACATGTATAGCACTGTTTTAGTTGCGATTGTGATATGCCTAGTTAATAATTTGTATCGACGTGCGCATTTGCGAATTATACAAATGCAATCGTACAACACGGTGGAGTTGTAACACAAACAATCGGATGTGTTCGCATGTCTTCTCCAATTATTCATACTACCACGCCACTATCGACTAAGATTACAGTGGAATACAAGTAATAATTGTATAATTTATTTCACTGTTGTAGTGATCTTAACTATTTCGAAACCATGGCTTTGTTCTGCTCCATTGCACATTTCTATTGTTGATATTTTGCTTCCTGACGTTTATAGTTATGAAATAAACTAAATCCATCTAAGGCAGCGTTTCTTAAATGAACCATTTCGCCAAAGCTAACATTCCTGCTTACATGTGTCACATCAAATTTAAAAAAACAATCTTGTAATAAAGGAACACTTTTGTGGCGAATATTTCAACAAAATTCAAAACTGACTGGTGGATATAGACAGTATGTACTATGTTCTGAATTAATGTTTGATGGCGTGACAGACATTTATGCGACGTTAGAAGGGCAAGTAGGTCAACGAAAGTTGTTATTCTACGTTAGTGAGTATGGATCTGTGAAACTGACAACGAAAATACTAAATACAATTGGATATAACTGATTGGTACTGTATAGCTTAGACGAAATGTCCTTAATTTGTATGATCACTGGTTCTTGTTCGTTAAACACACTGGTAAACATTGTCGACAACTAACCTCCGAAATCGTCGTCGTATTCCCACTGACGTACTTTTCCGTTATCCTCCAAGACTTTCACTTTGACGTGAAGCGCTGAAGAAAATATACATCCATTAGTAAAACAGTAAAAAATTGGATATATTTCTGTTGGTGGTATTTATTAGCTACTTTAAGTGGTGGTGGTGGTGGAGGTGGAGGTGGAGGTGGAGGTGGTGGTGGTCTGGCGTGGTGTTGTATGTGTGTGTGTGTGTGTGTGTGTGTGTGTGTGTGTGTGTGTGTGTGTGTGTGTGTGCGCGTGCGTGCGTGTGTGTGCGTGTGCGCGTGTGCGCGTGTGCGCGTGTGCGCGTGTGCGCGTGTGCGTGTGCGTGTGCGTGTGCGTATGAGTATGAGTATGTGTATGTGTATGTGTATGTGTATGTGTATGTGTATGTGTATGTGTATGTGTATGTGTATGTGTATGTGTATGTGTATGTGTATGTGTATGTGTATGTGTATGTGTATGTGTATGTATGTGAATGTATGTGTGTAAGAGTATATATGTATATAATATGTATATATATATATAATGTATATATATATATATATATATATATATATATACATACATACATACATACATACATACATACATACATAGGGCCTACATACATACATACATACATACATACATACATACATACATACATACATACATACATACATACATACATACATACATACATACATAAAGAGAGAGAGAGCGAGAGAGACAGAGACAGAGACAGAGACAGAGACAGAGACAGAGACAGAGACAGAGACAGAGACAGAGACAGAGACAGAGACAGAGACAGAGACAGAGACAGAGACAGAGACAGAGACAGAGACAGAGACAGAGACAGAGACAGAGACAGAGACAGAGACAGAGACAGAGACAGAGACAGAGACAGAGACAGAGACAGAGACAGAGACAGAGACAGAGACAGAGACAGAGACAGAGACAGAGACAGAGACAGAGACAGAGACAGAGACAGAGACAGAGACAGAGACAGAGACAGAGACAGAGACAGAGACAGAGACAGAGACAGAGACAGAGACAGAGACAGAGACAGAGACAGAGACAGAGACAGAGACAGAGACAGAGACAGAGACAGAGACAGAGACAGAGACAGAGACAGAGACAGAGACAGAGACAGAGACAGAGACAGAGACAGAGACAGAGACAGAGACAGAGACAGAGACAGAGACAGAGACAGAGACAGAGACAGAGACAGAGACAGAGACAGAGACAGAGACAGAGACAGAGACAGAGACAGAGACAGAGACAGAGACAGAGACAGAGACAGAGACAGAGACAGAGACAGAGACAGAGACAGAGACAGAGACAGAGACAGAGACAGAGACAGAGACAGAGACAGAGACAGAGACAGAGACAGAGACAGAGACAGAGACAGAGACAGAGACAGAGACAGAGACAGAGACAGAGACAGAGACAGAGACAGAGACAGAGACAGAGACAGAGACAGAGACAGAGACAGAGACAGAGACAGAGACAGAGACAGAGACAGAGACAGAGACAGAGACAGAGACAGAGACAGAGACAGAGACAGAGACAGAGACAGAGACAGAGACAGAGACAGAGACAGAGACAGAGACAGAGACAGAGACAGAGACAGAGACAGAGACAGAGACAGAGACAGAGACAGAGACAGAGACAGAGACAGAGACAGAGACAGAGACAGAGACAGAGACAGAGACAGAGACAGAGACAGAGACAGAGACAGAGACAGAGACAGAGACAGAGACAGAGACAGAGACAGAGACAGAGACAGAGACAGAGACAGAGACAGAGACAGAGACAGAGACAGAGACAGAGACAGAGACAGAGACAGAGACAGAGACAGAGACAGAGACAGAGACAGAGACAGAGACAGAGACAGAGACAGAGACAGAGACAGAGACAGAGACAGAGACAGAGACAGAGACAGAGACAGAGACAGAGACAGAGACAGAGACAGAGACAGAGACAGAGACAGAGACAGAGACAGAGACAGAGACAGAGACAGAGACAGAGACAGAGACAGAGACAGAGACAGAGACAGAGACAGAGACAGAGACAGAGACAGAGACAGAGACAGAGACAGAGACAGAGACAGAGACAGAGACAGAGACAGAGACAGAGACAGAGACAGAGACAGAGACAGAGACAGAGACAGAGACAGAGACAGAGACAGAGACAGAGACAGAGACAGAGACAGAGACAGAGACAGAGACAGAGACAGAGACAGAGACAGAGACAGAGACAGAGACAGAGACAGAGACAGAGAGAGATTGTCAACCGATCTTAACATGACATGTTTATTATGTATTTTGTTTTAAGTTTCAATTATAGAATGCTACGAACATGAGCACATCGGACTATAAACTCACCAGCGACGGTATACAAAAATAGCGACATCACACCAAAAATGATATATTTTGTCGCAATTATCATTATTAACTAGAACTCTAACACAAGCACAACATTTGAATAATGTTATTTAAATATTGTGACCGAATCTTCCCGAGACGTGTTGTCACGGAGAAACTGGCGTCACAATGACGAAGGAGGAAGCACGTCACAATGAGGAAGTACGTCACAGCGAGGAAGTACGCACAATGAGGAAGTACGTCACAAAGAGGATTTTGTAAATTTACAACGATTGTGCGGGAACTGAGGCGCCACCTGCCGGCCGCGTTGTATTGTTCCGTCTCCAGTATTTTCGATTGAGGTTCGGGGGAGGCAGTTCGAGTGTTTGGGGAGCGTCATCACACACTATAGTATATCTTCTCGCACAGGTGATCAATTGTAAATTACTACCCTTGTAGATCAGTCAGACTCCGTATGGTGTGGTGCAGCCATATTTTAATATAACAGTAATAACAATGGCGGTGACAATTATAACAATAGGCCTAATAATAGGGAATGGAAGACTCCAACAGATGAAGCGCTGATCGTGTAGTGATTACCGTATCCGCCTGTCACGCCGGCGAACCTGGCTTAATACGGTAAAACCTGACTCTAAACAATGATGACTGTGAATAGGAAAATCACTTGAGTGTCGGCTCAGTCTCAATTTGGGAAGAAAAAGGAACTATGAGAACGAGAATATATATATATATATATATATATATATATATATATATATATATATATATATATATATATATATATATATATATATATATATATATAGCGTGAATCCTTAAGCAATTTGTTTTTAATTCTACATTGCCCCAGTTCATTCAGTTGTATAAATGAGTACTCGACTATAGACAGTGGTGGATATATGTACAAGCAGACTTCCCATATCAATTGCAGCATGGCTTCCCAAAGATGGTGTTTGATTGAACAGGTGTGCTATGGAAGTAATGTGTAAAGGGACTGCGCGATATATAGGAACACATTTTTTTCTTAACGGAACGACACTTCGCATAACATAACGTTTTTCTGCGAAGACTTGACTAGTGCGAAAGGTTGAATGATCGGAGATCTCGGCCAGACAGCGACGTGGGGTAATAACACCACCATTTAATTTCCGCTTTCATCTATTTGTGGTTCGTATGACTATATAGTTAAACGTCAATCCGACCACTTACATCAATCCGACCATTTACGACCAATTAGACACAGTTTTTTACTTCAACTAATCGCAACGAAAACCCGATTTTTTCAATATTCGTCATACATGTTGACGATTTTTAACTGAACATAAGTGGAAGTTGCACGAGGTTTTAACAAAAAGTCGATCGTCTACTGTTGAACTGTGGCTAGGAGCAACAATATCTTTCACGTTTTGCACGAATTCGTCTTTCTTAGCTAAATGACCTAGTGACTCTAGTGACTAGAACATCGGATGTTTCATGGATAGATCTGTGTTCTAGTTCTTGTTGTTCTACGGTTAGTCAATTAGTCATTATATATATATATATATATATATATATATATATATATATATATATATATATATATATATATATATATATATATATATATACATAATGAATTAAAAACAGCGATTTCACAAGTAATACTGTATGCTTTGCAATGCTATCACACATTTTCAATATATAGGGTTATAGATCAACACTCTTTTGCAATGTTGATGAAAACTCGAATGGCATAGATTGCATTTTACGTTGTGGTAGACACAATATCATAACATCCATTTCCCAAGATATTAAAAGAACCTTTCATTCACATGTTCTGAAAATGTCATGCTTCTGAGTTGTATACTCATTATTTTATATTGGCTTCTCTTAGGCCATCCCTGTAGCAATTTAACTGAAACTTTGTTGTCGTGAAAATAGGGTTATTGTTAAAACAGCGATTTGTAACACAAATCTGTGAGTCCTGCAATGCACTGACATATTTTCCATCTCTAGGGATATAGACCCACCAACAAGTCAAAATGAGCATCCGTCGGTATCTGGCACGGCATTGCGCAGGTTTTCTTCATACTTAACCGATAGACAGAAACGACTAATGTTGGAAACTGTTTCTCCTATATGCTGCCCGCCTCATGTGGGGTTCTGTTTTGGGGCCATTGCTTTTCACTCTCTACACAACGCCACTAAGTTCTGTTATCAAAGGTCACTACTTGGATCAACACCTATATGCAAATGACACACAAGTCTAACTTGTTTGCCCCATCTGGTACTTGTCGCTCCCGAAATCAGCTCAGGGATTGTCTTCAAGACAATATATATATATATATATATATATATATATATATATATATATATATATATATATATATATATGTGACCCCGGCTTACCAAATCAGTGACAAGTCGGGAAAATGTTCATGTACTTTTTTGACATATTTGGAAAGAGGAGCCATAGTACTTTACAGTAATTCAAAAATTATGACTCTACTATAAAAATTGGGGAAGTTATATCACATTTGGTATGGTAGGGGTCAAAAAGTAAAAGTGGAGAAAACGGCCGTTAAAGTTTTGGATTATGCATGGGCTTAGATACCATATACATATTATGTGTATTGCATTCAAATTTGGCATGCAGCTATGGTATCATAGTGCAATGATAGAGGGCAAATAACAACCAGCTGCTGCAACAATACCTGAAGTTATGGTACATTATATGTGCCATAACTTCAGGAATTAATTTCCGTGCTAATTAATTTCACAGCTAATTAGTATAAAACAAAGCCGTTTTTAGGCTAATTTAGCGCAGTATCCTGCACCAAAATAATTACTGAACGGATAAATTTCCTACTTCCTGCGAGACAAATGTAGCCATACGTTTTAGCTGCTAAATAACATAACATTGAATAAAATCCATCGAGAACTTTTATTTATTTATGAGTTTTTCAACATCGGGGTAGGCCATTTTAGGCCGCCCGATCGCTGCTATACGTTCGCCTCCGGCGCAAACCCTCGGCGCAAGCTGTGAAATGTTGCGCTGACAAATGGTCGATTTTTCAGACCAAAACGTATTATTATGAGTATACACCATCTCTAGGTCTATGCAAAATGTCAGGACAATTGGAGCATTATTGTCGTTGCTTAACATGTTCCCGTCTTCGTTGTCATCGTGAACGGCTTCCCAGTCGTATTCGACCGTAACGTCGCTGTCGGTTTCGCTGTCAAGGTCAGCGTCCCATTCCGAGGCGTCGCAATCGTACTGCTCCCACATCCGCGCAACAGCAATGTCATCGCCGGTTGGTGAATTCAGCACACGTAGCAACGCGTCCGACATTATGTTGCAAAAGATTTAATAACAGGGAAACAACGATAGAAAAACACGGCGGAATACGAACGACCTTGGCTACTTGTTTACGTTAGCACTGCCTTACTGCGCATATGCGTAGGCGATCATCCAATTGCAAGCACCGAAGCGCGCACGTGACAGAGCACGCTCTCATTAGTATGCAAAAGCATTCTCAGGGTAGCCCCCTATTGGGTAGTTTTGAGCTATTTTGGTGTACTTGGCCCGAATATGGGTTACTCTACGTCAGAGAGGAAGAAATGCCCTCTCTGGTGATACCCGATACACAGGGGTAACCCCAAAGCAACATGGCGGATTTCATCGAAGGAATCGAAGCAAAATCCTTCTGTTTGAGTAATTTTGGACTAGTTGATCAAGAGGGCTCGCATTATAATACGTTAAAATACACATTTTATTTGGAATAAATAGTGTAGGATGGGTGGAAGTGTTAAAACGGATGTTATAAATTTTATTTATGTAAAAACCTAAAATTCATCCAAATCATGCCAACTGGCTTTAGACGGCACTCACGGCAAATTTCAAATACCGACTTGTCACTCATTTGGTCAGCCGGCGTCACACACACACACATATATATATATATATATATATATATATATATATATATATATATATATATATATATATATATATATATCATATTTGACGCTACGATACCACGTGATCGCCTTGCTAATTAACTTTCGGCTATCCGTGGGAATCGCAATGTTGACGATTTTAGGTACTGACAATATATGTGTCAGGTATATTCCATTACAGCAGCAAACCTTAGGTGATATTTGTGTTAAATAAAGTACAACTTATATAAATATTTCATATTACTTATTGTCAATATTGTTTACTTTTTTAACGATGTCACATTTCTAAAACACTTTCACATCAAATTTATACCTTTGCAAAACGAACAGATCTAGAAAGAGATAATTCTATCGACAAATGATACGTTATCGTTAATAGAGTAGTGCCTGCTAAATTTAACTCAGGTGTTGAATTCAGCATTTACATCACCCTTCTTTCGGTAACAGAGCAGGCTGTTAGGTTCCTTGCGGCACTTGCCGGTATTTTAAATTGACTTGACGGGACTTGACCAATCACAGCGGCTGTACTATACGGGAGTTACGAAAGTCGTTTGTCGAGTGACTAAACTAGTTTTGATACAATGTGAGTTGTCTCTGTATTATATTATTTTTTGTTACAATACATAACATTATACGTGTTTTTATGATCATCAAAAAATAGTAAGTTAAATGATTATTTGTTGTCGCTATATAAAACGCAGATATGTTTATTTTTCATAACAATTCACCACACAAAAATACTATATTAAAATGTGTTACGGCTGTTCTAAAACAACTAAGGTTTCCCAAGTCGGTTGGACATTGGAGTTTTCCTATTTGAAACTTTCATGGCACCATTTCTTTAATGTTTCAGGAGCTCATTACAGTAATGTAACTCTTTTTGACGATTTTGTTCGTAACTATAATCTGACAAGAGAACCTTGTTGCCAGAAGGACGCCAATTAGGAAATTCCGGTAAGTTTGAATAAACCGTCTTCCAAGAAAATGCGGAGTTTGTATATTGTGTAAATGTCTCGAATTAATAACGGACTGTAATCTGTATGTGTTGACATATTTTCATTCGTTCACGTGAAATCGTTATCGTGGTAACAAAACAGAACACAGACACATATTTACCATATTTATTTTTGGTAAGCTAAGCAACGATAGCACAGTGTCAACGATCCTGCTCAACATATCGTGACAGCATTTGAAAAATCATTTCGATTTCAAACCAAGATGGGCCTGTTCGTCTGGCTACGAATGCAAATCGTAATGCATATTCAGCTGCCAAAATAAAAATAAAAACAAACATTTGATGTAGAACATTATCTGATTAGAGAAAATACAAATAAATAACTCTTGATTCCATACTATATAATGAAAACGTACACCTATAATGTAAAGCAAGTCCATGTTCCTGAAATGTGCTAAAAGCGTACCTCAGAAGAAGACAGCGGCAGCATCCTTCGACCACCGAAAGTTGTCTTTCGACGTTTCTACAACATATTTGTTACAAAACGTAGTGCTGAGAAAGATTCAATAAAAATACATGAATGTAAATATATACAGATACATGTGTATGTACGCATACGTTTGAATACCGATTCATCTGTACCAATGTACAAACGTAAATGCGTAGTTTCAATTATATATAAATTATATACATTTATATATATAATATATATATATATATATATATATATATATATATATATATATATATATATATATATATACATATATATATATATAT
>OZ024857.1:41521715-41529215 GCA_964017155.1 Oasisia sp. SBJ-2009 | reverse complement strand
GTCAGTCAGTCAGTCAGTCAGTCAGTCAGTCAGTCAGTCAGTCAGTCAGTCAGTCAGTCAGTCAGTCAGTCAGTCAGTCAGTCAGTCAGTCAGTCAGTCAGTCAGTCACTCACTCACTCACTCACTCACTCACTCACTCACTCACTCACTCAGTCAGTCAGTCAGTCAGTCATTCATTCATTCATTCATTCATTTATTTATTTATTTATTTATTTATTTATTCATTTATTCATTATTATGAGTCAGTGAGGCAGTGAGTCAGTAGCCAGTGAGTCAGTGAGTGAGTCAGTGAGTGAGTCAGTGAGTGAGTCAGTGAGTGAGTCAGTGAGTGAGTCAGTGAGTGAGTGAGTCAGTGAGTGAGTTAGTGAGTGAGTCAGTGAGTGAGTCAGTGAGTGAATCAGTGAGTGAGTCAGTGAGTGAGTGAGACAGTGAGTCAGTGAGTCAGTGAGTCAGTCAGTGAGTCAGTCAGTGAGTCAGTGAGTGAGTCAGTGAGTCAGTGAGTCAGTGAGTGAGTCAGTGAGTCAGTGAGTCAGTGAGTCAGTCAGTCAGTCAGTCAGTCAGTGAGTCAGTGAGTCAGTCAGTGAGTCAGTCAGTGAATCAGTCAGTGAGTCAGTCAGTGAGTCAGTCAGTGAGTCAGTCTTTGAGTCAGTGAGTCAGTGATTCAGTGAGTGAGTCAGTGAGTGAGTCAGTGAGTGAGTCAGTGAGTCAGTGAGTCAGTGAGTCAGTGAGTCAGTGAGTCAGTGAGTCAGTCAGGGAGTCAGTGAGTCAGTGAGTTAGTGAGTTAGTGAGTCAGTCAATCAGTCAGTCAGTCAGTCAGTCAGTCAGTCAGTCAGTCAGTCAGTCAGTCAGTCAGTCAGTGAGTCAGTCAGTGAGTCAGTGAGTCAGTCAGTGAGTCAGTCAGTGAGTCAGTCAGTGAGTCAGTCAGTGAGTCAGTCAGTCAGTGAGTCAGTGAGTCAGTCGTTCGGTCGGTCGGTCGTTCGGTCGGTCGGTCGGTCGGTCGGTCGGTCGGTCGGTCGGTCGGTCGGTCGGTCGGTCGGTCGGTCGGTCGGTCGGTCGGTCGGTCGGTCGGTCGGTCGGTCGGTCGGTCGGTCGGTCGGTCGGTCGGTCGGTCAGTCAGTCAGTGAGGGAGTCAATCAGTCAGTTAGCCGGCCAGCCAGCCAGCCTGCGGGCTTACTATATCAGCTACCCTTAATTAATTATACAGAGGTTTGTAATATGTGCCTGAGTCTGGAAACTAAGCGAAATGTGATAAAAGAACGTGAACATAATATTTGTATGACCTTGTACGCGAAATGTAGCTATTACTTAACAAAGTATTGTAAAGCTACTTTCAGGTGCTAAAAAAGTGTGCATTTTCTGTATAGAAAGTGACAGGAATGACATGCCTTGATTCATTGTTATATATTTCAAGTCATCATAAGTATGTTAACAGTTTCACATAAGACCCGTTTATGTACCTATAATATAATCAGACGTCCTGGCTAGTAATTCAATAACACACACTCAACGTCTGATTTGCCTCCGTTCAGCCCATAAAACTACTAATGTAGTTTAGAAACAGAAACGAAGTATCAACAAAATAACAAATACTAAATATGGACTGCGGATATTCTATTTTCGACCATTTTCATCTGATACAAAATTAATTATCATATTGTATGAATACTGTTCACAGTGGTGTCGAGGAAAGTGATTTATTGCATATGGGTCATGGTGATACAGTGGAATTTTAGTTTTAAATATGTCGGAATGTTACTATAATTGTAGAATGGACAACGCAATTAGAATGAGAGTATCAACTACATAATAATAATAATAATAATAATAATAATAATAATAATAATAATAATAATAATAATAATAATAATAGTAATAATAATAAACGAAAATTGACTCGCCTTTCCAACCGACTCCAGCATACCTGGGGACAATTTCACTAACGTTGTTAAGAGCTCTTAAACCACATTTTGCTCCGTAAAATATATTTTTATCCTTAACGGTGCACTAGAAAACCTGAAAACTGTCAACACCACGAAGTGTCGGAAGAAGATTATCGCTGGTGTGTCATGGAAATAGTGTCCTCGGTAATACGGCAATAGGTATTTGCGTTTTGAAAAGCTTCATCTCACTTAACAACATACTTTGTCAACAGACGAGTTTTCCTTATCTAAGTGAAACGGTACCCTGGCGACATCTGTAACTTACACAGGCGGCATATAGGTAACACATTGATTTTGCGTGCCCATGGACTCTTGAATAAAACAGGCAGATAAGTATTCTAATTCGGGAGATCAAAATAAGTTTATGGATTTTTCTCAAGATTCGCGAAATATCCCCGCCAAATCTGGCGACTTGGAAGTTCTGTAAAAGAACATCTTAAGTAGGTGACACGGTTATTAACATATACTGCCAAAACATTCTGTTTAACTCTCGCGCGACTATAATGTCGACTCACTTACCATGACATGTAGAAGATGAGACCAAACACCGAATGATTTGCTGGCAACTTCTCTATGCAGTTATTCCAAAGCGGTAGTGATCTGAGCATGCGCGACTATGATTGCTTGTAAACAGTCATTAAGTATACGTGTGATGCATGGACTGGCTGAGAGGAGACCAGCTATAATCAACTGTGTAGACAGCTTGCTTAGTGACGAGAACGGTATACAAGGCTCAGGTATGGAGTTGTTAATTGGCTTGTACTTGTGCTTGTGCATACGTGTGAATGTGAGTTAGTGAGTGAGTGAGGGAGTGAGTGAGTGGGTGAGTGAGTGGGTGAGTGAGTGAGTGAGTGAGTGAGTGAGTGAGTGAGTGAGAGATAGAGGTAGTAAGGGCGTCAGTGATTGTGACAGTAACCGAATGAGTGAGTGAGTGAAAGAGTCAGTGAATTACGCGTTCAGTCAGTGGTTACTTGATTTATTGGTTAGTAGGTTAGCTGGATGATTGGATGGTTTATTGGTTAGAAGATTGGTTTCTTGTTGATAGATGTGTGTCTTTCTTGGTGGCTTGATTGGTTAGTTTGACTATATTTGCTGGTTGGCTTGGTGGTTGGTTAGTTGGTTGTTTGGCCTTTTGTTTTGTTGGTAGCTACGTCGATTAAGAGAAAAGATACGCAACATAAGTTGACATTTATTTTGCTTAACATACTGCATAGGGATATTTGTTTACGTTTTACATTTCAATCCCTTGCCGCTCTGTTCAATCGGGTATTTTCTCGAATTCTGTGAGAAACATTCTGTCAAACTAACCTATTGATAGAATAATGTTCATTGCTATTCCAAAGAAGGAACTGCAGGTTAATAGGCTCATCAAATCGAGCATCACTAAATGTTCTGCATAAAGGTGGTGAATCGCCTTTATGACAGTTAATAATTGACTTCAGTAAGTCGAGTATTGATCTACGGTATATCAACGTTAACACCATTACAAGTTATGTTAACGCTGAAATACTGCAGATAAATACAGACACTCTCCACCTCTTCGTGTGCAAAGTTGAACGATCGGAGATCTCGGCCAGACAGCGACGTGGGGTAATAACACCACCATTTAATTTCCGCTTTCGTCTAGGGTCTATTTGTCGTTCATATGACTGTGCATTTATATCAATCAGACCATTTACGACCAATTTTACACAGTTTGTTACTTCAACTAATCGCAACGAAAACACGATTTTCTTCTACATTTGACAGTTTTTCTACCTATTGACTGTTTTTATCTGAATATCATTGCAAATTGCACGAGGTTGTCTACTGTTGAGCTTTGGCTAGGAGCAACAGTATCTTTCACGTTTTGCACGAATTCGTCTTCCTCAGCTAAATGACCTAGTGACTAGAACATCGGAAGTTTCATGGATAGATCTGTGTTCTAGTTCTAGTTGTTGTATGATTAGTCTATTAGTCGTTATATATATATATATATATATATATATATATATATATATATATATATATATATATATATATATATATATATATATATATATTACATATATATGGATTACAAACAGTGATTTTACAGGAAATACTGTATGCTATGCATTGCTATCACACGTTTTCAATATATTAGACCCGTATAGTTATAGACCCATATTCTTGTGTAATGTTGATGAAAACCCTAAAGGCCTAGATTACATTTTACGTCGTGGTAGATACAATATTATAACATCCGCAGATTTTAAAATAAATTTGAAACAGAACCTTTAGTTCACATGTTCTGAAATGTTCATACTCCTGAGTTGTATACTCATTATTTTATAGTGGTTTGTATTAGGTCACTTCTTTTGCAATTTAACTGAAAATTTGTTGTCGTGAAAATGGGGTTAATGCTAAAACAGCGATTTCTCACAGAAATTAGTCCTGCAATGCTATCACATATTTTCCATCTCTAGGGAAGTAGCGCTATCATCAACACACTATGAGCATCCGTCGCTATCTTGAACGTGTTACAACTCTGTTACGCCACAACAGCTATGAAAATGCATAAAGCAAATCTTACACAGGCGGCCTACTCCTTCTCTACCAACTCATGCATCAGTCAAGTCATTGTGTGATTCTTTTTCTCGTCATATTAGAAACAAAATTACCTTAATCCATTCTGCTTTCACACGTCTTACTCCAGACATTGACAATACTGACTTTGTCAGAAGTGAATTCTCAATTTATGTTTATTAAATCAGCCACAATCACTGGACTGAAAAATATATCCATGTCGTCCCCACATAAATCCTGTGACCTCGACCAACTCCGACCATACTCCTAAAAGCATGTCGTGTCTTTTTAATTAAACCAATAAAAACATCATAAATGCATCTTAGTACTCCGGCTTATTTCCTGTTGATTTTAAGTGAGCGCATGTAAACCCAATTGTTATCCAGAAGAAATCTCCGCCTAAAGATGACCTAAATAGCTACATACCCATTTCCAAATTGAGCTTTATTTCAAAGGTACTTGAAAAGATGTAGCTAATCGTCTCTGGTCTCAGATATACCCAAATGCCTTAACCGATATGTTGCAGTCTGCGTACAAACACATTCACTTCAAAGAAACTGTTCTTTTAAAAGTACAAAATAACATTAGCCACAACATTGATAATGTCAAAGCTACCGCACTGACCCTGCTTGACCTATCTGCCGCATTTGATACAACTGACCAAACCATTCTCAATAGACGTTGATCAAATTGGTACGGCATATCTGGCACAGCGGTGCGCTGGTTTGCTATATAGCTGACTGATAGACGGAAAGGATTAACGTAGGAATCTGTTTCTTCCATATGTTGCCCGCCTCATGTGGTGTTCTGTTTTTGGCCATTACTTTTCACTCTCTATACAACGCCAAGTTTTTCCATCAAAGGTCACAACTTGGATCATCCCCTTTATGCAGATGACACACAAATACACATTTCTTTGGCCCCACCTGATACTTGTCGCTCCCGAAATCAGCTCAGGGATTGTGTCCGTTTGGATGAAAAATAAAGAATAAATGCATCATGCATATAAGACCTATTTTCTCATTATAAATACCCCAACGCAGAATTGAAAACTATATGGCTTTTTCCCGACACATATACTGAGTCAGCGTATCACACCAGCAGCCTCAGTGTTAGATTTCGGAGTACCGTTTGATGAAAACTTCAATTTCAAACAACATATATCGAAAACAGGTCGCTGCTGTTATTAACATACTCGCCATATTCGCTGTATTCGCCGGTATGTGTCACTTTCCGTTGCAAAAACCAATGCAACAGCTCTAGTAAGCAGCAGACTTGACCACTGCAATTACATCCTTTACAATACTGCAAAGAAGGATACAGCAAACCTTCAACGTGTCAAAATATTTTTGGCTAGGGTAGTCATGCGTTCTCTTCGTTTGTGTCGCTCAACGCCCCTTCTGAAATCATTTCTTTGGATCCCTGTGCGCCATAGCATTGTTTGAAGATTTTCAAGAAATTCCAGACAGCTGCAATCAATCATTGGCAACCCTCTTTACATTCCTCGTATCAAATCGAAAGTTGGAACTTAGTTACTCAGAAAACGAATCGAAGTCGGCACCGAACGGGACGCCCAGTCAGGCCTCCGAGAAACCTCTGGCTTCAATTTATTAACACAATTTGATTCGTATGAAACCGTAAGAGAAATATTTATTCCCTGGGATCGGAATATCGCATACTAATTTACTACAACGTTCGTTTCGACACAACAACAGTCCTTATAAACATGCTATGAATACGCAGAAAGGGTCTGTCTCGTGTCATCTTTGATGCCATGATACCATTTACGTCTTGCTAGTTAACTTTCAGCTTTCCGTGGGAATTGCTATGTTGACGAGTTTCGCTACTGAAAATATATGTATCAGGTATATTCCCTTACAGCAACAAACCTTAGGTGATAGTTGTATTAAATAAACATACGATTTATGTAAATATTACATATTACTCATTTTCAATATTTTTCACTTTATTAACGATGTCACATTTCTAAAACACTCACGTCGGATTTATATCTTTGCAAAACGAACAGATCTAGAAACAGGTAATTATATGGAAAAATGATACGTTATCGTTAATAGAGTAGTACCTGCTAAATTTAACCCAGGTGTTGAATTCAGAATTTACATCACCCTTCTTTGGACAAAAGGGAAGGCTATACATGTTTTTTTTTATAATCACCAACAAATAGTAATTTAAATGATTATTTGTTGCTGCTATATATAACGCAGATTTCATAACAATTCACAAGACAAAAATACAATATTAAAATGTGTTACGGCTTTACTAAAACAAGTAAGGTTTGTCAAGTCGGTTGGACGATGGCGTTTTCCAATTAAAAAAAATTACGTGGTACTGTTTTTTTAATGTTTCACGAGCTCTTTAGCGTAATGTAACTCTTCTTGTCCATTTTGCTCGTAAACTTTAATCTGACAAGTGAACCTTGCTGGCACGAGGCCGCCAACTAGGATATTCAAGTAAGTCAGAAAAAGCGTCTTTCAAGTCAAGGCGGAGTTTGAGCGTTGTGTAAATGTCTCGTAAATTCAATAAAGGATTGTATGCGTCTACATATCTTCATTCGTTCATGTGAAATCGTTATCGTAGTGACAAAACAAAACACAGACATATATTTATCATATTTATTTTTGTCAAGTTCAGCAACGTTAGCAAAGTGTCAACAATCTCTTTCAAAACATCGTGACAGCATTTGATGAAGTAATTTCAATTTCAAGCCAATTTGTTAGTCTGGCTACCAATGTAAATCGTCATGGATATTGGGTGTATGCCATTGCATCAAGCAGCAACTCTGGTTAGAAGCAATATCTATTAAACGCAACTAAACTGCATGTCATTGTGTCGTTTCGTTGTCTCAAACAGTCCAGAATTCGTCCGTCCCTTTGATGTCGACTCTTCTAGTCCGACTCGTTGTCTTAGCGTCGCTTCTACGAGTAACACCATCAAATTAAAACAACATTTTTGCATAAACTGATATCGAGCAAATCACGATCAAACCATT
>OZ024857.1:41499215-41516715 GCA_964017155.1 Oasisia sp. SBJ-2009 | reverse complement strand
ATGAAAACCCTAAAGGCATAGGTTACATTTTACGTCGGGGTAGATACAATATTATAACAACCGCAGATATTACAATAAATGTGCAACAGAACCTTTCGTTCACATGTTCTGAAATGTTCATACTCCTGAGTTATATACTCATTTCTTTATAGTGGTTTGTCTTAGGTCACTCCTTTAGCAATTTAGCAGAATGTTTGTTGCCGTGAAAATGGATTTAATGCTAAAACAGCGATTTCTCACAGAAAACTGTGAGTCCTGCAATGCTATCACATATTTTTAATCTGTAGGGAAATAGCGCTATCAACAACAAACTATGAGCATCTGGATCGAGTTTGGTGTGAATCGCTTTCTTCCATTGACAGGTCAAGACAGTCACGACAATGTCATCAATGTAACTGAGATATGGCTAGAGGAAAATCGGATTGTTACGACAATATGGCCTCAAACAACTCTTTTACGCCACAACAACTATAAAAATGCATAAATCAAATATTACACAGGCGGCCTACTCCTTCTCTTCCAATTACTGCATAAGTGATTCTTTTTCTTGTCATTTTAAAAACAAAATTAGCCTGATCCATTCCACTTTCAGAGGTCTTACTCCAGAAATTGTAAATACTGACTTTCTCATAAGTAAATTCTCAATTCGTGTTGTTTAAATCAGCCACAATCATTGGACTGAGAAATCTATCCATGTCGTCCCCAAATAAATCCTGTGACCTCAACCAACTCCGACCATACTCCTAAAAGCATGTCTTGTCGTATTAATTTAATCAGTAACAAACATCATAAATGCATCTCAATACACCGACTTATTTTGGTGATTTTAAATGAGCGCATGTAAGCCCAATTGTTAAGAAGGTATCTCTGCCTTAAAGGACAACACATGGCAACGGTTTCGTGGCATACACCTAATAGAGTTAATATAAAGTAACAATTTCCACATATACTCAATTTGTAACGCCAGCGGTTTACCAGAAAAATATTTTTGTTACCAGAAAAATATTTTTGAAACTCAGTCATCGAAATACTATGTGCTACTCTATGTTAGACGAAGAATGACGTCACGAAGCGTTAGCGCTCTCCACAGATTCCCTGCATATTAGTTATTTATAAATCCGTCTAGAGGCGCTGTGCGCAGTTTCGGCCCGCACATCGAAAAAAAATACATCACAATCACCTACGATGACCAAACTTCGCAGGGCGTATCTACTACACCTGAACTACGCGTATGCACTTGTTATGTGATCAAAAAATAATAATTAATGCCTGAAATCAATCAAAATGTGTAAGTCAATACGATCTGACTCCACGACAGCAAGATGGTGGCGCCACCTGACGGAGTTTACTGTTTCAGTAGTGACTCGGCGAGGCGTTATATTTACTTACACAGTTTGATCGATTTCAGGGATTAATTTTTTTTTTGATCACGTGACAAGTGCATACGCGTACTACAGGTGCAGTAGATACGCCCTGCGAAGTTTGGTCATCGTAGGTGATCATTTTGATTTGTTTTCGAAGTGCGGGCCTAAACTGCAAAAGTACCCGCAATTGTGAATGTACGTTCAATACTACCGGTTGTTTCAACGGGAAAGAAAAAAAAGATAGATCAAAATTTCTCACGGAACTATTACTGCAACCGTATGCCGAACAGTAAGGCATAATTACAAAAGTCTATACCACAGATTTGACCACATATTTAGATACACGTCTAAGCAGCTGCTACATGTCACGCCAACTGAACGAAGACTCGAAATTGTTGATCGACCCTTAACGACGTCGCAGGAAGCTGACAGGCTTCAGCAGAGACCTATAATGCCGCGCCCTTATTGGCCAAGCCAAGTTAACCCGTCACCGATGGCCGCGTCTAGGCCATAGTGGATTTCGAGTTAACCGCTGACGTTACAAAATTGAGTATATGTGGAAATTGTTACTTTGTATAAACTCTATTAGGTGTATGACACGAAACGTTTACCATTTTTTGTCCTTTAAGATGACCTAAATAGATACAGACCCATTTCCAAATTGAGCTTTATTTCAAAAGTACTTGAAAATGTTGTAGCTATCCGTCTCAGGTATCACATACACACAAACGATTTAACCGATATGTCGCAATCTGCGAACAAACAATTTCACTCTTCAGAAACTGTTATTTTAAAAGTACACAATGACATTAGCCTTAACATTGATAATGACAAAGTTACCGCACTGACCCTGCTTGGTCTATCTGCCGCATTTGACGCTACTGACCATTCTCATTAGACGTTTATCAACTTAGTACGGCATATCTGGCACGGCATTGCGCTGGTTTTCTTCATACCTAACTGATAGGCGGCGAACCATTAACGTAGGAAACTTGTTCTAAGATATGCTGCCCACCTCATGTGATGTACCCCAGGGTTCTGTATTGGGGCCATTGCTTTTCACTCTCTGTACAACGCCACTAAATTATGTTATCAAACGTCACAACTTGGATCATTGCCTTTATGCAGATGACACACAAATTTACATATTTTGGCCCGACCTGATACCTGTCGCTCCCTAAATCAGCTCAGGGATTGTGTCCAAGACGTCTTCTTTGGGATGAAAAACAGTAAATTAAAGCTTCATGCAGATAAGACCTATTTTCCCACATATGCTCCCTCTGCACTATCGCATTATTCCACACAGCTGCGATCAATCAGTGTTAACCCTCGTTACATTCCCCGGATCAATACGAAAGCTGGAACTTAGTTACTCAGAAAACGACCCGAGGTAAGTCAGGCCTCCGAGGAACCTCTGGCTTCAATTTTATAACACAATTTCATTCGTGTGGAATCGTAAGATAAATATTTATTCCCTAAGATGACAAGTATTTGTATTAAGTCGGAATATCACACACTAATTTATTACGACGCTCGTTTCGACACAAAAACTGTCCTTGTAAAGATGCTTTGAATACGCAGAAAGGGTCTGTCTGGTGTCATCTTTGATGCCATGATACCACGTGATCGCCTTGCTAATTAACTTTCAGCTTTCCGTTGGAATCGCTATGTTGACGAGATTAGCTACTGAAAATATATGTGTCAGCTATATTCCCTTACAGCAACAAACCTTAGGTGATATATGTGTATTAAATAAACATACGATTTATGTAAATATTACAGGTTACTTATTGTCAATATTTTTCACTTTATTAACGATGTCACTTTTCTAAAACACTCACGTCGGTTTTATATCTGTGCAAAACGAACAGATCTAGAAAGAGGTAATTATATGGAAAAATGATACGTTATCGTTAATAGAGTAGTACCTGCTAAAGTTAACTCAGGTGTTGAATTCAGCATTTACATCACCCTTCTTTGGACAAAAGGGAAGGCTATACATGTTTTTTTTGTAATCACAAACAAATAGTAATTTAAATGTTTATTTGTTGCTGCTATATATAACGCAGATTTCATAACAATTCACAAGACAAAAATACAATGTTAAAATGTGTTACGGCTTTACTAAAACAAGTAAGGTTTGCCAAGTCGGATGGACGATGGCGTTTTACAATTTAAAAAGATTACGTGGTACTGTTTCTTTAATGTTTCAGGAGCTCTTTAGCGTAATGTAACTCTTCTTGTCCATTTTGCTCGTAAACTTTAATCTGACAAGTGAACCTTGCTGGCACGAGGCCGCCAACTAGGATATTCCAGTACGTCAGAAAAAGCGTCTTCCAAGTCAAGGCGGAGTTTGAGCGTTGTGTAAATGTCTCGTAAATTTAATAAAGGACTGTATGCTTCTACATATCTTCATTCTTTCATGTGAAATCGTTATCGTGGTGACAAAACAAAACACAGACATAATATATTTATCATATTTATTGTTGTCAAACTCAGCAACGTTAGCAAAGTGTCAACAATCTCTTTCAACACAGCGTGACAGCATTTGATGAAGTAATTTCAATTTCAAGCCAACTTGTTAGTCTGGCTACCAATATAAATCGTCATGGATATTGGGTGTATGCCTTGCAACAAGCAGCAACTCTGGTTATAAGCAATATCTATGCAATGCAACTAAACTACATTTCATTGTGTCGTTTCGTTGTCTCAAACAGACCAGAATTCGTCCGTCCCTTTGACGTCGACTCTTCCAGTCCGAATCGTTGACTTAGGCCAACACCTACGGTGTCCTGGTCGTCAATCCAAATTTTACCACATCTCCTGCATTCAAAGTGAAGCAGATACAGTTTGTTTAAACACACACACACAACATTACGGAAGACCGACCGACCGACCGACCGACCGACCGACCGACCGACCGACCGACCGACCGACCGACCGACCGACCGACCGACCGACCGACCGACCGACCGACCGACCGACCGACCGACCGACCGACCGACCGACCGACCGACCGACCGACCGACCGACCGACCGACCGACCGACCGACCGACCGACCGACCGACCGACCGACCGACCGACCGACCGACCGACCGACCGACCGACCGACCGACCGACCGACCGACCGACCGACCGACCGACCGACCGACCGCCTATGTATGTGTGTATGAATGTATATGTTTTTTTGTGTGTGTGTGTTTGTATATATATATATATATATATATATATATATATATATATATATATATATATATATGTATGTTTGTATGTATTTAAATGTATGTATGTATGTATGTTTGTATGAATGTATTTATGTATGTATGTATGTATGTATGTATGTATGTATGTATGTATGTATGTATGTATGTATATATATATGTATGTATGTATGTATGTATGTATGTATGTATGTATGTATGTATGTATGTATGTATGTATGCAAGTATGTATGTGTGTATGTATGCATGTACGTATATGTATGTATGTACGTATGTATATATTTAATCAATAAAATAACACATAAGTGGAGGATCATCATAGAGGGTAGCACGTTCTTGGATGTACACACGTATGCACATACCTTCACGTAATAAACACAATTATATTAGTTAAAACTGTACATTCATGCATCTTTTTGCCATACATACATAAATACATACATACATTCATACATACACACATACATACATACATGCATACATAAGTAACTACATAAATACGTACTTGCACACACACACATACATACATACATATACATACATACACACACACATACATACACATACATACATACATACATACATACATACATACATACATACATGCATGCATACATGCATACATGCATACATGCATACATACATACATACATACACACATACACACATACACACATGCATACATGCATACATACATACATACATACACACATGCACACATACGCACATACGCACATTCGCACATACACACATACACACATACACACATACACACATACACACATACACACATACACACGTACACACATACACACACACACACATACACACATACACACATACATACATACATACATACATACATACATACATACATACATACATACATACATACATACATACATACATACACACATACATACATACATATATGCTTACATGCATACATGCATACATTCGTACATAACACATACATAAACAAATACATAGATTCGTATACAAATACATACATACATCTGTCAATATATAGGTACACACTTAACGTAAAGCATATCCGTGTTTCTGAAATGTGTTAACATCTTACCCAGAAAGAGGCGGCGCCAGCAATGTTGTATGGTACCTCCTCGACCGGCCTAGTACGACCGCCGAACGCTGGCTTTCCACGTTTCTACATAAGATGTAATACAAGTAAAACAAAAACAATGACCGACCGACAGTCCGTCCGTTCCGTCCGTTCCGTCCGTTCCGTCCGTCCGTTCCGCCCGTTCCGCCCGTTCCGCCCGTTCCGCCCGTTCCGCCCGTTCCGTCCGTCCGTCCGTCCGTCCGTCCGTCCGTCCGTCCGTCCGTCCGTCCGTCCGTCCGTCCGTCCGTCCGTCCGTCCGTCCGTCCGTCCGTCCGTCCGTCCGTCCGTCCGTCCGTCCGTCCGTCCGTCCGTCCGTCCGTCCGTCCGTCCGTCCGTCCGTCCGTCCGTCCGTCCGTCCGTCCGTCCGTCCGTCCGTCCGTCCGTCCGTCCGTCCGTCCGTCCGTCCGTCCGTCCGTCCGTCCGTCCGTCCGTCCGTCCGTCCGTCCGTCCGTCCGTCCGTCCGACCGACCGATCGGCCGGCCGGCCGACCGACCGACCGACCGACCGACCGACCGACCGACCGACCGACCGACCGTCCGACAGACAAACCGACTAGCCGGCCGGCCGGCCGGCCGGCCGACGGACCAACGGACCGACCTATATAAGCATTCATGCATACAAACGTATTTACGTATGTACGCACTTATCTCTATTAATACATACATAGTTTCCCCTGTATATTTTTGCCTATATACATACATGCATACAGGCATACATAATTACTTACATATGTACTTACTTACTTATACATGTATGCATACATTCTGGCATGCATAGGCCATTTTCTCTGTAGAACTGTAGTCTGTAGTCTGTGGTTGGGCCAAGGTATCAAAATTCTCCTTCTACGGTTGCCCATGTTGCGCTATATATTGGTACATTGTATCCTTCCAGTTGTAACTTAGTTCCTCTCTTTATCGTCTCACCAGTCTTCCTCTAGATCAGTTTCGTTCGTAGGCTGTCCAGGTAATATGCGATGTCCGTCTTTTATCTTCTGTTCTATTGGCATGCCATGCCCAGGTCCTCTTCCGCTTTCTGACTTGTTCAGTCACGTATGTTCCCTTTGTCTGTTCCTTTACGCGTACTTCTTTTCATATTTATTTGGGGAGCTGCTAGCTTATTCTTTGCTGGGCGGGTGAGTGCCGTTTCGGCGCCGTATATTATTGCTGGCAGCACGCATGAGTTGTAAAATAATTTCTTCAAGCATTTTCAGACGTTTCTTTCAAATTTGTCTATCTGAGTGGAATTGTAATGTACTGGTGCATCGTTTTCCAACATGATCGTTGTCTTCGACTTGTTTATAGTCACTCTATGATTTTAAATTCCATCTGCTAGATTCTGTTTAATACATACTCGCGTACGTACGTATATACGTACATACATATGTACATACCCAAATACACGGGAACACACATATATACATATGTACGTAATACATCCACACATACACACACATCCACACACACACGTATATATATATATATATATATATATATATATATATATATATATATATAAAATACATGAACGTACATATGTATAACCATAAATTCATACTTACATAAATCATGCACGTACGTACACACACACACACGCACTCACACACACACACACACACACACACACACACACACACACACACACACACACACACACACGCACGCACGCACGCACGCACGCAAGCAAGCGCGCGTGCGTGCGTGCGTGCGTGCGTGCGTGCGTGCGTGTGTGTGTGACGCGGCATGCCAAAACCAGGCTTTTGTAGGCAAGTTGACAATTCCATATTATTACTGATTCAATTAGAGGAGATGAAGAGCTTTAAAATGATACCAAGATGAACACTCTATCTTGTGTATGGTTGAAGATATTCCACTTCAAGTACATAGGTTTGTGGAATGTCACTTCCGAGAAAATGAGTTTTTAAAGTGATCGGTTGTAAAAAGTGATATCGTGGAATATTACCATAGCAACCACATCTTTATAATGCTCCAATTGTCCTGAAGTTTTGCATAGACCTAGAGATGGTGTATACTCATAATTATTATGTTTTTTGGTCTGAAAAATTGACCATTTGTCAGCGCAACATTTCATAGCTCGCGCCGGGGGTTTGCGCCGGAGGCGAACGTAGCAGCGATCGGGCGGCCTAAAATGGCCTACCCAGATGTTGAAAACATCCTAAAAATAAAAGTTATCGACGGATTTGATTCATATTTATGTTATTTAGCAGCTAAAACGTATGGCTACATTTGTTTCGCAGGAAGTAGGAAATTTATCCGTTCAGTAATTATTTGGGTGCAGGATACTGCGCTAAATTAGCCTAAAAACGGCTTTGTTTTAGACAAATTAGCTGAGAAATTAATTAGGGGCTTGCATTAAAATTCTCATTATTACTAGTCGAGGAGTCGTGGGGTTGAACCTGCTTTTGTCGGATACATTTTTTTCTCTGTTGATTCTGGTAGCCTGGGGCATGGTCAATCAGAATCAGGAGGGTGCCCGCTCCAAACTTGGCTTCTCTTCCACCAACGAGGGAGGCATTCATATAAAATGTGAAGAGGGCCCACCTCCACAGTAGCCGCTGAACTAGCCATCATGCATCATTCAGATTGTCAGCGTTTTTCAATCTGTCAATCTGAGAGCAAGTTTCAGGACTAACCTCTCCGTCAAGGATTTTGGCAGTAATTTAGGTTGGTTTGTTATACATAAAGTATTGAATGTAAACCATACTACACCCACAGAAAAGTTTCGGAGTGTTTCTGAGTGTTTGCCAGTAAGGTTAAAACATATCACATAGACTCTTTCAACCTGGAATTTTCCTACTGTTGATTGACCATTTTCTGCAAAATCATGCCTGAAATCGTGGAATTTTCCTAACTTAAAATGGCTAGAAAAGGGTTAATTCATTCAGTGTTGATCCGTATTTGATTTTGCACCGTAGTATTATGTTAATAAATATCAGGGAATGCAAACTGTGTTCATTTGATATGAGTTTTTACCATGCAAATATGGGAGTTTCCGGTTTTTCAGAATTTGAGTGTATCCGATAGAAAGGGGTTAATATCTAGAGTTGCCCAATAGATATCACCGGGCATCCTCCTGATTCTGATTAAGCATGCCCCAGGCTACAAGAATCAACAGAGAAAAAACTTTATCCGACAAAACCAGGTTCACTAAAATATAGGGCTTTGGCTCCTGGACTACACCCCTTTCAACACTATTTCATGGTATCTATTATGGAAATATTGAAAGATTCATGATTTTGCTGTTTGATTCTGCCCATTTTCGAAATTTTGAGGGCATGCTGACTAATTACACCCTGGCGCCGATCGAGAATCTGCGACAAGCGACTGGTTTTGGCGTGCCGCGTCACACACACACACACACACACACACACACACACACACACACACACACACACACACACACACACACACACACACACAAACACACACACACACACACACACACACACACATATATATATATATATATATATATATATATATATATATATATATATGCACGTTAGCGACCCGCACGTTTGGAGGAGGGCTCTGCATAATATTAGCCTAATTCAGAGTTGTTTTACTGTTTTTACGTGTTAAAGATTTAACAAGATTTAACAAGATTGCCACCTAGAGAATCAACTCTAGATGGCAGGTGGACAAGGAAGCCCTTTGGCTTATCGAGATTCCAACCTATCTATCTAAATGTACCCAGCCCTTCTTAGGTACATGTCAATTTTTTTTAAACATATTAACACTACTAGCACCTACACAATCAGCCGATAATCTGTTCCATTCATTTACTGTTCTTTGTGAAAATGGAAATTTTCTAATATCTAGTCTACACTGCTTCTTTGCTAATGTAATTCCATGTCCTCTAGTCCTTCTCTCTTCCTTATCCGAGAAAAAAATATTTCTGTCAATATTTTCATACCCATTCAATATTTTAAACACTTCTATTTTATCTCCTCTCAATCTCCTGGTTTCTAGTGTTGTTAATCCACATTCTTTTAGACGTATTTCATAACTAATATTCCTGAGTTTTTGTACCATCTTAGTTGCTCTTCTTTGTACTCTTTCTAGTATATCAATATCCTTCTTGCGATATGGCCTCCATGCCTGTATGCAATATTCTAAATGAGGCCTAACTATTGTTTTGTATAGCGGTATTATTAGTTCTTTTTCCTTGTACACTATATTTCGCCTAATTAATCCAAGAATTTGGTTTCCCTTTGCTGCTGCAAGTGCACACCGTTCTGATACCTTCATATCAGCACTAATAGTTAACCCTAAGTCCTTTTCCTTTACGGTAGTATTTAGTACAGTATCACCCATTGTATATTGTGCATCTTCATTCCCATGTCCTGTGTGGAGGCACTTACACTTCCCATAATTAAACAGCATTTGCCACTTCTCAGACCATTCATTCAACTTATTTAGATCATCTTGCAATTGCTGTCTATCTGTATCACTTTCAATTTTTCTAAACACTTTTGTATCGTCCGCAAACTTCAACACCTTGCTTGTTATATCACCATTCAAATCATTGATATATATTTAGAACAAAATAGGTCCCAATACTGATCCCTGCGGTACTCCACTCAAAACCGATTTCCAGTTTGAAACCTCCCCATCAACTACCACTCTTTGTCTTCTATCAATAAGCCATTTTCTATCCAGTTAATCATACCATTGCCTATGCCATGGGCCTTTAGTTTAAGTAGTAATCTTTGATGTGGCACTTTGTCAAAGGCTTTTTTTAAATCTAAGTATATTATATCTACTGGTGATCCCTCGTCTACCCACATTGTGACATCTTCCAAAAAACATAAGATATTTGTTAAGCATGACCTCGCTTTTAGAAACCCATGTTGAGATGGGTTAATCAAGTTATTTTTAACAAGAAAATCAACCAAGTGATCTTTAATTAGTCTTTCTAATAGTTTGCAAATCACCGATGTTATACTAACTGGTCTATGGTTCTCTGACTTGCTTCTTGATCCTTTTTTAAATAATGGTATGATGTTTGCTTCTTTCCATTATAATGGAACTACTCCTTCCTCTATTGACAAATTGAACACTGTTGCAAGTGGTATGCCGATTTGTTCTACAATTTCCAGTAGTAATTTGGGAGGAATCCCATCCAATCCGGGTGACTTATTATCCTTCATATCCCTTATTTTCTTAGCTACCATTTTTTGTGTTACAATTAGTTGTCCTAAATAGTCTGACTCTCTCTCTTCGAATTTAGTCTCTGGTACTGGTAATGCACTAGTATCTTCCCTGGTGAACACCGAACTAAAGTATTCATTTAGGTTTTCTGCCATTAAGAATCCATCTGTTATTATGTTTCCATCACTACCTTCTAGAGGTCCGACCTTATCCTGAACTTTCTGTTTACTTCGAACATACGCATAAAAACTCTTGCTGTCATTTTTTTATATTAAAAGCTAATTTTTGTTCATAGCTTCTCTTTGAATTTCTAATTTCAGCTGTAGCTTGGTTAAGTGCTTCTTTATAAATGGCATAGTCTTCTTCACTTCTATTATGTCTATATGTCTTCCACATCATTTGCTTGTATTTGATTTTTCGAATGGCTTCTTTTGATAAGTGTTTCTTTTTTGACCGTTTCCCCTGTTTTTTCAAAGGGACAAATTGTTCGACAATGCAGTCAATTTCACTCTTTAAGATATTCCAACATTCTGTTGCTGTCTTATTCTCCAGTGTGTTATTCCAGTTTATCTTTGGTAAATGTTTCCTCATGTCCTTATATCTTCCTTTGTGAAAAGTGTTCCTGTACCGTATTTTACGATTCTGTTCTCCTTTTACTTTGATGATAAAATATATCTGGTTGTGATCACTACACCCCAGTGGCTCACATATCCTGACATTATCAATAAATTCCTTCTGTGAGCTCAAAACTATGTCCAATACGTTCTCACCCCTGGTTGGTTCTAACACATGTAGAGTAAGGAAACTGTCTTGTACTAAATTAAAAAACTTTTGATCTTCACTCCCTGTACTCTGTAAAGATTTCCACTGTATACGCCCATGGTTAAAATCCCCCATAATTATACAGTCCCGTTTACTGACTTCCTTTATAGCGTTTTGTATTTTCTCATTCTCATCTGTGCTTATGTTTGGACTTCGATAAACTAACCCAACAGTTAATGTTGAGTTTCCTGTAACTATGTTACACCACACAGCTTCTTCACATTCTGCTTCTTTTTCTAATTTTATTTCGTAAGCCTGAATGGATTCTTTAATATATAAAATAACTCCACCTCCCCTTCTCCCTATTCTATCTTTCCTAAACATGACATATCCTGTCATTCCTAATTCGGCATCTGATATATCGGGGGTGGCCCAAGATTCAGTTATACCTATTATGTGAGGGTCATTATCTTCTACCATAATGTTTAGTTCATTTCTTTTGTTTACTATGCTCCTTGCATTTAAACACACATATTTATAACCAAATGTTGTAGAGTTTTCCAGACTGTTCTTTGCCGTTTTATTTGTGCTGTCCTTATCTGTGCCTCCAGTATTTGGCTTCTCTGTGAATCCCCCCTGCGAATCTAGTTTAAATAATTGCAACCTGTTCCACTGTCCATAGATTGAAGCAGGTTCTCAGAGAAAACTGCTGCGCCCTTTCCTCTTAGATGGAGGCCATCTCTCACGTACATGTCCTCCTTCCCAACAAAGCGCCCCCACAAACCCAAGAATCCAACCCCTTCCTCCTCACACATCTGCTCCACCAGAGCATTGATTGCCATCCTCTTGCAGTTTATATAGGTTGCTCCCCTTCCTCCGATTATTGGCAAGATTCCTGAGAGAATAATCTGTTCAATTCTTGTCTTCCTCAGTTTCCCTACCAACTGTCTGTATCTTTGCACTATTCTAGTTGTCCCCTCCCTGTCTGCATTGTTCGTCCCTACATGTACTAATATAGATCCTCCCTGGCCATGCCCCAACACGTTCTCTACCCTATCTGTCACATGCTCTATCCGAGCGCCCGGAAGACAAACAACAATATCTTCTCCTTTGCTTAACGTCTTGTCCGTCTTTCGCAAAATTGAGTCGCCCATAAACACCCTTTCTGTTCTCAATGCCCCCTCAATCACTGCTTCAGAGTAACTCCTCCGTTTTGCATCTCCCTGGTTGCTGACTTTTTCCCCTGCCGCTTTCTCTGTTCCTTTCTTTCCTGCCTCTTTTCTTCCTGACACCATCCTTGTTATTGACTTACGTTTGGTCACATCTACTCTCAGTTCCTTTCTCCCCTTCGTCTTTCCTCCTGTCGCATCTGCTTCTATCATCTCCTGTCCCATTGTCACCCCCTCATCTACTGTCACTTTCTCCCCTGTCACCTTCCTGCATGCCATGTTTTCACTTGTTCTTTCTCCATTTGCTTTCCTTGCACTCGCCCTCCCTCCTCTCAGTATACTGTCCTCACCCTTCTTGTCACTGCATTGCTCCTTCCGACCTCTTCCATTTGTCTCTTTGGTTATTCTCATCTCCATCCCCTTCACAATATCGGTTAGCCTAGCTAACTCTACTGTAAGACATTCCACTTTCAAACACCCTGTGCACTGGAAAGTAAAGTCTTCCTCCATTGTCTCAGCCCATGACTTTGTGCATCCGGATAGAGCAAAATCTACAAAGCTGTGACAATGATCACACACTAGGTGCCTCCTTGCCTTCACTTGCCACTTGCAAGGGGCCATATTATGACTACCCAGGTACTCAAAATTCACTCAGTCGATATACCAATTAAGTCTTTAGAAAGACTGTTTTATGTGGACAGTAACTGCAGCTCACTTTATGTTATACACAACTGACAAATGTGGTATTTACTGGTACAGTTCCCTAGCGGATACGTTGGACACTACCTACATAAACAAACTAGGGTTTCTACTAAAAAGCTTGCTTATTATTTTTTTTAATAACAATGCTACCTAATCAAAGTATTATCTTACGTATGTAGCTGTTATGCTTTTTATTTTATATGTTATATATTTTATCAAATAATCAGATTTGCTAAATCTTGTTTACAAACTTGTCGAAGGCTAAATTACCCTATTATCACCCACGATACTAATCTGCTCAAAAATACTGTTAACTGACAAACTTTTAACTAAACTATTACCCAATATATGTCTAGTACTACTTTATGAATAATCTTCACATAAAAATAATACTTATCAGTCAATATTTCCTCTTGTTTTTCAACTTTTATGCACCACCAAATTCAAACATCTGCTCCCGCCAATGTTCCCGCCAGCAGTGAAGCATCACCATTGAAGTAAGGTACTGTGGACCATCGTCATGTCGCAAATTTTATCATTTATCATCACACTGACTGTGCTGGGAACCTTGTTCGGGATCGCTTTTGGTGATCAGAATGACTACAACAATGGCGGACAATACGTGCGGTACGCGCGCGAAGTGTTGTTGTCACTGCGGTCACGGTCCGCTTCACCGCAGGCGTCGTTTGCCGCCGATCTGCCACCTGAATGCGAGTGTGCCGGCAATACGGTGAGAGCGCACCGACAACGAAAGAGAGGGCGACGAGGGGGCGTCCGTCAACGCTTTCGCCGCCGATCGACGAGGCCGCCCCTACCCGGTGTGATTCTCAGGAACGTTCGATCGCTACGAAGCAAAATGGACGAACTACACGCCAACGTCAAGTTTCTGACCGAATACCGTGACGCAAATTTGCTGTGTTTTTCAGAAACGTGGCTGGACGATACGATCGACAGCCGACACCTGCACGTGGGTGGGTTTGGTGCTCCCGTAAGGGCTGATAGAACTGAAGCCTCTGGGAAGCAGAAGGGAGGCGGGCTGTGCTTCTTCATAAACGAGCGTTGGTGCAACAACTACACGGTTAAACGGACTTTATGCACTCCGGACATTGAACTTTTATCCATTTCCTGTCGGCCTTTCTACCTGCCACGCGAGTTTAGCACGATCTTTGCCGTGCTTGTGTATGTGCCTCCAAGCGCAAATTACACCGTAGCTGCTGAAACAATAACACAACACATGAACGAACTTGACAACTTATCACCCAGTGCGCCTAAACTACTTATCGGCGACTTCAACGGTTGCATGTTACGAACTTATATTCCGACTTACAAACAATATGTCATTTGTACGACATGCGGAAACAAAACTATCGACCTGTGCTACTGTAACATAAAGAACGCGTACAAATCTGTCTCCAAACCACCGTTAGGAACATCCGACCACAACATTATCCAGTTACTTCCAACCTACAAATCAGTGCTGAAAACTGGAAAAATTCTACACAAAACTGTAACCGTTTGGAATGGTGACGGTACTGCCAAACTGCGTGGCTGCTCTGAATGTACTACCTGGGAAACCTTTTACGTCTCGTGCAGCAGCGTTTCAGACCTCGTTGACACTGTTACTGATTATATGAACTTCTGCGTAGACACGATAATGCCCCAAAAATGTGTTAAAATATATCCTAATGAAAAACCATGGGTGACTAAAGAGGTAAAGAAATTGTTGAAAGCCAAGCAACATGTCCAGGTGATAGAATTTCATTAAAGATCGCTCAGGCAGAACTAAAAGCCTGAGTAAGGAAGTGTAAAGAAGACTACAAAAATAAGACACAGGCGCAATTTAAGCAGAACAACACTAAACAAGCATGGCACAGCGTCAAGTCAATCATTGGTTGTAACAAATCGAAGAAACGCTGCTCTGCCTCAAACTCCACCGAATTTGCTAACGATTTAAACACCTTTTACTGCCGCTTCGACTGTAACGACTTTGAAGTCGAGAGGAACTGTGGTGTCCAATGTGCTAATTTACTACCAGAGCACACGTTCGAGATATCAAGAGATGATGTAGCCAGTGTTTTTAAGAATGTGAAAGTAAACAAAGCTGCTGGCCCTGACAAAATAACGGAAAAGCTAATTAAGACCTGTCATGTGCAGTTGTGTGGTGTTTTTCATGTTTTGTTCCAACTATGTGTTGAACTGGGTGAGATTCCACTCCAGTGGAAAACCGCAGAGATTGTGCTAATACCTAAGAAGCCTAACCCTGTTCTTCTTAATGATTATAGACCAATTGCTCTCACATCACTGCTGATGAAATCATTCAAGAGAATAGTGCTAAAATACATGTTACCCCAGGTTGAACATCTACTTGACCCGTTGCAATTTGCATACAGAACTAAACGTAGTGTTGAAGACGCCACCCTGTCAATGTTAAATGTCATTCTTGAGCACCATGAACGTCGAGGCTCGTATGCCAGAATACTATTCGTTGACTTTTCATCAGCATTTAACACAATTCAGCCTCATTTGATGATCAGAAAACTTATTGATCTTGGTGTTGGTAAACAATTTGTCATGCTTGTACACAGTTTCCTTACCAACCGCTCACAGTATGTAAATGTCAGTGGCGTGTGTTCGTCACATGTGTCTATCTCCACCGGAGCTCGTCAGGGGTGTGTACTGTCGCCATTTTTGTATACCATGTACACTAATTCATGCAGAAGTGCATATTCAAACAATCACTACTTCAAGTATGCAGACGACACTGCTCTTGTCGGTCTGCTGTCTGACGACGAAACAGATTACAGAAGTGATATAGATCACTTTGTGTCATGGTGTGTGGCCAACTGCCTTGAGTTAAATGTTGTTAAAACCAAGGAACTTGTAATAGACTTTCGATCAGGTGTACATCACCCCATCCCTGTCAACATCAATGGGCAAAACATAGAAATTGTGCATTCCTATAAATATCTAGGTACAACAATCGATGACAAACTTAGGTGGGATGATAATACACTAAATCTATATAAGAAAGGCCAACAAAGATTGTACTTCCTGAGAAAACTCAATGCCTTGCACATAGACAGAAACATTTTATTTGTGTTCCACGATTCATTTGTAAAAAGTGTTATGACGTTCGGTCTTGTTTGCTGGTGGGGGAAATCTCTCAGTCAAAAACCGAGAAAAACTAAACAGGATATACACCATTTCTTGCCAAATCGCTATGTGCTGTACACCCGATACCAGTCTGGAGCAATTGTATAAATCAAGAACACTGCAAATGGCAACCAAAATCTTATCTGACCCCACCCACTTCTTACACGACTGTTACGAACTTCTCCCCTCTGGAAGGAGGTACAGAATGCCAACAGTAAAAACCCAGCGAGCCCTTAAATCCTTCATTCCATCCTCCATCAAGTCTCTGAATCAGCCACACAAAAAATAGTCCTTGAACTATCACATTCTCTACCGCTGCCTTTGCAATGTTGTTTTATCATATTAATTAATTAATTAATTTATCTTATTATAATACTGTCATATTGTTTTAGTATATTTATTTATTCCAATATATATCATATTTATATTTTTAGCTGACGTTTACATATTTACATGCTTGATTTTACTGTATACATGCATTTACTACGTGATTTAAATATTGTGTTTTTATGCAACCTCCAAAGTGCAAAATGTATTTCCATTCTACGAATTGGACAATAAAGTTATTATTATATATATATATATATATATATATATATATATATATATATATATATGAGACACATCACATGGATGTATACATATATTACATAGAATATTAATCAGGATAGTTTTGTTTTTAGTAGTTGTATAACGTAGTGAAGCACCTCTGTATTCCTAAACTGCGTGTTTCTTACCTTGTGAGTCAAGTGGGAAGCAACTTCGAATGTTTCCCGTTCCTCAGGCCAACTTTTAGAACCAACTATACGTGTCTTGGGGCTCTGCATTACAAGC
>OZ024857.1:41494215-41496715 GCA_964017155.1 Oasisia sp. SBJ-2009 | reverse complement strand
AAAAAAGAGAAACCCTTATCGAATAATAATAATAATAGTACACTTTTAACATGCATGGTATTTCTGAATAGCCAAACATTATAATAATAAGTCTCGGTATATTGATTAAATTATAATAATAAATCGCAATGACATGCTGAAAAACATGATAAAAACTATGTAAAACATGCTATGTATAGGTTATTTTAAGTGTATGTTTACATATTAAACTATATTCATAGAAACATTATTAGATATGTGAAATTAAAACAGAAAGATACTACCAGGTATACTACAATAATATTAATAACAATAACTAAGATTAATATATATCGTAAAGTGAGCTAAAGTATAATATCAGTTGTGTAAAGTGATCTAAGATATAAAGTCAGTTGCGTGTGAGCTCAAGCATAATGTCAATTGTGTTATTAGAAATGTGAAATTAAAACAAACAAAAAATGCCAGTTATACTACAATAATATGAATAACAAATTTCTTAAAAGTAAGCTAATGTACAATGTCAGTTGTGTAAAACTCGTTATGTAGTCAATAACAGTGGCACCTAAACTGAAACATACATACACACATATTAGTAAAACCTACAACATAACACAATTAATATAAATACATAGAGCAAAACACGCAAGATGAGGCAAACACACGACTGTGATAGTCGGGCAGTCGTCACCTTATAATAATAATAATTAGTTAACTTCTATTGCGCCTATATCCTTAGAAACCAAGCTCAGAGGCGCATCAAAACAAAAAGGATTAATCGATCTCATAGTCGGTAAACAAATCAAGTTGTCATCAGATTGATTGATGCGCCAGGAAGCTATGGTGGATAGGCCAGATTGTACAGATATGTTTTAAAATGACGACGGAATTTAGCAATATTTTCAACTGATTTCACGCTAGAAGGAAGCATATTCCATAGAGTAGGCGCACCCACAGCAAACGTCCTGGTCCCCATATTAGTATTGACCTTTGGTACAAAGAGTAAATCAGAAGTAGATGACCGAAGTTGAATAGGTTTTCTTATAGGAGTAAGTAAAGTATGTAAATACGATGGCTGCTTAGAAGAAAGTGCCTGGTAAGTAATGGTACACATCTTAAACATTATACGATATTGGACAGGCAGCCAATGCAGAGACTTTAGAAGCGGCTTAGAAGGAGTAAAGCGTGGAGACCTAGTCACCACCCTTGCTAAGCAATTTTGAACACGTTGTAGTTTTGTGATATCCTTAATAGCAATATTATGAAAAAGTGAATTACAATAGTCTAATCTACTAGTAACTAATGCAGTTGCAATAGTCTTTGCAACAGAAACAGGCAAATATCGACGAATACGCCGCAAATCACGAATGTGGTAAAAACATGTTCGACAAATTTGAGAAATGTGTTCTCTAAAATTTAATTTATCATCAAAAATTACTCCCAAATTCCTAGTCGAAACTGCAGGCATAACATGCTGATTAAGCAAGGGTATAGGAAAAAGAGTCTTAATTTTGTCACGCTGCCGGTGTGTACCAATAATAAGAAACTCAGTTTTATCAGCATTCAGCTTCAATCTACTCTCCAGCAAAAAATGTCATCAATACAAGTTCTAAGCTGCTGTAAAGAACTACTTGCATCTGAAGTGGATAATGATATATAAATTTGAGTATCATCTGCATAAAGATGATGGCTCAAATGATGCCTATTAATCACTAGACTCAATGGAGTAGTATACAGTGTAAAAAGTAATGGTCCCAAAACTGACCCCTGAGGAACCACACACCAAATATTAAGTGGTGACGAAAAACAATCCCCAATCTTAACTCTCTGGTGTCTACCACTCAGATATGATCTAAACCAGCTTAATGCTATACCAGACACACCATACCACACAGACAAATGATTCATTAGAATAGAATGATTAATCGTATCAAAAGCAGCTGACAAATCAAGTAAGGTGAGTGCAGTAACTCTACCATTGTCCATATTTAGAGTGATGTCGTTATGCACTTTTAAGAGAGCAGTCTCTGTAGAATGAAGTTTCTTATATGCAGATTGGAATACATTTGACAAATTATTTGAAGTAATGTGAGATCCAAGGCGTTTTGCTACAACCTTTTCAAGAATTTTAGATATGAAACTCAAATTAGAAACAGGTCTATAATGTTTCAAATTATCTTTCGACAAAGTTGTCTTTTTAAGTAGTGGATTTACATGCGCCTGTTTAAAATCATCAGGAAAAATACCTGTCCTCAGTGACACATTTACAAAATTTGTTATAGTACCAAGTAAGGTGCCAATGCATGCTTTCAACAATACAGTTGGCATTGGATCTAGATCACAAAATTTATTTGGAGAAGACATAATAATTTGCCTTACTTCCTCAGCAGTAGCTGGAGTAAAAGAAGAAAGTAGAGAACTTATCGGTGGAGGCTGAACTTCTACTTTGTTTAACATATGAACAGGAAAGGAAGACTGTATACGGTTAATTTTATCCTTAAAATAACCTGAAAATAGATCACAT
>OZ024857.1:41486715-41489215 GCA_964017155.1 Oasisia sp. SBJ-2009 | reverse complement strand
CAAATAATGAAATACGAAGTAACGGTTCCAGGCAGTACGATAATATTAGTTAGGTGAAATTACAGCTGAAATTAGAACTTAGGGATTGTCTTATAAAGTGCACACTAAAATATCATCATGTCTCGAGTATGCTTAACAGTACGACATTTTCCTTCAGGTGTTTTTCAACGAACAGCAAGCAGATTGATGTACAGGTGACTGACCGAAGACCCTGGGACCGCGAGATACCGGCCAGACAGCGATGTGTGGTAATAACACGGGCAATACGTTGTTGCTTTCGTCTACCAACGATGACGATGACTGGTGATTTAAACGTCAATCCGACTATTTACATCAATTTGACCAGTTACTGCCAATTTTACAGATTGTTAGTTCAACTAAACGCAACGAAAACACGATTATATCTATCTTTACCCACTGTTGACGGTTTTTATCTAAACGTCATTGTAAATTGCATTAGCGTCAAATTTTATGAGCGTCATGTAAAAGCAATTACACCTGTCATGTTGAGCACGAATTATAGTAGCTAATTGGCTAATTGAGCTAATTGGCCTAGAGAATGTATCAGATTGTTCATGGGGAGTTCTTGTCTAGTTGTGTGTGTGTGTGTGTGTGTGTGTGTGTGTGTGTGTGTGTGTGTGTGCGTGCGTGCGTGTGTGTGTGTGTGTGTATGTGTGTGTATGTGTGTGTGTGTGTGTGTGTGTTTGTGCGTGTGCGTTTGCGTTTGCGTTTGCGTATGCGAGTGTGTGTGCGTGTGCGTGTGCGTGTGCGTGTGCGTGTGCGTGTGCGTGTGCGTGTGCGTGTGCGTGTGCGTGTGCGTGTGCGTGCGCGTGCGTGCGCGAGCGTGTGCGTGTTTGCTTGTGTGTTTGTGTGTTTGTGTGTTTGTGTGTTTGTGTGTTTGTGTGTTTGTGTGTTTGTGTGTATGTGTATATATATATATATATATATATATATATATATATATATATATATATATATATATATATATATATATATATATGTCTATCTTTGTACATGTCTTTCTACATGTCTATCTATGTATACAATGAAGTATGTCCGAAATGTCCGCCCCTGACAAGTTAGTACGACGTCGGTCAGTCGGTCGGTCGGTCGGTCGGTCGGTCGGTCGGTCGGTCGGTCGGTCGGTCGGTCGGTCGGTCGGTCGGTCGGTCGGTCGGTCGGTCGATCGGTCGGTCGGTCGGTCGGTCGGTCGGTCGGTCGGTCGGTCGGTCGGTCGGTCGGTCGGTCGGTCGGTCGGTCGGTCGGTCGGTCGGTCGGTCGGTCGGTCGGTCGGCGGGCCGGCCGGTCGGTCGGTCGGTCGGTCGGTCGGTCGGTCGGTCGGTCGGTCGGCCAGCCATCCAGCCAGCGAGCCATCCAGCCAGCGAGCCATCCAGCTTGCCAGCCTGCCAGCCAGCCAGCCAGCCAGCCAGCCAGCCAGCCAGCCAGCCAGCCAGCCAGCCAGCCAGCCAGCCAGCCAGCCAGCCAGCCACAGCCAGCCAGCCAGCCAGCCGTCAGCCAGCCAGCCAGCCAGCCAGCCAGCCAGCCAGCCAGCCAGCCAGCCAGCCAGCCAGCCAGCCAGCCAGCCAGCCAGCCAGCCTGCCAGCCAACCAGCCAGCCAGCCAACCAGCCAGCCAGCACACACACACAAACACACACTCACACACACACACACACACACACACACACACACACACACACACACACACACACACACACACACACACACACACTCACACACACTCACACACACACACACACACACACACACACACACACACACACACACACACACACACACACACACCCACACACACATATAATAATCATAATCGTCACATTTCTATAGCGCTGTTCCAACGTTCGTTGCTCACAGCGCTGTACAGAATGTTCTTGTAAATAAATAAGTCTTTAATTTATGTTTAAATGCAGTAGTGGTCATAGAAGACAATGCCAGATGATGCGGTAGTGCATTCCATAGGCTTGGGGCTGCCACGCTGAAAGCCCTGTCACCCCAGTGACGCCTTGTGCGTGGCACACACAATAAACAGTGTTCGCTGGAGCGCAGCGACCTAACCGGCTGGCGTCGGCTTACACAGTGTCCAATGTAGTCGGGCGCTTGGCCATTCAGTGCTCGGTGAGTGAGTAGCAGGATATTGAACTCAACTCGCACCGCTATCGGCAGCCAGTGTAACTTCTTTAGCAGTGGTGTAGCATGGCTATATCTCATAGCGCCGTCGATCAAGCGGGCTGCCCAGTTTTGTATTTTCTGAAGCCGTTGCGTTTGCTTCAGAGGCAGTCGATAAAGCAGTGCATTGCCAATATCCAGTCTGCTTGTGACAAATGCATGAACAACTTGCTCTGTCGCTGCTGCTGTCAGATACCGTCTGATCCTCGAGATGTTGCGGAGGTGGAATATGGCTGACTTGCATACAGCAGTCACGTGGGACTCCATCGTCATCTCAGCATCAAACTGCACACCGAGATTTCGAACACAGTCAGT
>OZ024857.1:41481715-41484215 GCA_964017155.1 Oasisia sp. SBJ-2009 | reverse complement strand
TAAGTTGAGGTTGGAACTTTTGCAGACACTTTCTATTATACACGTGTTATTGATAATTATTATGGCTGATTTGCTTAGCAGCATCACAATATATTGAAGGATGTTAGAGACAGCCTCGAGTACTTCACAACCTCCACGTGGTTGACATGTAGAAGACCGCAGGTATCTCGAAGTGTTGACGAAAGAAGTTCGCGACACTTTGAATGGGCAGATGTGCATCTATCGTGGTAGCTGTGGTGACTTTGTCTTTCATTGCAACTCAGGAAACATAGCAGTGATCCTTCCAACATCCTACTTCAAACAATTGTCAGATATACTTCAATCATGACACAACGCCTTTCAACACCATAACACGCTGCATACATACTGGGAATAGTTCCAGTTTTATAGCAAAATGCAACTATTTGTTGCTCTCTTCTAGCAAGTTTAATTTTATTTCATTCTGTACTTCCGACGAGAGTCGTCCAGTTGTTCACATAATTATTTGAATGAAAAATTTCAAGTTCAGCAAATAAGAAACATATTTCCGAATTAAGTGTGTAGTTCTTTTTATCATCGAGTTCCACATTTCGTATTAGGTAGCACTCAGCATACATAGAAGTGAGACTCATCCTCGGGCGCCAGGGGTCGCTGTGGCTGATTGCGCCAGTACCAGATTTCACTTATATCTGGCACATCCCTTTGAACAACTCTTCTTTTAACGTCAGCCAATGAAATCGCCCACGATGAGTATGGTCGGCCTCCGGTAATGTGACATAAGTTTGGGTGATTTCAACCATACGCTGCTCGTGTACAATGTTTAGCTCATTATATTGGGATTCCCACCAGTCGTGAATTCGAATTCAAATTGGGTCGGGTATTTGCGCTGTTCCCACGGCTGGCCCCGTAGTGACTGGCGAAATCAATTACTATACCACATTTTTATGGTTCGACTCCGCTCACTTCCTTGGTTTGGGGAAACAATCAACCTTGGCCATGGGTAAGGAGGTCAGATGGATTTGCCGCTCCTTCTGATAACATGGGGAGAGAGGTGTCCGAGTCTAGTGGCCGTAGTTTATTATCACGCAACATACCTGTTCGTTTATCATTGTTCTGATATTGTTATCATGTCAGTCCATGATTCTCTGCCGATAGCTGATTTTCTGAAGGTGTTTACGAGCGGTTAATGATTTTTTCCTCTTGGTGTCGTATTTTGGTTTTCATTGTTTATGCATATTGGGTCACGTTGACAGGCCCATTCTTTCAAAATCATTTGCGAGATTGTGTTAATGAGTACGGCCATTTAAAAAAGTTACAAACAAAGAAGAAACATAAGTGAATGTGATCCTACAAATATCATGATAATCAGCCGATAAAAAGTTGTAGTAATTAGGCAGTTAAAATATCCTATGTGTAGAGGTATGTTTTGTGACTATTTATTTACTCGGATTCAGCGGGATTCATATGCAGAAATGTAAAGAATTGTGTGGACGATAATATAATTACAGTGATGGATTACCAATAATTGATAGCACAAACGTGCACAAAGTCCGTTTATGGAGCCCCTGTCTCAAAAGATAGGCTATCTCCAGTTTGCCTTGTTCACCGTGCGCGCAATGCATTGTTATACACAAAGTATTCGGGTACCGACGTGATCGATAGCGGGTGTCTTTGATTAATACTATTATTAATAGTTAGCAAGTACTTATGCCTGCACATGTGGCTGTGTAAACAAATGAATTACTGCTGTGTTTAATGTAGCTAATTCATATCAGTTTGTATATTGGTATTATTGTATTATTATATCTTTTTTATTTTTAGCATATCGTTCGTACGTGTGTGTGTGTGTGTGTGTGTGTGTGTGTGTGTGTGTGTGTGTGTGTGTGTGTGTGTGTGTGTGTGTGTGTGTGTGTGTGTGTGTGTGTGTGTGTGTGTGTGTGTGTGTGTGTGTGTGTGTGTGTGTGTGTGTGTGTGTGTGTGTGTGTGTGTGTGTGTGTGTGTGTGTTGGTTAGACTACAATAAATTGAGTACTTATTATAATATATGATAATTTGTCATTAATGTTTATACAATTATATTAATATGACTTCACTATTCCTTGATGAAGTTTTACATGAATAATTTATTTGTATTTAGTTTTGAGCATATAATTTATGTAGTTTGTATGATATTGTTGAAAAAGTATGATATATTATATATTAATTGCATTTTTTTAGTTATTTACTGGCTTTCATCACAATTTACACAAAAACCAGTATAATTGAAAAAGTTATCTTTGGTGATTTATGTACAAAATCAAATAGGAAAATGTTCGGGGAAAATTAAACATTAAAAAAAAAAATTGCAGTTTCCTTAATATTTCATATACGTACACAAAACAAGCACCATTACATTTCAATTAGTTATTATGACAAGGGCAAAATAAAAAAAATGTAATGTGTGTGGTTTATAAGCAAGACTACATATATTATTAGCACACCGTCAGAAAACGTCATGACATTTGTAACTTTGCACATCTGTA
>OZ024857.1:41471715-41476715 GCA_964017155.1 Oasisia sp. SBJ-2009 | reverse complement strand
GATAGATAGATAGATAGATATATAGATAGATATATATATATATTTCACAAACTGTTATTTAATTTTGTATGGACTTTTGATGATCGAAACACATACATTTCTCTTCGCTTCGCTTCGTTTCGCTCCGCTCCGCTCCGCTCCACTCCACTCCACTCCACTCCACTCCACTCCACTCCACTCCACTCCACTCCACTCCACTCCACTCCACTCCACTCCACTCCACTCCACTCCACTCCACTCCACTCCACTCCACTCCACTCCACTCCACTCCACTCCACTCCCCTCCCCTCCACTCCACTCCACTCCACTCCACTCCACTCCACTCCACTCCACTCCACTCCACTCCACTCCACTCCACTCCACTTCATTTGAAGCTCCCAATTTTAGCTACTATTTGTATATTTATGTGAAGCGCCTGAGAGCAATACTATTGATTCGGGCGCTATACAAATAAATTGTATTATTATTATTATTGTCGTTGCAGCTGGCTGGGCCGTCGACGGGCCGTCAGCGCGAAGGTTCCGACGGACGAGAACGGCATCCCGCGGGACATCGCCACGGCGCCGCCGGCGGAGACTCAACAGCCGGACCCCGACCATGTCGTAGCCACGAAACCGGTCGACGACGAGCCTGACCGCCCGAACGCCTACTCGGAGATCCAACGCGGCGCGCCGGCGACGGCGATGCACCTCAGTTACATGAAACTGTTTGGCCGACGCAACGCCTACGCGGGCCTCTCCTCCGACGCATCGGACACCTTCTCCGACCTGTTCGCCAAGACGCCGTCTCAGGCGACGTCGAGCGGCCGACGTACCGGGATGTCTGACTACAGCGACGCTGTCGAGAACGTCTACGCCGAGAACCGCCGGACCCCGGGCTCCGTGCTGAGCTCAGCGGCGAGCGGTCGGCGGGTGAACATCCTGATGATGGGAGACGACAAGACTCGGGGACGACGCGGCAGGCGCAGGGCAGGCTCCCCCGAGCTAGGGGACGACGACATGGACGACGGGGACTGGATGAAGACTCTCCTCACGGACAAGACGCGACGACGGCAGCGACAGCGGCGACGGCGCCGGACGCCACTGCCAGACCGCATCAGCGAGTTCTACGGCAAGCTGGACAAGCTGAAGAAAGAGGAGAACGCGCCCCCGTCCAAGGAGTTCCATCGGCGCTGGATCCTGTTGACACGCGGCGTAGAGGCGGCTCTGGCGGAGTCGAGCGACGAGGAGGAACAAGTGCTACACACCATATAGAACACGGTCGATTTGTTGACGAATGACCATGTTGACGTTTTGTCCTATTGTGGGAAAACCGGATCGTGAACAATTCCGAAACGGCTTCCCAGACACTGCCATCATCGTGGTCTCGACATTCTAAAAACGGTTTCGTCACAATCTCTACTTCCGGTTCTGTAACAACGACAGCAATTGTGCTGCCTATACCTATGGCGGTACATTAGCGAAGCATTACTGCGTTATATATTATTGCGTAACAAATTGCCTGTTGTACGAAGATAAATGCCTAGTTTCAGGGCCAGTACATTTCTAACCACACTTGCTAATGTGCGTGCTTAATTGCTGACATTCCGTAGCAGACAATACTTAAAGCCATTAACCATAATTCCGTAGATTATACAGTTAGGCTATAAAGCGATGTATTTCCGATTTCTCGACGAACGTTTGAAGCAGCAATTGGGAGCCAAGGGAGAAGGTCTGCGTTCGCAACCCCCATTTGCCGCACTATTTCATTTCGTGTATCCCGAATACGGTGGCATTGTGAATGACCTGTATAAATAATTGACTATTCTGACGATCGCTCGTGTACAGAATATTCTGTTATCAGCATACGTGCAGTTTGGATTTTGCTGAAGAAACAGCTATTAGCAAGGGACAGCTCTGTTGAATCTTTAGCACAACTGTTGGTATATGTCTATTGTTTTAGTATATACATAGACAACGTTGCGAAGCTGCGACATATCTGCAGTGACGTTCGGTGCTCAAGTCGTGTCTTTACCACACAATATGTATGGTGTGTCGAAGGACAAGCCTTGTCTCGTGCCATAGATTATTGACACGTATACGCACGAGTAGCCACAAAGCCACACAAGGCCACGCTTTGAAGACTGCCGTGTCATGGACACATGTCTACATAATTATGTCTGTGTTCTTCTGGACGGTCGCTTAAGTTAGCAGTCCAACACGTGTTGTTTAGTACTGGTTCCGATACACAATACCAGGTGTGGTGTCTATGGTAATTTGCGGTTTACCAATCAAGCAGAGGCAATTTAATAAGACTTAACTGACGAGATGCATAGCTGCCGAGATCCATCCACCACGCTCCCAATGTTCGGTATTCAGAATAGCGTCGACGTGCATTAATATTTATTCCAGGATCACATCTTAGGCGGCACCACTGTGAACATATATGTATTTATGTATCTATTTATTTATTGACAACTCCTCGTTATGCACGTACCACATTTGGAAGATTTGTTTTTCTGATAACATATATATGCGTCTGCAGGAGTCATAGTTTGCCTCATTGCACAATGATTATGGGACTGGTATCTCTCACGCCGGATATGACGTCTAGCCCTTCTGGTGTCCGTTATGGTGCATACTACAGCAACACTAAACCATATATTTATCTGGCCAAAACGTCTTTTGCACTTGTACAAATGTGTGAACAATCTGATCTAAACATGTGTTGGTTTCGGTGCGCCTTTGTAAACACCGACGCAGTGTTCACAAGACGATCGACTAGTATAAATTATAATTATTTTATTATTTAAGACACATAAACTAATTGCTCGTAGACTGCCAAACGTGCAATGAACTGTTAATTGTAGTTTGATTTATTCGAACACTCGTCGTACTTGAAATCTGTCCGTGGGAAACGTGTAAATAAAATATAAAAACTGCAACATCGTGTTTTTACAATGAACTTGATTTCTCGGCTTTGCTGAGTTGAGTCTAGAGTTGATACATTGCTGTTTTCGGGTACTGAAATAGACAACGACACTTATTATCTGATATATCGGGCGTGTGTAGTCTACAGAGTAGGCACTAAGCAGGTACATCGATATGACGTTGTTTGCAACGGATCTGTTCACATGGCTCACTGGGAATTATTCAAGCAACATAGTGAGATAATATACAAACTATGTCGTCATACACCTCTCCAAACGTGTCCAAACGTGATGCGTCTTACAAAAGGCTCGTCGTTGCATTATTGTAGGCGGAGATTACCATCTGTCAAGACGATCGCGCAAGAGTCAATTATATTACAAGGACAGTACCAGGTAAGATTAGCGTCAACAACAACAACAACAACGTAGCCGGCATGGCGACATCGGTAGATTTGCTAAACAACCGTTCTTGTTACTGCATCGATCAAGACGATTACGAGAACTTTTAAGTCGTTGTCATCAATCACACCACTTTGTATTCTGAATAAGCATAACTTGTCATCAATCATACTTCTTTGTGTTCTGAATAAGCACAGCTTGGTATCAATCATATCTATTTGTATTTTGAACATTCACAACAAAGTGCTGTCCTCCCGCAGAAGCAATCGTTTCCAGTCGACGCGCGACTTTCTTGTTGTTGTGTAAGATTCCATCAGAACCTGTCTTTGGTGATCACGTCTTCTACAGACCCGGGCCAGTCTGAAAATAGGTGTGGTCTCCCATTGCAGGCTATAGGTTCTCCATCAAGCAGAAAACTGAACGCTAGTTAGCACAGTACTTTGTGGCAAATTTTCTGTTCTGTCTGTCTTTGCAAGTCTTAGTACTCTACTTAGACAATGTGACATGCTTGCACATTGCCGCTCGATGATGACGCAGTGGTTTTATGCCAGTTGTTGTGGTGCGTTGGGCGATCATAAGAGGTAAACAACGAACACGTAACTGGTTGGTATGCCTGTTGGGCATATTAGACAGGTGGTCGTTCATTGCAGGCATAGTACTGGTATAAACAATTCGTGCAGAGAATTGAATTCACCCAAGATAGGTGGCTGCCCAAGAGAACAACCAGTTAGCGAAACGTGCTATAATATCCAGGATATCAGTTTGTTGCACCAGTCATAACATGTTTATGTGGACGGTGCATGGTTCGCCGTCACAAACAACGTTTTTGGGTGGACCGTGCCTGAGTCGCCGTCACGAACAGGGAGAAAAAATAAGGCGCTACCCTGACGCCATCTGTTGAGTGAAATGTATATAAACGCACACCAACGCCATTGCAGTGGTCAGAACTGTGCGGCAACCACGTCACGTCGATTGACTTGAATCCGACGGACAGTGGCGTGGTTTTGGAAAACCATTTCGGACCCATTAAACTACAAATCCCCGGCCCTTTGCACGATGCACGAAGCAACATGAACGTTTTAGTAACTATATGAACCTATTAGACATCTTCTTTCTGGATCTTATGTGCTGTGGCCTACTGATCGCGTTCGCGTGTCGCGGCCATAAATTACATTGTTTATGCGCTGCCGTCGTTTGATGAATGACACGTTACTCCGCGTTATGCTGCCAACGATTGTGTTTGTGAAGCGGTGCGTGAACGACACTAGACGCGAACCCGCGCCAACCATCTAGCTATTAGGCAGCTTAATTGATACTGTAGCATATCAGCCGCACAACGGAGACATTTTAAAGTGGCGTCGTTTGTCTTCGTGTTTTGAACTGTTTATGCGACGCCTGTGACAATCGACTACACATACTAAAAACATAAACATGCATTGGCTGTACACGCACGCACACGCGTGCATGTACGCACGCACGCACGCACGCACGCACGCACACACACGCACGCACGCACGCATGCACACACACGCAATTAATCATCCCGCACTGTAAACCAAGGTAATGATGAACCCCATGCATCTTCCCCGTTCCGAATCCTATGTTAATTCGCCTATGCCAACACTGCAACACAATCTCTAGTACAGATTATCTGGCATAATTAATTAATTATTGAAACAATGATAATGTCTAG
>OZ024857.1:41431715-41464215 GCA_964017155.1 Oasisia sp. SBJ-2009 | reverse complement strand
CAAGCAAAAAGCAGAGTCGTTTTGCATGTGAGATACTCTGTCGTTTGTTTTGCGCTCAATCATAGACAAACAGGCAGCGATAGTTGTGCAGTTCAAGAACTGGATAACGGGGAGTTGAAGGAAGGAACATTAACGCGAATACGGAGACAACAACGAGATAACAAATATATAGCAGTTGGTTTAGCCGGTCTCCACGTATGGTGGTGAACAAGTTTGAGGCTTCTCTGCGTTGTAGTAATGTTTCAACCAGTGTCCTTGTAGTGGTGTGACCGCCGAGTGTTCCTAGGCGAAGATAACATGGATCCAGCGTGAACACAGTTGTGACTGGATCAGTTATACCCGGATATGGATACGACAAGAGCAGCGTTGTGGATCATCTTCGATGTAACACTGTATAGCTACTCGACAGGTGAGGAACAAACCTACTCTATACACACGCACACAAATCTACGTGTGCGATTACGCACGCAGTTACGCACACACGAACACAGGTCCACATGCCCATACACACGCGCGCAACCATGTATCTTAACATAGTCAATAGCAGCTGGTGTTGCGTCACGTAATGTTAACTGTACTAACTATATTATTAAGCAGCGGTAACTCAAATTGTTTGTCATATATATTACTAATATATTTATTCAACCTTGGCACATTTTTTAAACCGAAATCATCAGAGTAATGTTCGGAAGATGCTATGTCTGACAATAGAGCATAGATAAACATTATTAACATCGACATCGACATCGACATCTATCAGCAGCACTAATTATTGCAACAAACAATACAAATTACTGCAACAAACATTTAATTTTCCTAACATGATATCTCATAATCGTTATTATTGATTGTCAATATTCAAACATGATCTCATTTTCAAAACAGGTATGCAGTGTTTTTTCATTTATAGTAAACTGAAAGGAACCTTTAACACGCCTACGCGCGTTTTATTTCAACATTTTATCCATCTAGATTTTTCCGACAGTTTCATGTTTTTTTGTTAAATTACGTCAAGGCGAAAGGGTCGATTGTCATGAATGAAATCTACATTTCACATCCTAAACATTTCTGTCAGTAAAAGCCTAAACATATAACGTTTCACAAACTAAAGTTGTTCCTCACTGGTGGCATAATTACAATAATCATACTAATAGTAATGATAAACTTGATTAATTGCGCATGCATTTGCATTGATAAAACTGGGATTATATTTCTAGAGGAACTGGCCCTAAGACGCGTCCTTTTGGTGAGCCGGGGTACATCACCTACAATTTGCATCCTCAGCTCGTATCGGGCTGATAATTTGAAAATGATTTCGGGGGTCCAATTGGGTGGTTCGTGGATTTGTTTTCTTGAAATTTCGTTCAGCGGCATGGACGCGGGAACAAATGGTAAGAGGCAGATGCCCCTGTTGGAATTGCGATGGAGCAGATATATGATTCTGCAATCCGGTAAATCCGAAGTGACACTGAGACGAGTGCGAACATGTGTCAGTAGTACGCACAATCACACAAAAGCGTGCAAAACACAGGAAAATGTGGGCAAAGCGGTCGGATAATTTGTCTTGGGGTCAGACATATGGTTGTGCCCCCAGTAAAACAGGAGCAAGCCAAAGTTAGGGTGCCACGGCGGCGGAAATGTTCCAACATATGAACCAACTGCCGTTCCGCGGTCTTTCGAGGTTTGTCCTGAGTGAGAGAAGAAGCCCAATTGGGCGTCGCGGCATGAGACAGCGGGGAAGGCGGAGTGGTACTAAAACTCCGGCCGTTCTCTGATAAATTAGTTCCCGCGTCACTGTTCAAGGGTGAGACCTTGGGTTGGGGGGGGGGGGGGGTAAAGTGGAGTTGCATAGGTGGGTAAGAGATTCTCTGTACAGTCTAGTGAGTCCATTGGAATGGTTCTTAGATTTCTATTTATTTTTCAAATTTAGGCAGGGTCGGTGGCAATTAGGATGTTCACAATTTCAAAATAGTTTTAATTAGGCTTCTCTCTTATTCCCGTGCAACGATTCCCGTGCGATATTATTAATGACAATAATAACAGGAACAACAACAACAACAATTATTAATATTATTGGTTTTACATTATTCTTGTAATCTCATATAAACATGTTTAGAGACGCATCAAATACAACATTTATAAGATACATAATGCGTTGATAACAGTTACGCCAACAACACTTACAAACTGATACGTTTATTTGTCCACAATGTTGGGTAACACCTGCCCATGAGATAACGCTCATCACATCATTAAGGTGTTAACATGTCGTTACTGTGGAAATCACGCTTTTAGATACACATAAACATAGTGTACTGTCATAATTGCATGACAGTTTCAATTACAAATCAGTGCACTTTTTCAATGACCTAAGTCATGATATATATATATATATATATATATATATATATATATATATATATCAAGACTTAGGTTCTGCTACAAATTAAAGATAGTGCAAGTATATGCATAAAAAAAAAACACTCAGAAGAAGACATAAATAACCTCTACAACGACGTCGATGAGACGTTAGGAAAACGAACCCACTACACGATAGTGATTGGAGACTTCTTTGCGCAAATAGGGGAAAGAACCAATACCTACGGAAACGGCAACGGACAAATTTGGGCGCGAATTGAGAAACCGACTGGAGACACTACAAGAACTAGACAACATCGACACCATAACATGATCCAACAAAGCGTATCAAGAGTAGATAAGGCAACCGACAAGCGACTGAAATAGAGGATATCGTCAACAACACGAACCTTGATGACGAAACGACGAGATATGGTTGAAAACGGGGCCGATAAACAAGGAGTAGAGTACGTAGAAATACGCAAGACCATCAAAAAGAAAGCAAGAGCGGACATCAGGAAATACAACCAAGATATCATACGAGAAACAACGATAACATCAAAGAGCCTAAGGAAAGTAAAAAGAACACAGAAGCTGATCACACCATATACTATATGTATACTATACATGCAGGGTAGAGAAATCCAAGATAAAAATAAGACCCTAGAACGAAGTACCATAATCCACACTGTCGAAGTTGAGCAGCCCTACGAGATATGAAGAATGGAACAGCAACAAGTAACGACCAAATGAACATCGAAAATTGAAAACAGGAGAAGATACCACATCGATGCAGCACACTAAATGCATGTCATAAAGAAGAATACACACATCATGGCAGAACGCTAAGATATTCTGCGAAATAAGAAAGACCAATAATTTCAAACAAATATGCAAACATGTATAAAGGATTCACGAAAGAACTAATGAAAAGGCTAGAGAAGACACTCGACAAAAACCAGCCACGAGAGCAAACCGGATTCAGCAGCAGATAATCAACGACATACCACATCCACGTCGTAAACCAACTGAAGGAGAAGTGCAGAGAATATATATATCCCATTCTGCATCGCATTCGTCGACCACGAGAAAGCCTTCGACTCAATGCAAAATCAAGCAGTACTGAACTCGCTTCAAGAACACGGGAGAGAAGATGTGTACATCGAACTCCTGAAGGATATATACACAAACAGCTCGACGAGATCCACCTACACAAAGAAACCAACTGGATCAATATCAGGAGAGGAACACCAGTCACAGTGGTATCATATCGTCCAAGTCGTTTACAGCAGCACTCGGAAGCATATTCCGACGACTGACTTGGGAAACCAGATACTTGAAAATAGACGGCGAATATCTTAGTCATCTTCGCTTCGCCGATAGTCGTATACTAAAACACCACATAATCTACAACAAATGCTACAGGAATTAGCTGATTAACGTGAAAATCGGGGTCTGAAGATGAACAAGTCGAAAACAAACGTGATGATGGAAAACGACACACCAATATATCAACAACACTCAGATTGAGAACGTTGAAAGCTACGTCTACCTGGGACAGAAATACAGCATCAGAGACAAACGCCAAGACAAGGAGAAAGAAAGAGGAATCACGACTGGATGGACAGCATTCGCCAAGCCTCGCGTCATCTTCAAGGGTAACATTGGAACATGCTTGAAGCGACAAGTCTATGCGTATTTCCAAGAATGACTTGCGGCCCGGAAACGTGGCCACTCACCAGCCAAGCAAAGAACAATCTAGCAGTTACACAAACAAAAATGGAAAGGAATATGTTAAACATCACATACCCGGACAGAAAAACAAACATCTGGGTAAGAGAAAAGACCAAGGTCACAGACGTGATTGAACAAGTCAGAAGACGGAAGTGGACGTGGGAAGACCTCGTCAGCAGAATACGAGATCACCGATGAACATTGCGTATCACCACCTGGAATCCATACGAAAGGAAAAGAAGTAGAGTAAGACCGGCGAGAAGGTGGAGTGATGAACTGGACGACTAGTGGCAGGGTACTATTTGACAGACGATAGCGCAAGATAGACAGATATGGAAGTAGAAGTAGCATGCTGATGCCTTCGTCAAACCACGGAACACTACGATGATGATGATGTATATTATATATATTATATATATATATATATATATATATATATATATATATATATATATTATATATATATATATATATATATATATATATATATATATATATATATATATATATATATATATATAAAACAATATATTTTATTTTTGCTGACTACGAACAATGGAGGAATAGTTGCATACTGAGTGAAAGGACATTAACGTTTAACCAGCATAGATTATGACATGTGGTTGCGGGGACTCAATGTCCGTGGTTTACTCACAGGGCTGCCCGTATCTACGTCTACATCATTCTACCTGTTTCCATTTGCTGCGCGCAGTGATCCGTGGCTCTGTGTGATATATGGCTCAGTTGTATTCTTCCGCCGGTCATCAACATGTCGTTTTCCTCATAATTTCTCGTCGAAAACAACAAATCGTTACCCAATGCGCACGACCTATTCAATGGCGCTTTTATATTTCATATTTTATCTCAGAAGTAATGATCTTCTAGTTAAGCGGGTAGATTGAGAGCTGATTTCTTCGATTGTGCTCAAACAAATAATCGTCGGGTCCTACGTAGGTTTTGTGGGTCAATGTATAGTCTATACATCTACTTCCGAACTGCCGACATTACACCGTCTTACAGAAGCAGTCATCCGCGATAAAGACATCATGCTAAACCTCTCTGGATAAATATATGTCTGGTTGTTCTGTCGGATAATAATTCTCATTAGGTCGTTCAACCTGACGCATGACGTAAGTACGCCCACAAAGCGTTAGTTCTGACAACAACAGACTTTATGAACAGAGATCGTCCGTGCGCTTATACCCGGCCGCGAAGCCGCAGAATCATAATACGTCGGCTTATGTTAAATCTTTTCACTCACGTACGATTATTAATGATTAGTCTTGTCGCTACCGAGAAGCAAAAATCCGCCCAGTTCTGTCAAGTCGACCGCATATCGAGAGATTACTGATTCATGCGGTGAAGTAGGCTTAGGCATTATATGTTCGGTAACGATACAGCTTACACTATCTTGACCTATGAACACGCGTTCTTGCATACGCACGCACGCACACACGCACGCACGCACGCACGCACGCACGCATGCACGCACTCACACGCGCATTTTTTTTATTTGTAATTGTACACACACCCTCACCCCTCCACAAACACCCACACCCCCACCCCCACCCCCACCCCCACATGCAAGCACGCACGCACGCACGCACGCACGCACACACACACACACACACACACACACACACACACACACACACACACACACACAGCACCTTTTAGCCCCTCAAACGGGTAACATTAAAAAACCTTGCAAGTGTCCGGACTGTCTTCTCGGCATAGTTATGCTGCCGGGCGACAGTCCGTTAATGAGACTATTAACAAGTGAATATCTACACTGTAAGTCCGCTGACCGCCTGTGTTGCTCTGTTGCAGCGGCCACGAAGTGTCTAAAGGATCCGTCTTTGGACGCCTACCCCGTCAATGTCTACTACTGCAACAGTTCAGCGGCGCCGGAATGCTGCGTTCAAAGGAACCACTTCGAATGCTGTCCTACGCAAACAATGAAGACGACGTAATTATCTTTTATCATTATTCTTTCCTTGTACCAGTGGAATACGGATAAGGAACAAGGTTTTAGATTTTCTATTTCTTTTGAGATATAATGTTGTGTAATATTATATTGTTCTGATAAAGATCTAGCATAGAAATATATATATATATATATATATATATATATATATATATATATATATATATATATATATATATATATATATATATATATATATATATATATATATATATATATATACATATATATATATATAAATATGTATATATATATATATATATATATATATATATATATATATATATATACATATATATGCACACACGCACGCACACACACATACACACACACACGCACACAAACACACATACACAAACACACATTCACGCACGCACGCACGCACGCACGCACGCACGCATGCACACACTCAATTTGACGATGCTGAACTGTCTGTCAAACAGTTATTCGTGATTAGAACTATGCCTACCATTACAGTTATAGTGAATAGTTATGGTACATTGCTGTAAATGTAGCGTACATATGGATAATCGTGCGTGCGGCCGTGTGCTTGTGCATGTTCGTATGCAAGGACGTGTGTGTCCATGAGGTAGCTGACCACATCCTCGCGCGCCAGGGATCACTGCTGCTGGTTACGTCAGTACTGGCTAATCCATTAGCAAAACACTGAATTTAAGCTCAAGCAATGAAGTCGCCCACGAGGAGCGTGGTTGGCTTCCGGTCATGTGATGTAATTTTAGGTGATATCAGCCAAATGCTGCTCATGTTGCATGCAATGTTTGGGATGGAGAAACAAATACTCGAATTTACACACAACTGTTCAGCTGCTCGTGCATTTCGGCTGACGGGTCATTTTAATGGCGTTCACAGACATTGTGTATCCGCTTTCAAAATGGGGCGGATATCTGCACTGTTCTCACGGTTAGTTCGATTCAACTAACTCCCACACTTCGCGTAGGGGACCCGCCAGTGCTGATTTTGCATTGGAAACAGCTCTGACTAATCTCGCTTAACCGACTATCGCTGGCTGCGTAACTTCGCCGAGAAGACGGTTGGGGGCTGATAAGTGCTGCCACCTAACGGAGTCTGGTTAACCAAGGCTAAGATCTGACTTGCGTGGATGGCTGACCAAGAGTAATCAAAAATAGAGCATAAAATGACCGGTGTTGCCACCTGGCGAACACCCGTGAAACGACTGATATCAAATTACTCTTGTAAACTTACTGTACGCGAAACAAATAATTGAAATTACGTATGTGTGTGTTTATATATTGTAGATACGCATGTTTGCATACACATATGCCTTTATAAATATGTACGTCATGTTTAAATTTACATAAATGCGCATTCTCACGAATATCATAGTTAAATGATATCTCGTATATCATAATGTATCATGTTTGATGGTCTTATATATATATATATATATATATATATATATATATATATATATATATATATATATATATATATATTGTTATCAATGTTCTGAATAAACTCTCATTCATTCGTACAGTTAACATCGTTTCCGTTTACACTTTTCGACTCTTCGGGTTTGTTCTGTTAGCTTACAATTGACACATACATACGGTAAAGGTTGCACATTGGATAAACAAACATAACTTTCCCAGTCTACTCACTACTATGATCTGCAATCTTGTTAAGTCATGTTGAATCTGTTATCGTGTCGTTGCAGCAACGAGCAGCTGGCCGTGTGGGGGTCAGTGTTTGGCATCGCCCTCCTAATCACTATCGTGTGGACTTGCTATCGGAAGGACAACTACCTCTGTGAAGGAGCCAACCTGTATCAGAGGTTCACCGCCTTGCGCAGCAGGTAAACACAACCCCAGAGTTAACTGCAGCACTAAATTTACAGGCCGGTGTGTAATAGGGTTATCAATTAACTCTGTATTGTGAAGATCATCTATCACCATCAGTTCACCATCCACTAGTTTTTTTTTGTAATGCTATTCTAGTGTACCTCGGATCAAAACCATCTACCATACCGTATTTTTGTAACATTAACAAACCTTTCACCATTTCTGTAAAACCGACATCTCAACGACCATTTCCTGCTACACCCTCAAGTAAATGTAGCTTGCCAGCATGTGTATATGTAAAACTTACTTTCGTCTAAACAGTATTTCGTAACGAACTTTCGTCAAACATCAATTCGGCATATATGAGAGACAAGTCTTGCAAAGCTTATATTAATACATTAAAACTTAAACAGTGTAATAGCATTTCTTCTAAAAGAAACCGACCACAACTTGTCTCCTTCTAAATTAGAACCATCGACCTCTGATTATCCAGTTAACGATATTTAACAAGAAAGCAGAAGGCCATGCAGCAATAATTGTTTTTATTTACATGGCTGACCTACGTTTCAATATAGCCTTAACAAAAATAAAACATGTATATCAGTTTCCTTAATATTGTTGTTAATTGTTACGAATCGTTCTTTATGCTGTAACACAAAGTGTTTTTACTGCATGCACATCGCTTTTTTATTCTGACAGGAACAAAACAGCGGTCGAAGAGACTATCATCATAGACACGACGTCACCGAGTCACGTGTCTAACGAGACTCCAACACGTCACGTGACACTGATGAAACAAGACAGAGAAGGGAGTAACTTGACCAGTTCCGGTGTACAACCAACGATCCTTCCGCCTGCGACGAACAACGGGGACGCCTCGCGAGAGAGTTCAACAGGAAGCGGCAACGGCGCATGCGTTAACTCAGAAGAGTCGAAACACGAACAGTCGACGCAGAATGCAAAGAGATAGTGCGTTAAATGCACAACACAAAGAATTGACATCTGTACCGAAACAATTTGACTGGTCTTATGTCATGATCTATATATTATAATGTATTAGAAATATGTGGAAAAGTGCGCTTATCGAGCTTTGATCAGTCCTGTGGACTTTCTTATGGCTCTGCAACAATTGGCGTAACATGTTGTAAAGATCTTGCTGTGTTAACAATGTCAGCACGGATGCGCTGACAGAAACAATACCTATCACGTTGTCTGACTAGTTGGACCAACTGAAACGCATGGTACTATATTATACTCTGCGCATGAAGACGTGAACAGGAATTCGTGAACGCAGCTATTTTCGAATACAATAATTTATGTATATGTATATCTTTGTTTCCATATAAATAATTATATAATATATGCATATATATGTATATAGTATTTCTGCAAGTGCTATTTTTCTTGTTTCGTAGACAACTGTTTTTATAAAGTATATATACACACACACATACATATAAATACATATATATATATACGAATTATATATAGTACACATATTACACATACATACATATGCTACATATACGCAGCCACACACGTACACACACGTTCACACACACGCACCCCCCCCCCCCACACACACACACACACACACACACACACACACACACACACACATACACACACACATCAGAGCCGTAATGTAACGAAGTACTTTTACTTACTACTTACTACAATTTATTTGAAGTACTTTTACTTGTAACGAAGTACAAATACACATACACACCAGTGACACAATCATTGTATCACTTATGTGTATGTACACAAACACACACTTATATATATATATATATATATATATATATATATATATATATATATATATATATATATATGTATATATATATATATATATATATATATATATAATATATATATATATAATATATATATATCATATATATATATATATATATATATATGTGTGTGTGTACATACACATAAGTGATACAATGATTGTATCACTTATGTGTATGTAAACATGATATTAAAAAACATGCTACTGCGTACGTGTGCATGCATTCCATAAAGCTGGTATATTCAATCTATCTTAACACATCATTTAGGGCTGGTCGTACGACTTCACATGTCCGCACAGCCGTTCAATCTGGCGACTGTCGTTCGTTGTTTTGGAAATAACCGGGTGTCAAATATATAATATGCTTTGGTTTTAACGTCATGCCGGTGCGTCGTGTCGTACCGGCCAGCAGCGGCCTGGATCGACCACTTTAGTGTCGAGAGGATCCGTCAACATCACATTGCCCGCGCAAAACAACCGGCACATAATTGGTTGTCGATATACCGGGGATTATTATTATTTATTATCAGTATTACTAGCATTTGTAGAACGTCAGATTTCCAGGGCCACCCCGTTTGTAGGCGCGTACACACATCACAATAAAAGGTACAGGAGTTTTAAAAATGTAAATCATGGTTAATTTGAAATTATAATAAACAAAAATAAGAACTACTATTCACAATATATACTAAATAATACACATATATGGGATAATTGTAAAACTATTAAGATAATTATGTAAATACAATAATTAAAATAAATTGCTAATTAAAAAGTTATACTTGTTATATAATAACAAATTACAATAATAAATAAAATAAATAAATAAATAACAATTTAGCAACACACCTTCATAATGATCATAAGAGTGTCATACAGGGCAGATTCTCAGTGGCAGTAAGCCTATTTAAAAATGCGACGTAAGGACAATCTTAAATCTAATTAGAGTGACTGAGTGTCAAATGTGTGCACACTGTTCCAAATTGCTGCTCAGGTCACAGAGAAAGCCTATTTGCCGTAGGCATGTAGCGCGGGGAGCGGTTTTTTTGAGGAAATTCTGGGGTTCATCAACATATTAAAAGGCTATACATGGAGTTCCATTAGATTTAATACACCACACCAAACGCTAATCTTAATCTAATGTTTCGTGACATCATGCACAACATTAATTGCCTATTTGTTGTTAAATTCCTACTGGTGAATATGTACATGTACATGTCATTAATTAAAACATTCACCTATCTTTCACCTACTCTACAATGCAGCAACAACATAGTTCAGTTGTACATGACCACGACACGGACTTTCAACACGTTTTAACTTTCAAACAAATATCAACATAGAATCAGACGACTTATAAATATATACAACTTAAATCAATTATATTTCACCGCGATTTACGCCAATGGAAGTACGACAGAACACACGTCAACACGAGGACAGAACACACGTCAACACGATGAGTGGTCCGTGTGCGATTTGTTGTGAAGGGATCTCTACAGCAGCTTTCCCAGTCCTTGGCACGACGCGTCCGGAGTCTACCGACCGCCATTCGTTGGCCAACAAACGCATTGCCAGACACTGCATATTCATACCTCAGCTTCAACATCAGCAGCTGTGGTACTCGTTGCTTTGCAATCAAACCACAGTTCTCTGCTCCGGTACCTACCGCTAACTTTATTTAATGCAGCAGTGACAACGTAAATAACTCCCAACTGTACGTAAGTTAATGGTGACATACAATGTGACTGTCGTAGTAGATGGTCGACTGGGGTCCGGCGGCAATGAAGGCCAGACTTCGGCTCACGGATAGCATCGGGAAAAAAATGAATCCTGCTGCAAGAAGAAGTGCTACAAACATTTAGTTTTGTCTGATCGATTATCACAGCAAAGTTATCGCTAAATGTCAAATAACAATGGGATGCAGTGAGAAACAGGTCCACTAGCATCGCGAATACATTTTCTGTTGTATTGAAAAGTATAAAAAGTTATTGGCAGAAGTGTGGTCCCTAACATGAAATAGGTCGTGGGATGTAGCACCAGTAAAAGAAAGGAGTACATATATAATTATCATAGTACAAAATCACACATGTGCCTTTAACTTGTTTGTACCGAATTAAATTAACCATAATTGGCTTCCAGTTGTATACCGAATAAAATTAAAATTGGCTACTGTAACATACCGTACTCTTTCTACTCAATAACCGACATAGTTACTCTGCTATATTTCTCTGAAATGTCTAGGACCCTTAGATCATCCGTTTCCAAACAACGTTTTGTTGTTCCTAAAACTAAGCTGAATATTGGCAAATATGCTTTCCCTTGCCTGCGCCAACAACTTGGAATCAACTCCCTATTACAATTAAATCTTCTGAAACTACAGACACCTTTCGTAAAGATCTTGAAACATATTTGTTTGAAGTTGCTTTTCTACCATACATTTTTGGCGGTTCCATGCTCTGCGAAATGCAGTGCAGTTAGCTGTAATTTGTACAGCGCCGCGAAGTGGGGCACTGCGGGATTCACTTATTTATCACTATTATTATTAGTTTATGTTTTACAACCGGCATTTCTAAAGCGCCGTATCTCAGGGACCAACCCGTTCAAAGGCGCATAGAAACATTGTAAAAATGAATTGGAATCAAAAAATATAAACTAAGCATTGGTATATATGTAAGTATGCTGTTATATTAAACTTAAAAAGATTATATAAGTAATTAAGATACAAATATAATGTCTAACATATTAAGACAAGCACGTAAAGAATTACGGTATACTAAAAAGTAAAACATTATAATTATTATATCACTAAACGTAATAATAATACATAATAATACATCAAATAAATGTATTCATGAAATGACGCTTCCGTCTTAGTCGGGGTAGTAGACATCTCGTGCTATTTTTGGTTGTCCTGTATTTTATTAAACTTCAGAGTTCAGACCTACCCGAATAACATTCCAGAGGGCAACCTTCTAAAATCAGTGTACCTCACTCCGAAAATTGCTCTTACATTCCGGCCTGTACGGTCTAGTAATGGCAGCGTTGCTTTTATTTCTCTTTCTATATTTTCAGAGTAGCCATACAGCTACAAACGTAAGTGTAGTATCAAAATATCAGGAATGACGAGCACTAATGTTAATGGCAATATCGCATAGATACATTTATTTTTTAGGATGCCAGGTACATTGGACAATATAACGAAAAACCAATATGGTTTCGCAGTTGACGTCGCACAAAAAGACTCATAATTACCTTAATACGTAATCAATATAGTTATGTAATATATTAAGATGATGCTCTTTCATAAACCTACTGAATATTGCAAAGCAATAGTAAAATAGTGCTAACTTATACACTTCGTAGCCCTAAATAAACTATGAAAATGTCATAATTAGCAATCGTCACTAAGCGGTCATCGAGACATCTTCAGGCCTGAATGTAAATGCAATTTTATAGTGCCGTGTTATGTTGCTTGAACATGCGAAGGGACAGACTTCAAAATTTGGACCAGTAACACCTGTTCAAACTCTTGTTAAAAACTGAGTGTGACGAGAGTGACAGAGATGACTGATGACAATTTTTAAGATGTGATTGAGTAACACCTTTGTGTTTTTATTTCGATTAATGCATGTTATCATAAAATTATATGTCAAACATGACATAATTAATCAGTAGTAGGTATGAATCAATACACTGTCTTTAATCAGGTTAGTTACCCTACGGAACGTAAAAATTATACAATCAATTAAATCCACTCCGATTTATGTCCCGACACGATTGCGCTACACTTGGTAGGTATATGTTTGGTCTGTGAATATGATTAAATTAATTCTATTTTACTATTGTTTCGCACTTTTCAGTAGTTATATGAATGGACATCATTTTGATATATGACATAAATATATTGATAATATATTAAGGTAACAATGACTCCTTTTATGTGATGTAAAGTGCGAAACTGAACTGATTTTTCGATATATTGTCCAATGTGTTGTATATATGTGTTGGATACTGCCATTGCTATTAGTTCTGATCATTCCTAGTATTTTGATGTTACATTTAGGTTTGCTGCTGTAGAGCTACTGTGACAAATGTGGGGAGAGAAATAAATGCAACGCTGCCATTAAGAATCCACCGGAATGTAAGTGCAATTTTTGGAGTGAGATACACTGACTTGAGGGGATTGCCATCTGGATTATAATTATTAAGGCAGGTTTGAAGCTTAGAAAACAACAGGGCAACCAAAAATAGCACGAGGTGTCCATTTCTAGATTACGAGAACATTAGCATGGTTTGAATTGGCCCGTACTGCAGCGCTTAGAGCAAAAATAAATGACAACTATATTTGGGGGAGCGCTTTAAGTGTTGGCCAGAGCAACAATACATGACAACTATATTTGGGGCAAGCCTTTTAAGTGTTGGCCTACCTGGTGCTTTACCCAGTTTTCGAACTTTAGGTATCGATATGAAAGCGACTTGTTATCCCAGTTCGACCAGCGTTCCTCCGGCTCCTTCACCTCCCGGCAAGTGTTCTCGTGTATCCACGAGTCGATGTTCTCGTACCACATGGCGTGCTTCTGTTCGTCGGCGGCGTGGGCCATGGCGCACACGCGGCACCAGAACTTCGTGTTGATGAAGTGGCCTGTCCCCTTCCACCGGAAGTAGTCGTTGTAGAGGGCGTCGTCGGCGTCGAGCTTGCGCAGATAGACGGCGAGTTCGCGCGGCGACGCGAAGTCGTCGACGTGGATGTACGAGTGCGGTGGCGCCACCTTCCGGTAGTCCTCGCGCGCCGCGCCCATCACCACCGGTACGATGTCGTTCCTCAGGAGAACAACGAGACACTGCGAGAGTCTACGCACGGAACTCTTCCCCATGGTGCTAGTGTTGTTTACTGCGCTCCACACCATTACACCAACTGACCGGGTAAGCATGTAAGCACCCGCAACGCACATACTCACACACACGCGCGAACACACGCACGCACACACGTACATAAACGTGCATAAACAAACACAAACAAACAGAACATGCGAGGTAAACAATATTGGCCCCACTTCCTGTCGGGCCCCAGTTTGGGCGCGACGCCACTGATACTTACAGAAAGGCGTTCCAGTACAGCTTCTCGGTGATGTAGTCGCGACAGTTGGAGTTCTCGAACGCCAAGTAGAACTTGTATCTCTTCTTCAGCAGCGAGTAGCAGAATTTTTTGTAATTTCGGGGACAATTCATCGTCCCGCACAGCCCGTAGACGTCGACTTCGATATGTCGCGCCAGCTCTTGTGCATAGATTAGACGACCGTTAAAATCAGCGCAGTTCGACACGAACCACGCCACTTGCTTGTTCTTGCCGAGAGCATAGTTTCGACTCGGCTTCTCCGGCAGCTTCGTGAAGTTGTCGAAGAAGACGAATTTTTCGTACGGGGTGACGATAGTGGAATCCACGCGATACGTCGCGGTCCAGTTAATGCGGACGCCGTATGTGCGTCTGTCAGTGTTGAACGGCGCCTCTAGTTCGTACAGCATGGTGATCTGTCTACGCGGGTCAGCGGTAGCAAAGTGCCGCGTGTACAGATTGTTTCCAATGATGACGTCGGCTTTCTTTGCGTCGCCGGCGTTGACCGAAAACCGGCACTGGTCCACCGCGCACCTGTCATTCTCAAACGTCCCGTACTCAAACGTTGGCTTTGTCTCGGTGAAGATGAGCTTCGTCTTGGTCGCTGGTTTCGCCAGTGTGTACGCCAGCTGGAGCTGTATGCGATCTTCCGTCTCGTATACACGTGGCCAGATACCTGCGGACCTGTGTTCGCTCGTCCCTTTGCTGTTGACTGAATAGCATTTGATATGCTTCGGCTGGGGGCGTTGGTGCATCGACTTGGTGTGTTCATCCTTCGGCTGGGGGCGTTGGTGCTTCGGCTGGGGGTGTTCATGCTTCGGCTGGGGGCGTTGGTGCTTCGGCTGGGGGTGTTCATGCTTTGGCTGGGGGCGTTGGTGCTTCGGCTGGGGGTGTTCATGCTTCGGCTGGGGGCGTTGGTGCTTCGGCTGGGGGTGTTCATGCTTCGGCTGGGGGCGTTGGTGCTTCGGCTGGGGGTGTTCATGCTTCGGCTGGGGGCGTTGGTGCTTCGGCTGGGGGTGTTCATGCTTTGGCTGGGGTTGTCCATGCTTCGGCTCGGTGTGTTCGTGTGTCGGCTCAAGGAGGAGTTGGGCGTGATGGAGCAGTGAGATGAGAGCGAGGAAGCCCACAAAGACAGCGGCGAATGCGAGACACGACCTGCGGGGAAAGATCACGGCACCGCGCCGTAGACGGCGTAAGCACGCGAACGGACGCATATCCTGGAAGAGGAGAAACCGGTGGAGCATGAGAAGGCATTATTCTTCGGAGTCATGGAACGTTTAGCGGCCCAGTTCACGTGTGTGGTTGTGTGTGTGTGTGTGTGTGTGTGTGTGTGTGTGTGTGTGCGTGCGTGCGTGCGTGCGTGCGTGCGTGCGTGCGTGTGCGAAAGAAATGTCAAGAGGGTTCAAACTTAATCAAGTGCCATGAGTTTCTTAATACAAAATGCACACAAATAGTATAAATGTAACTTAGTGTTACAAGGTAGTTGGTATTTCTCTAGTTTGCTATAAAACTATAACTGTGCTCCAAGTTGGTAAACACGAAAACAAAATATCGTTATTGCGAAAGCAAATATCGTTATTGGTAATGTAATTTTCTTCATAACTTACCATAGTGCTATGTAAATGACACATAATGGCAACGATGACATTTTACGTGATCTTATATCAAAATGCAGATTGTTAAGAGAAAAAAAAATTCGTTTTATTTCTATAAGGTAGAAAGCAAGCGTCTTGCGTTTTCTTGCAAATTTTATTTGTGGTGCTTATGTACCGGTTTTAAAACATAGTATTGGAGGTAACGACGTATTGAAAACCAAATCATAATACTTACAAAGGCCTTTGTTATAAGCAATGAGAAATGTTCCCCTAATGCTTAGAATGTTTCCGTGGCTCGTAGAACCATTATTTCACACTGTCAACTATCTGCAAATAGCAAAATCATGAACACTGATATTAATAAAAAAAATACCGATATGTGAATGTTAATGTAATGTTCTTCAATTATAATAAAACCGTTTCATTCTAAATCCAGTTGTATGATACAATATTATAAATACACTATAGTAATTGGTGTATACAAGGATTAAATTGCTATAGGCCTATTGTTGACCAGTAAATGCAATTTAATTTTCCTGATCATTGAATACAATATGTGTGTGTTTAGCGTTTAATATATTTTATGTGTAGGGGCCTATCATCACAATAACCAACGCGTGAATAGTAACCAGCTTAGTTTGCTGGTAGCTGGGAAAGCTTATCAATTATATAAAATACATATTTCGTTATGTGACCCTATTAACAAATTATTCTCTAGCTGCCTTAGTTGACATAATTAGTTATCAAAATGTAGGTACTTCTTCCATTACAACGGCACCAACCCAATACATTATAATCCTACGTGTCAGTCTTGGTTACGAGACTCGTTTCGTACATTGTTCCGCTACTTACGAACAGAGAAGATCTAATAGAGAAGGGTTACTTCGCAAATTATAATGGCCGCCATTTTAGCGCGTGGAGCGCAGCGTCCCAAGCGGACGAATGTGCAGCTTCATTTGCTTGACATTAGACAATGGCAACATCACCGCCAAGTACATCGAAAAGTCAATCAACCGGCTCATTTTGCGCGACTTACGGGCGCAACGAGTAAGTTGAAGATAAGAGCACATAGTTTATGAACTTTTAATTATTTTATACTACCAGGAAATAATCATCATTAAATACAAATGTGTTGTTAAAATGCTCAAACCGATATTATGTTATTGCGAGTAAAACTATCAGTAATCATTAGCCATGAACACTGTTTGATTATTTTTCTAATATATCAGAATTTGAATATACATGTATACAATAATCGTATACTATATGTATATATATATATATATATATATATATAATTATATATAAATATATATATATATACATAATTAAACATATATATAATATTATATATACACATAATTATATATATATATATATATATATATATATATATATATATAATATGTATATAATAATGTATACATGGATATTAAAATTGATATATATATATATATTACATATTAAATAATATTAAATAATATATATATATATTATCATTATTATTTTTAATATGTATAATATTATATATTAAATTATGTATTTTGTATAAATATTGCAAAAACACAATAACTATATACTTATATATATATATATACTTATATATATATATATAAGTATATAATTATTGTGTTTTTGCAATATATATTTATAATATACATTATATATAATTTAATAATTTAATATATAATATACATTATAAATAATAATGATAATGTAATTTATATATATATATATATATATTATTTAATATTATTTAATATAGTTTTAATATGTAATGTATATGTGTATACAATAATTATAAACTTATATATATATATATTTATGTATATATATAATACATACATAATAAGTATATAATTATTAAATACACATATATTAAATAATATATATATATATATATATTAAATATATATCAATAATATATATATATATATATATATATATATATATATATATATATATATATATATATGTGTGTAAATTATCATTACCATTTAAAATATGTAAATATATTATATATATAATTATATATATTATATATATATATATATATATAAGTATATAATTATTGTGTTTTGCATATATAAAATACATAATTTAATCATTTCATATATAATATACATATTATAAATAATAATGATAATGTAATTTATATATATTTTATATATATATATATATATATATATTATTTAATATTATTTAATATTATTTAATATATATTTAATATGTAATATATATGTGTATACATTAATTATAAACTATATATATATTTATGTATATATATAATATATACATAATAAGTATATAATTATTATATACACATATATTAAATAATATATATATATATATATTAAATATATATATTTATCAATAATCTTATATATGTAAATTATCATTACCATTTAAATTATTAATTTTAAAATTATTAAATTAATTATTAAAATTATTAATTATATATATATATATAATATATATATATATATATATATATATAATATATATATATATATATATATACATACATATACATATTGTCATTAAAAACAAACACAACAATATAAAAACCCAAACAAGTGCTGATGTGGGTATAGGAAATGGGGGGGGGGGGGGGCTGGGGAGGGTGCATGATACCGGCCAACGTCAGCCACAGGTGTGCAAGCAAGTAAATAACACGCTGTAATATGATGTAAAAATAAATTACTAATAGGCATATCTAGTGTCTGGATAGTGAGAAAAGATGTTGCTACATGCACTATTGCAAGTTTACGTGCTTCAGTGTTTATGAAGTGCTTCAAGTGCAATTTCAATAACGTATGAATAATTGAACATATAATTTGTACTGCAGTTTCATCTGGCAGTCTGCTAACACGGCACATTCGTCCGCTAGAGGCGCTACTGTCTCAAAATTCAAAATGGAACTGCCGAAGTGACCCTTCTCTGTTAGATCTTCTCTGTTACGAATATACACCAGCAGAATTCAAATTACGTAAAATACGAATGCCCCAGAAACCGTGCGTGCTATCTGCGCTTTGTGAAGAGCCTTATGACCTTAATGCAAGTCATTACGAAATCACAGTGACCCTACCAGAGTATTGAAATACGCAAAAAACGTTAAAACACGACATTTTGAATGACCAATTATGACACTTATATTTTAAACTGGCATGAATTATGTAGTATGGCTAGACACTTGGATCGAATCCAGGTCAGACGCATTTCAATTGTACCGTTACAACTGTATCTTTACGTAAATGTTATGCTTGTTTGCATTAGTTCAATCATTTAACATAATCTCAGGCATATTTATGTTGTACTAATATCGTGTCTTAGGCCACATTTGAGGCAGAAAAGCCGAAACAGTCGGCATAAACAAACTCTGTTTATCGCTCATTCTATTAAAAATATTGTAAGTCAGTGCTCGCCGCAGTAAGTTGTGTAACGCACGGCCACAGTTCCTGGCTCTGCGACGGTCACAAATCGGAGCGCTAAGCGTATAGATGTGTCTAAAACGCAATATTTATGTGGCGTAAATATGCCTGGTTCATTTTTTATGTGGAATTGTTGAATGAACGCAAGGAAATATCAAGCGTAGGCAAACCTTTAGTTAAACATCATAAATTATAACAGCAAAATTGACGCAGGATTCTACTTCTACTAACTAAGTCTAAGTCTAAGACGTTCTAGTTCTAAATAATTGTAAATGTACTTCGTACTCGTTTGCCGTCTGTTATCCACGTTTTTCCCGTTCTTGATCTGGAGTGAATTATTTCGGCAACGCACGTCACCTCTATTAATGTTGTGTTTTAATAATCATTAATGAAACATGCAATTTCATATAAAAACATTACATTTTGCTGAAAAGAAAATATATGATATTTACATCCAACCATGAAAATTAAACATCCGGTGACTATGCTTATTAGAGTTAACCGTTATAACAGAAGATGAATTCGCTAAATATGTTTCGCTATGTTCACAACGTTTCTGTGCGACGTCGGTGTTATGTTTTGAAGTGATCAATCATCATATCTGTAAAGGTACATTTCATTTATTGTATTCTAAAATATTGTTGAAATCTTCACCAAAATGTACTTCGGCACTTGTGTAGAATTCGGACGCACCTCATTTTTTTCATTATAATTTAAATTTTATCTACGGACTATGCCAACATTTTATACTTCACTTTGCTAAGTTAATCATTCGACATAATCTCACGCATATTTGTGTTATATAAACAGCGAGTTTTAGCGGACGTATTAGGTCGAAAAGACGGTTCGGCCGGCATAAGCAAATTGTTTATCGCTCATCCCGCCATGTGCACGGCGCAGTAACACATGGCCTGGCAAAAATCGGAGCGCTATTTCAAATATTTGTGTCTAAAAAGGCAATAATTGTAAAACTAAATATACCTGGGAATACTAAGGTTAGGATTAGAGTTAGTATGAGGTATCCAATGTAGGCAATTATACAGATACAACGGCGACCATCCAGCCCTTTACCATTCATTTTTTCATGCAACCCTTAGACTAAGCTTAGCCAGGCTTAGACAGTGGAATAGTGTCCCCACAAGCCTATCGGCCACCACATGACCAGAGGCTTTCAGAACTGGCCTTCGGGCCTTAAAATCTGCTTTAATTTGTTCATAAGACTATGTACATAATACTAATACATTTTTAAATCACCAGAGTTCCAGACTTTATTAACGTTTTAATTTTAATTAGTTAATATAAATTTTGTTTTTATATTAACTGTTTTAAGAGCGCATACACCGCCCTTCATCAAGCGCACAAGCTTCGATTGGACTTTTAACGCCCGAAAAGGGACCAGTCCAGTATATGGAAGAAGAAGAAGAAGAGCAGCACATTTGAGGTGGGTCCGAATTCTACACAACTGCCTGTACTTCTCACAAACAATAATAATGATAGTAATAGTAATAATAATAATGATAATGATAATGATAATGATAATGATAATGATAATGATAATGATAATGATAATGATAATGATAATGATAATGATAATGATAATGATAATGATAATAATAATAATAATAATAATAATAATAATAAAAATTGCAATAATAACAACCACAATAATAATGAGTATTATGATATAATAATTGTTTAGTATTATTGTTTTTATTTTTATTATTACCACTAATGATCATCATAATGATCATAATAATCGCATTAATCATAATAAGTATAATAAACATTGCAATCGTAATAATCATATTATTTGACTAGGTGTTCTGAACATTTATGTGAATATTTCTATTACTTGACTAGGTGTTCTGTACATTTATGTGAATATTTCTATTACTTGACTAGGTGTTCTGTACATTTATGTGAATATTTCTATTACTTGACTAGGTGTTCTGTACATTTATGTGAATATTTCTATTAGGGGAAGTAGGGGCATATCCGCATACTGAGACATGTCCGCACACCCTATTATTTGCGCATCGTGTAACATCTGGTTAGTAGAATTATGCTAAGCGGCATCGTCTAACCCCCAAATCAACCACTTGCATATACCTTTTGATAGAAGTGAATAATTAAAAAGTTACGACATAAAATGTTATTTTCATAAACACTGATGTAATTTTACTCATATGCTGTTATTTAACTGTAAGACGTGCATATACATTTTCTTTCATAATTCCAAATTGCATTTTAATGTTTTATGATGTGTGAAATAAAGGATACTTTCATAAGTAGCATTTTCGCGCAATTCAGAATTATTCACGTGTTGGATGCTTGGGGCATGTTCGCACAGGCCTGTGCGGTCATGCCCCAGCCGCTGTGCAGACGTATTTCGTGCATCGGTGCTTATAATATTATGTAGTCTACTTAGATACATATTTAGATACTTCAGCTGCTTACCACAAATATTATAGGAAACTTTGATGTGAGATAGTATATGATGATTATTATATAATTATTTAATATTATCAAACTTATTATATCATTCATCGCATCGTCAATGTGTAAATAGGCTACATATCGTGCTGAAGTCACATTTTTCATGTTGTGTATCGTTATCATTAAGTCCGTTAAAGAAATAAAGCTTAATTGATCATTGCTCATAGACTAAAATAACCAAGATGATGTATAATCTATAATATAGAACTTTGCCCGTATACGTTAGCCCATACAAAGCCATGCTCGCACGGCCGACAAGCTGAGTTTCTAGTTTGACTTTGCGCCTTACGAGACTATGCTGTTTTAGCTAGAAGGCTTCAGACAAGCTGGGTTGCAAACTTTGACTTTCCCCGTTACAAAATCATGTTGTTGTTTGCTTTGACTCTCAAGGACGAATAAACGTGGACTATGGTTCAAAGCCACTGTATTTTCTAAACTTTACGTATATATGAAAACTTGAAACCGTTGATTTGTGTTCTCTGGTTTTTTTTTATAGTAATGCACGTGTCAGTAGTGTACACATACCAAAACACATTATTATTGCAGTTAATGGTCAGCTCTGTGAGACCAGCTGTTGTTTCGCCATTCCTGGGGCATAACCGCACACAGTGTGCGGCTATGCCCCGTACCTTGGGGCATGTCCGCACAAAGCTATGCCTCTACATTTGACCAAATATTTAAATGTCTGATGGGATATGCGATTTCTTAACTAACTAACAACAAAGTAATATGATTGCTCATTCTGAATACTAAATATCACCCTCTTAGCACACGCAGTGCATTATCTATAGCTTGTTTCACCTTAAGTGTGCGGACATGCCCCTACTTCCCCTACTTGACTAGGTGTTCTGTACATTTATGTGAATATTTCTATTACTTGACTAGGTGTTCTGTACATTTATGTGAATATTTCTATTACTTGACTAGGTGTTCTGTACATTTATGTGAATATTTCTATTACTGCTGTTTACACAATTCGTTGCCCGTTTAACTCAAAGCTAGAAAATAGCCTAGAAAAATAAACCATAATTCAGCATATCGTGTAACAATAAATCTACATGCGTTTTGGTGTAGAGGTAGAGTTCTAACATCCAGTACGATGTCAACGGGCCTGTTGTGTAGGTTCTTGAAGCAGGCATCTCGATCATGTACGTATGCATATTACGCGGAGCTGTAACAAGTACATTTATATTGTATTTGAGTAAAAGTATAATAATAATACAGTTATAATGACAAAAATGAGGTGCGTCCGAATTCTACACAAGTGCCGAAGTACATTTTGGTGAAGATTTCAACAATATGTTAAAATACAATAAATGAAATGTACCTTTACAGATATGATGATTGATCACTTCAAAACATAACACCGACGTCGCACAGAAGCGTTGTGAACATTGGTTATAGCAGACATAGCGAAACAAATTTAGCGAATTCATCTTCTGTTATAACGGTTAACTCTAATAAGCATAGTCACCGGATGTATATTTTTCATGGTTGGATGTAAATATAATTTATTTTATTTTTACCAAAATGTAATGATTTTATATGAAATTGCATGTTTCATTAATGATTATTGAAATACAACATTAATAGAGGTGACGTACGTTGCCGAAATAATTAACTGCAGATCAAGGACTGGAAAAACGTGGATAACAGACGGCAAACTAGTACGAATTACATTTCCAATTAGAACAAGAAGTTCTAACATAACCCACGGCCACGCCGGGTTCAATTTGGCTGTTATAACTTATTATGTTTAATTGCAGCTTTGCCTACGCTTGATATTTCCTTGCGTTCATTCGACAAAACCACATAAAAATAAACCAGACATATTTATGCCACATAAATATTGCGTTTTAGACACATCTTCAGCGCTCCGATTTGTGACCGTGTGTGTTACTCAACTAACAACTTACTGCGGCGAGCACTGACTTACAATAGAATGAGCGATAACCAGAGTTTGTTTATGCCGACTGCATCGGCTTTTCTGACTCAAACGTGGACTAAGACGCAATATTTTTACAACATAAATATGACTGAGATGATGTTAAATGATTTAACAAATGCAGACAAGCGTAATATTTACGTAAAGATACAGTTGTAACGGTACAATTGAAAATGAAATGCGTCTGAACTGGATTCAACCCAAGTGCCTAGCCATACTACATAATTCAAGCCAGTTTAAAATAGAAATGTCATAATTGATCATTGAAAATGTCGTGTTTTAACACCTTTGGCGTATTTTAATACACTGATAGTGTCACTATGATTTCGCAATGACTTGCATTAAAGTAATAAAGCTCTTCACACAGCGCAGATAGCACGCACGGTTTCTGGGGCATTCGAGTTTTACGTGATTTGAATTATGCTGGTGTATATTCGTAAGTAGGGGAACAACGTACGAAACGAGTCTCGTAACCAAGACTGACACGTAGGATTATAATCTATAGGGTTGTTGCCGTTGTCATGGGAGAAGAACCTGCATTTTGATAACTAATTACGTCAATTAAGGCAGCTAGAAAATAACTTGTTAATAGGGTCACATAACGAAATATGTATTTTTTTATCATTGATAAGCTTTCCCAGCTACCAGCAAACTAAGCTGGTTAATATTCACGCGTTGGTTATTGTGATAGGCCCCTACAGATAAAATATATTAAACTCTAAACATACACTACACATTATATTGCATTCAATGATCATGAAAATTAAATTGTACTCACTGGTCAACAATAGGCCTATTGTAATTTAATCCTTGTATACACCAATTACTATAGTGTATTTATTATATTGTATTTGTATTTGTTTATTGTTGATTGTCTATCCTGATTTGTATGTATATTTCATGTGTTTGTATTCGATATTGTTTCTGACAATCACTCAATAAAGCAATTGTGTGTATCATACAACTGGATTTAGAATGAAATGGTGTTCTTCTAATTGAAGAACAATACATTAACATTCACAAATCGTTAATTTCTTTATTGATATGAGTGTTCATGATTTTGCTATTTGCAGATAGTTGACAGTGTGAAATAATGGTTCTACGAGCCACGGAAACATTCTAAGCATTAGGGGAACATTTCTCATTGCTCATAACAAAGGCCTTTGTAAGTATTATGATTTGCTTGTCAATACTTGGTTATCTGCAATACTATCTTTAAAAACCGGTATATTAGCACCACAAATTCAATGTGCAAAAAAACGCAAGACGTTTGCTTTCTACCTTATAGAATAAAACCGAAGAAATGTTTTCTCTTTTAACAATCTGCATCTTGATATAAGATCACGTCAAATGATATCGTTGCCATTAACTTTAATTTACGTAGCACTGTGGTAACTTACAAAGAAAATTACTTTAACAAAGACGATATTTGCTTTCGTGTATACCACCTTAGAGCACAGTTGTAGTGTTGTAACACAACTAGAGAAATGCCAGCTACCTTGTAACGCTAAGTTACAGTTATGCTATTTGTGTGCATTTTATATTGAGAAACTCATGGCCCTTGTTTAAGTTTGATCCCTCTTGGCATATATTTCGCACACGCACGCACGCACGCACGCGCGCACGCACGCACACACGCACACACGCACACACGCACACACGCACACACACACACATACACGCGCGCGCAACCACACACCTTCGACGACTCTGAAGATTAACGTTCGACGACACTGAAGAATAATGCCTTCTCATGCTCCACCGGTTTCTCCTCTTCCAGGATATGCGTACGTTCGCGTGCTTACGCCGTCTACGGCGCGGTGCCGTCATCTTTCCCCGCAGGTCGTGTCTCGCATTCACCGCTGTCTTCGTGGGCTTCCTCGCTCTCATCTCACTGCTCCATCACGCCCAACTCCTCCTTGAGCCGACACACGAACACACCGAGCCGAAGCATGGACAACCCCAGCCAAAGCATGAACACCCCCAGCCGAAGCACCAACGCCCCCAGCCGAAGCATGAACACCCCCAGCCGAAGCACCAACGCCCCCAGCCGAAGCATGAACACCCTCAGCCGAAGCACCAACGCCCCCAGCCGAAGCATATCAAATGCTATTCAGTCAACAGCAAAGGGATGAGCGAACACAGATCCGCAGGTATTTGGCCACGTGTATACGAGACGGAAGATCGCATACAGCTCCAGCTGGCGTACACACTGGCGAAACCAGCGACCAAGACGAAGCTCATCTTCACCGACACAACGCCAACGTTTGAGTACGGGACGTTTGAGAATGACAGGTGCGCGGTGGACCAGTGCCGGTTTTCGGTCAACGCCGGCGACGCAAAGAAAGCCGACGTCATCATTGCAACCAGTCTGTTCACGACGTTCTTTGCTACCGCTGACCCGCGTAGACAGATCACCATGCTGTACGAACTAGAGGCTCCGTTTCACACGAGCAGACACCTAGAAGCCCGCGTCAACTGGACCGCGACGTATCGCGTGGATTCCACTATCGTCACCCCTTACGAAAAATTCGTCTTCTTCGACAACTTCACGAAGCTGCCGGAGAAGCCTAGTCGAAACTATGCTCTCGGCAAGAACAAGCAAGTGGCGTGGTTCGTGTCGAACTGCGGTGATTGGAACGGTCGTCTAGCCTATGCACAAGAGCTGGCGCGAGATATCGAAGTCGACGTCTACGGGATGTGCGGGACGATGGATTGTCCCCGAGATACGCAACAATTCTGCTACTCGCTGCTGAAGAGGAGATACAAGTTCTACTTGGCGTTCGAGAACTCCAACTGTCGCGACTACATCACCGAGAAGCTGTACTGGAACGCCTTTCTGTAAGTATATATATTTTATTGTACAGCGCTTTGAGCATATTTGAATATTGCGCTTTATAAATAATAAATATTATTATTATTATTATTAAGTATCAATGGCGTCGCGCCCAAACTGGGGCCCGACAGGAAATTGGGCCAATATTGTTACTTGTTTACCTCGCATATTCTGTTTGTTTGTTAGTGTTTGTTTGTGCACGTTTATGCACGTGTGTGCGTGCGTGTCTGCGCGCGTGTGTATGAGTATGTGCGTTGCGTGTGCTTACATGCTTATCCGGTCAGTTAGTGTAATGGAGTGGAGCGCAGTAAACAACACTAGCACCATGGGGAAGAGTTCCGTGCGTAGACTCTCGCAGTGTTTCGTTATTCTCCTGAGGAACGACATCGTACCGGTGGTGATGGGCGCGGCGCGCGAGGACTACCGGAAGGTGGCGCCACCGCACTCGTTCATCCACGTCGACGACTTCGCGTCGCCGCGCGAACTCGCCGCCTATCTGCGCAAGCTCGACGCCGACGACGCCCTCTACAACGACTACTTCCGGTGGAAGGGGACAGGCCACTTCATCAACACGAAGTTCTGGTGCCGCGTGTGCGCCATGGCCCACGCCGCCGACGAACAGAAGCACGCCATGTGGTACGAGAACATCGACTCGTGGATACACGAGAACACTTGCCGGGAGGTGAAGGAGCCGGAGGAACGCTGGTCGAACTGGGATAACAAGTCGCTTTCATATCGATACCTAAAGTTCGAAAACTGGGTAAAGCACCAGGTAGGCCAACACTTAAAAGGCTTGCCCCAAATATAGTTGTCATGTATTGTTGCTCTAAGTACGAGGGGTGCAGTTTAGAAAACAACAGGGCAACCAAAAATACCACGAGGTGCCCATTTCTAGATTACGTGATCATTATCGTTGAATTGGCCACATCGTGCTATTTTTGGTTGCCCTGTTGTTTTCTAAACTTCAAACCTCCCTTAATAATAATAGTAATCCTGAAGGCAATCCTCTCAAATACAGCGTACCTCACTCCAATAATTGCACTTACATTCCGACCTGTATGGACTTTTAATGGCAGCGTTGATTTTATTTCTCTCCCCACATCTGTCACAGTAGCTCTACAGCAGCAAACCTAAATATAATATCAAAATATCAGGAATGACGAGGTATAATATTAATAGCAATACCGTAGTGATACGTGTATTTTTAGGAAGCTTGGTACAAAACATTGGACAAAATATCGAAAAATCAGTTCGGTTTCACACTTTACATCACACAAAAGGAGTCATAGGTATCTTAATATATTATCAATATATTTATGTCATACATCAAAATGATGTCGATTCATTTAACTACTGAAAAGTGCGAAACAATAGTAAAATAATACTAAATTATTCATAATTACAAACCAAACATGTACCTCCCAAGTGTTGCGCAATCGTGACGTGACGAAAGTCGGAGTGGATTTAATTGATTATGTCATGTTTACTTTTCTTAGGGTAATAAACATTATTAAAGACAGAATATTGATTCATGCCTATTACCAATTAATTATGCCATGTTTGTTAAAACAATATAATTTTATGATAGCATGCATTAATCGAAATAAAAACACAAAAGTGTTACTCAATCACAACTTAAACATTGTCATCAGTCATCTCTGTCACTCTCGTCACACTCAGTTTTTAACAAGAGTCTGAACAGGTGTTACTGGTCCAATTTTTGAAGTCTGTCCCTTCGCATGTTCAAGCAACATAACACGGCACTATAAAATTGCATTTACATTCAGGCCTGAAGATGTCTCGATGACCGCTTAGTGACAATTGCTAATTATGAAATTTTCATAGTTTATTTAGGGCTACGAAGTGTATAAGTTAGCACTATTTTACTATTGCTTTGCAACATTCAGTAGGTATATGAAAGAACATCATCTTAATATATTACATAACTATATTGATTACGTATTAAGGCAATTATGACTCCTTTTGTGTGACGTCAACTGCGAAACCATATTGATTTTTCGTTATATTGTCCAATGTACCATCCTAAAAATCCTGATATTTTGATACTAGGTTTGAAGTTTAATAAAATGCAGGATAACCATCAATAGCACGACTAAGACGGAAGCGGCTTTTACGAGCATGCATTTTATTAATACATTTATTTGATGTATTATTATTTATTATTATTATGTATTATTATTATTATGTTTAATTACATAATAATTATAATGTTTTACTTTTTAGTATACCGTAATTCTTTACGTGCTTGTCTTAATGTGTTAGACGTTATATTTGTATCGTAATTACTTATATATTTTTAATTTCAATACAACAGCATACTTACATATACCAATTCTCATTTTCTATTTTTTGATTCCATGTAATTTTTACAATGTTTCTATGCGTCTTTGAACGGGCTGGTCCCTGAGATACGGCGCTTTAGAAATGCTGGATGTAAAACATAAACTGGAAGTTGATTCCAAACTGTTGGCGCAGCCACATAGAAAGCACATTTGCCAATATTCAGCTTAGCTTTAGGAACACCAAAATGTTGTATGGAAACGGATGACCTAGGGGTCCTAGACATTTCAGGGAAATATAATAGATTAACTATGTCGGTTGTTGAATAGAAATAGTACGGTACGTTACATTTGCCAATTTAAATTTAATTCGGTATAAAACGGGAAGCCAGTTATGGTTAATTCGGTACAATCTGTTACAGGCACATGTGTGAATCTGTACTATAATTATATATGTACTCCTTTCTTTTACTGATGCTACGTCCCACGACCTACTTCATGCTTAGGGAACACATTTTTGCCAATACCTTTTTAACCTTTTCAATACAACAGGAATCTACAATATATTCGCGATGTTAGTGGACCTGTTTCTCACTGCATCCCATTGTTATTTGACATTTAGCGATAACTTGACTGTGATAATCGATCAGACAAAACTAAATGTGTGTAGCACTTCTTCTTGCAGCATAATTCATTTTTCCGATGCTATTGAGCCGAAGTCTGGCCTTCGTTGCCGCTGGACCCCAGTCGACCACCTACTACCACAGTCATATTGTATGCCACCATTAACTTACGTACAGTTGGGAGTTATTTACGTTGTCATTGCTGCATGAAATCCAGTTAACGGTAGGTGCCGGAGACGAGAACTATGGTAAGATTTCAAAGCAACGAGTACCCCAGCTGCTGATGTTGAAGCTGAGATATGAATATGCAGTGTCTGGCAATGCGTTTGTTGGCCAACGAATGGCGGTCGGTAGACTCCGGACGCGTCGTGTCAGGGACTGGGAAAGCTGCTGTAGAGATCCCTTCACAACAATTGGCACACGGACCATTCGTGTTGGCGTGTGTTCTGCCATACTTCCATTGGCGTAAATCGCGGTGAAATATAATTGATATAAGTTGTATATATTTATAAGTCGTCTGATTCTATGTTGATATTTTTTGAAAGTTAAAACGTGTTGAAAGTCCGTGTCGTGGTCATGTACGACTAAACTATGTTGTTGCTGCATTGTAGAGTAGGTGAAAGATAAGTGAATGTTTTAATATATTAATTAATGACATGTACTTATCAAATATTGTACGTCATGTTTGTTGGTGTGCACTTTTGGCTCTGTGTTGGTGTATAACACAGTTATTATAATCATATGATTTATTACTTACGTTCGTACTTACCGTAGAATTGACATTCACTATCTACACAACTTTTCCAGTGCAGCAGGATGCTTGTTAATGTTAAAAATAAATTCCTAGTGCGAATTGGTCGCAGTTGAGCATAGCTATTACAGTTTTTTTCTAACTTATCCTCTTCGTGCCGTGTGCTCAAGATCCCGCCAAGCTGATGTCTTGGGCTCACACCGTTGTGCCCAAAGTCAGTCGAGCAGTCCATATAGTTCTGCGTTCTTCGTTCTTCATTGCTCTTGTCTTTGGCGTATCCATTTTTTGGAGTTAAAGTTAGAGCTGTCGATTTGTGGTAACATGTTATTTGGAACCAATTTGAAAGATGACTCATCTTTTGTGTGTCTGTAAAAATAACAATATTTGGTTATTCTTCTTATCAGTTTATCTCGACTCTCTAGGTTCCGCGATGTGTTGCCACGTGTGTTCATATGATCGGCTGGAAACATTCACACATCCCAAACATGGCAAACGATTGATTGCCGTGTATCGGTGAAAGCAAGAATATTGACTCGTGCATTTAGTACGTCAGTATTCGAACCGATCTTACATCTTGGTTACAATAACACAAGTATCAAAGCAAAAGAAGACTGAACGGCAAAACATTTACATCGCGTGTTAAGATCTCACTGTATTATGCGTGTTCATATATGTTTATCTTAGTGTATATATTCAGTACGTTATAAAATGTTTCTTGCCGGTGTCAAAATAAATATTTTATACAAATATTCGTTGTTTAGCCAAATTGCGAAATATAAATATGACTTACAGTACAACTAGTAGGCTGCTTTCAATTGTTTGTGTAATAAAATGCGTTGGTATACCGGATAGGCATACTTATAGAGGTCGATAAAGAAAATGGCATAGTTTACTGTAGGATAAAATCACTGGAGAGCTTAGAATGGAGGTTGGTCGTTGGTATGAGAGAAGTCGATGAAGGACCATGTGGGTTGCATGTCTTGCGAAGAGGAATACAATTGGCCTATTCGCTATGTCACAGGTTGCCTAGCAAAACTTTCGACCTATCGTCAAAAATGGGCGCCGAGCACGTTCATGCATTCTGTCGTACACTTAGTTGAAATTCTATGAGGTGGCTATTTGCTACCCCTTCACGTTCAAATGCGTGCAAACGCCTGATGTCAATCTTGTCAAAAGTACCTTCAATCTAACTGAATCTAATCGAATATAATAATCTAACTGAATCCTAAACTTAATACTAACCCTAAAACTAATCCTAAGCTTAAATATGGGTATACATCGGAATAGCAATAAAAGGGCAGTTGGATGTGTGTGGAGGGGTAGCAAATAGCCATCGTCGAAATTATATTTGCATTTGATAAGACATTTGGATTCAGACGATGTTGCCATCTACTGAATGAGCACAAATCGTAACGTTCTACTAATGTTGTTATAGATAAGGACAATTTATTATGTGGCAACTTTACAGTTGGATTGTAGGCCTACATGAACATTCATACTAAAATCAACAAATTCCATAATGTTAGCATATCTTGTTAAAAATTAAAATCATCATTAGAAACTTACGTAATAAATATAAACATATACATTAAAATATACATTACATAAACATTGTCATAAAATAACAACAAAGTTAAATCAAATTAAAATACATGTCCATTACTAGCCGATCTGAAAATGCTCTAAACACCACGGAATTCAGGAATT
>OZ024857.1:41406715-41421715 GCA_964017155.1 Oasisia sp. SBJ-2009 | reverse complement strand
GTCGGTCTCAATCTCTCGTGTTCCCAGTCTGTCTCGATCTCTCAGGATCTGTCTGTTAAGTTTGAACGATGCCATGAGGTTGAGTTGGCGGTGGTCGTTGTGAGGTTATGGCGGCGGTTGCGGTGGTTGTGGTGGTTGTGACGGTTGTGACGGTTGAGGTGGTGATACTTGAGGTGGTTGCGGTGGTTGCGGTAGATGCGGTGGTTGCGGTGGCCGCGGTGGTGCAGTTTGTGTTATTGTTGATGATGAACTTAATTAGTGTAAGCCGATGATGATCTGCAGCATTAATTCCACCGTTCATAAACCACGGAGACCGATAAATCAACGGGCGACTGAAATGATGGAAACACGCGTACAAGTGTGCGTTCAGGCGTGCGTACATACGTATATGTCTCTCATTCTTTCTCTCTGCTTCTCTCTATACGCATGAACGTGTGTATATGTATATATATATATATATATATATATATATATATATATATATATATATATATATATATATATATATATATATATATATATATACGCATGTACGTATATATATATATATATATATATATATATATATATATATATATATATATATATATACACTCATTCCAGTTTAGATTCGTTACCATAATGTGTGATGGAATTTATACTTTCCAAAATTGTCTAACATCGGACATTTTATTAGACAATTTGTCTAACTTGTCTAGATCCTATTGTAACTGTTTCTACCCAACATTTTAAAACATTTCCGACAATTTCAATACCTTCCTGTCTGTGTTATCGATCACGGACTTTGGGATCGTTAGTGTTGACATCGCCATTCCAGGTCACTCTGCTTGTAGACGGATTAAAGTCTTGCGGTGAAATGTTCGGGAGAATAGCAGTAATTGCTGGTGTAATTACGCCTCATCAGAGCGTGTTCCAACAGGTCTACGGTGCGTGACATGCTCTTAACCACAGCGTGTTTCGCTCTTAGCAGGATTAAGTCGTTTTGTGTGGCATCTGTAATATTGACTTTCTGTGCTGCTGGCCGCAATTAATTAAAGGGACAAAGGCGCAAGTGCCCGCTGCCTAGGAGAGATGCGGCAATGGGCCCAGTCAAAGCATCCGCACAATATTCTCCACTCCACACTACCGAAACAATCAGGTTAATATTCATCGTACGATAAAACCTCATGAGCAATTTGTATTTGATCGGGCGTTATATAAGTAGTTTATTTTTATTATATTATTTTTATTATTTACAACAGGCTTACTATTATTTTGTCCATAACTATATCCTACAATTGAATATGGAATTATCTGTTCGCATACCAACATTATATATAAAATACTAAGATAAATACCATCACAATAGTATTGTATAAACCACTAAAAGACGTAATCAAAATAATTATGTGGTAAAATATCGCATTTACATAGCACTGTTTTATCAATCGGTTCATGTAACTGCATTGCTATAATGTAAGCTTGCTCTAGTTGTGGTCAGAAAATGTTTATACATACGAAGTCTTCATAGCAGATTTACTGCTAAAATCTGCTTATAACCAATATGTTATTAACAGCACAACGATCATGTCCATTTGCAATAGCCGATGAGTTGTCTGGAAAGACGAAACACTGCGATGAAGATAAACCACGGTTCTTACGTTTTCGTCATTGCGACCAGCTGCAAGGATATTAACGTCACCCGACAAGATAGCAGCCTAGCGTGCAGCGTCTACAAGCAAGTCAATTTGCACAGCAAATTGTCTAATTAGTCACAACGAAATCACTGCGATTCGATAACGTTTTCCGGTTCGCATTTTGAGTTTCCTGCATCGGAGATTTGATTGATTGATTTGTTTAATATAAAATGTAAAACATTGTACACACATATGCATAATATATAAATACAAAGTACATTTAAATATTTGGATAACACAAAAAGTGCACGCACTTATTTCTATTGTGGTCCTTGGAGATGTCGCATATCTGGTAACCAATTGGATTGACTTTAGGTAAATACCTGGCTCGCATGTTCAGAAATGAAAGCGTGTAAAAATCTACTAATGAGCTAGTTTGACTTGCAACATTTTATTGAAGGGGAAACGCAGCGGTGTGTTCTTGGGAAGGCGATTGCTCATTTTTTTTTTTTTTTTTTTTTTTACGATGAAGATGTTCCCACAAATACATACTGGATGCTAGCTTGTTACAGGGATAATCAAACAAACACAAAACGTTTATTTGAATTGTCGATTCGTCACGTGATATTTAACTTAGAGACGATTTAGCAAATAGATAATGTTTAACAGAAATAACAACACCATTTTCAAACTTGTTGTATCTTAATACGTAATTATTTGATAAAATACGCAATCATGAATTAACGGGGTGGAGCAATCGATTCGCCAGAAAGACGTGTTTGAAATGGTACAAAATAAATGAAAATTATATTAATAAAAGGGACAATAACCACAACCCCACTTGCATTTGGTGCAGTAATCGCCTTTTTAAATCGAAGGCGGCGTATTTAAAATTACAACACACTGACAAAATAACACTGACAAGATAATTTCTTTCTTTGGAGAATGTTGATTTCGAGTATGTGTAATAATTTAGAGCAATACCATACGTGTCTTATACATTAAGACATGAGAAGAATTATGATTAATCATGGTCGTTGTTTAAAATGCAAGGTGGATGCCATAAAAATACATCATTACTGATAGGAGTATGAATGGCGTAGGAGAATATTTCGAACAACAGCTATGCAGAAATTACAACCAAACATTTGTAGAAGATTGGACATAACCAATTGGGAGCGGTGGTCGACGTCTTTTTTTGAGAATATGAGATGAGAATATCAATTTCCTTCTAAACGTAAAAGTATACTTAATGTCTCGCGGCTGTTCTCTGTAAATGGTCAATGTCAACTTTTAGCGCTGCTGTGTCAACGGAAAAGGCTTTTGTCGTTATAATTGGAGATTCATATTTACGTTGTGTACTGAAACCGGTAACTACTAACCGCTAACACAGGATCAGTCGCATACAAATGTGAACAAATGAACACGTGTTGGCCAATACATGAACTCTTAATCGCCTTAGAGTTGAGAGGATACCAAGCAATGGTTTCGCAGCTGTAGCAATGCATTAGCAGTGCTAATGCTACTGAGCAGGTTGCTGTTGAAACATGCCAAACTTCGAGCACATTCATTGTTCGCCGGTTTTATCCGTTCTGGCCGCTTGATAGCTATATATGCGTTGTCAGCCAGTTGTAACGGTATTAAATCAACCATTAAACGTAGGTGGTTTCCTGACCTACATACATGTCACGCTTTAACGATTTTCCGTCAGGAGGTGTGTAAATCATCCGTATCTAAGCGAACATCTGCTACATAATTACTAGTGATTTATGTCCTGTGAAACATGTATATTCACCACAAGCATGTCGGTTTGGAAGTAACGTCTAAATATAATCTAATGGCTAATGGAAACAATCATATCAGTATTTACGTAGGCCCTGTGACAGTCTAATGTTCTCACTCACGCGACCGTATAGTGTCCTCAGTCACGTGACTGTCCGATGCTCCCAGTCAAATGACCGTTTAGCATCGTATTCGTACTTCTCCTCATTCCATAAGTACAAGGTGAACAAATCAGTTCAGCTCAGTACTGATTTTCGAAGTGAACTCATTTCTGTTGCTTATCCTGTCTCTTGTTCGCTGTCATCTCTTTCGTCTTCCCCCTCTGCGATCTTCTCCTTTTTGCAATTCGTCATATATTGTTCTTCAGTCTTGTTCTGAGCCCAATTTCTCGTGATGTGTTTGTCATATTATGTTAGCAAACCGAGACATGCCGGCATGTCAGTTTATCAATATAGCACGTGACCTGCTGCCTGGAATAAACTCTCTCAAGCGATCCAAAAAACGGTTGCCCAACACATGACTTGTTCGTGCATTTCGACGTAAAAAGTTTCTATTCTATTTAAGTCAAACTAATAAACGGGAAGTTTTTAAATTGACAAAGGTATGAATAAATATGCACATTTAACCATTAGCAACATTTTTGTTTATGTCTTGTATGTCTGCTGACTGTCTATATATCTATCTGTCTGTCTGTCTGTCTGTCTGTCTATCTGTCCGTCTGTCCTTCTTGCCATCTATCCGTCAATCCGTCAATCCGTCAATCCGGTAATCAATCAATCAATCAATCAATCGGTCGGTCGGTCGGTCGGTCGGTCGGTCGGTCGGTCGGTCGGTCGGTCGGTCGGTCGGTCGGTCGGTCGGTCGGTCGGTCGGTCGGTCGGTCGGTCGGTCGGTCGGTCGGTCGGTCGGTCGGTCGGTCGGTCGGTCGGTCGGTCGGTCGGTCGGTCGGTCCGTCGGTCCGTCGGTCCGTCGGTCCGTCGGTCCGTCGGTCCGTCGGTCCGTCGGCCGTCGGTCCGTCGGTCCGTCGGTCCGTCGGTCCGTCGGTCCGTCGGTCCGTCGGTCCGTCGGTCCGTCGGTCCGTCGGTCCGTCGGTCCGTCGGTCCGTCGGTCCGTCGGTCCGTCGGTCCGTCGGTCCGTCGGTCCGTCGGTCCGTCCGTCCGTCCGTCCGTCCGTCCGTCCGTCCGTCCGTCCGTCCGTCCGTCCGTCCGTCCGTCCGTCCGTCCGTCCGTCCGTCCGTCCGTCCGTCCGTCCGTCCGTCCGTCCGTCCGTCCGTCCGTCCGTCCGTCCGTCCGTCCGTCCGTCCGTCCGTCCGTCCGTCCGTCCGTCCGTCCGTCCGTCCGTCCGTCCGTCCGTCCGTCCGTCCGTCCGTCCGTCCGTCCGTCGGTCCGTCCGTCCGTCCGTCCGTCCGTCGGTCCGCCGGTCGGTCGGTCTGTACGTCCGTCCGTCCGTCCGTCCGTCCGTCCGTCCGTCCGTCCGTCCGTCCGTCCGTCCGTCCGTCCGTCCGTCCGTCCGTCCGTCCGTCCGTCCGTCCGTCCGTCCGTCCGTCCGTCCGTCCGTCCGTCCGTCCGTCCGTCCGTCCGTCCGTCCGTCCGTCCGTCCGTCCGTCCGTCCGTCCGTCCGTCCGTCCGTCCGTCCGTCCGTCCGTCCGTCCGTCCGTCCGTCCGTCCGTCCGTCCGTCCGTCCGTCCGTCTGTCTGTCTGTCTGTCTGTCTATCTATCTATCTATCTATCTATCTACCTACCTATAGATCAATACATAACATGATAACAGCATAACATGATAAAATCCAGAGGGAACCAAGCATTTCTTACTACCTACTAAGTTGATCAATATTCACGTTTTGTTTATCCGTTCTTCGATAATCAACCTTTTCAGTGGTCCGCAAGTGTTCCTGTGGTTAAACTCTTTGCATATTGTAAATTACATCATTAGTTAGGTTTTCGTGTTTATATTTCCGCATATCATTTACGAAAACAAATTACCGGATAAAAGTGTAATACGATTCACTGTTTACCAGGTTGCACACATATCACTCAAAACTACAAATGTCACTCGCAGTAAATCAGGTAGACCAAACTTATAATCTAGGCTATTAAATTTCCTTTTCTTCATATTGACATTGTTTTTCTTTGTAGTTATTGCACTGAACACAAGCTTATGCGAACAGGATGTTTTCAATAAGGGAATAGAGTGTACTATATTTCAAAGCGTATTTAGCCATTCGCATGTTCTTTTGTGACCGCGGACATATACGAGACAGTCGTCAATACATACGCCACAATCACCATTATATACGGCATGATCATCAATATAATGGTGTTGGTAATAATTACGAATAAGAAGAACAGAAACAAGAACAAGAACAAGAACACGTACGCCTGAATACTATTGCATAAATACAATAGATTAATACCGTTTTCAACGTTAAACTAAATGGTATTTTAATGTTGCCCGGTTAATTGCATTCACAAAATAAACTCGACCATGGGTACAATACAACAAAACATAACTTTTGTCGTACACGCGATACACTCGTACTAGGCTACTCCTGTAGTAATCCGCCTGCTTCGCCCAGGCATACCTGACCTTTGTAACGAAAGTGTGCTAACAAACGAAATACGATCAAACATACGCCACCTACTCATAAAATCACACTGTAATACTCATATATACAACATTACGCCACAACTGCACTCGTTAATCATTGACGATATCCTGCAAATAAATCCTTCTCGTTACTCTTTACATCTATAATAATACGTCAGCTTTAGGATCGCTGTAAGTGTGTCAGCTCCACGCACCGTGATCCACTCTTATTTTCCTCCACTCATTCGCAAACTTGGAATCCTCGCCTCGTATCTTCCAGTTGGCGATTTATTCGAAAAGAAAATACGGATGGTTATTTGGAGTTGTCGTTGCGCTTTCATTTCTTACTAATCCCATAGGTGGCGTAGCAGGAGTTACGTCAACCTTTTTTCTGTAACGTCCATTATTGCAAGAGAATATAAATTCACGATGAGAACTGGTGCTCTTGTTTTCATGCTCGACATGTAAAGTAGTGTCATATAGTTGTAAGGTAATGATGTACAATATCTGTCTCGCGACGATGAATTTGGCCGTTACCATCGTCAAATGAGCGACAATGTGATAAAGTCATACGAATAGCACCATCCTTACTGCCTAGTGTCTGTATTACGTCCAATGCTCCTGTATTCCTCAGTGTTGGTTGTCTGCTGACATGCGACTCATCCATAGAAAAGTAACTTCAAATATCCCACTAGATGGCACGACATGAAGCACGCAAAGAAAAATAAAATCAAGTACTTCGCTAGATGGCACCACTTTAGGCAAACTAAGCAATAGTTGCATTATAAACAACCCAAGGTGTCAAGTGGAATGTCGCTAATTACAAAGTTCCATACTTTAGGCATATATATATATATATATATATATATATATATATATATATATATATATATATATATATATATAAATATAATATTTTATATAATATTATATATATATATATATATATATATATATATATATATATGTATATATATATATATATATATATATATATATATATATATATGTATATATATATATATATATATATATATATTTATATATATATATATTCAAGTACTATAATTAAATGCAATTATTACGGGGGCTGTACATACTATTATAATGCTGGTAACACGATTAATAAATAACAACAACTGGTGAACATACAAAGCCTTATGATACGCATTCGCTGTTGCAGCAACGACATCGTACCGGTGGTGATGGGCGCGCCGCCAGAGGACTACCGCAAGGTGGCGCCACCGCGCTCGTACATCCACGTCGACGACTTCGCGTCGCCGCACGAACTCGCCGCCTATCTGCGCAAGCTCGACGCCGACGACTCCCTCTACAACGACTACTTCCGGTGGAAGGGTACAGGCCACTTCATCAACACGAAGTTCTGGTGCCGCGTGTGCGCCATGGCCCACGCCGCCGACGAACAGAAGCACGCCATGTGGTACGAGAACGTGAACGCGTGGTGGCGTGACGACAACGTGTGTGTAAAAACTCAACAAGGGGAGAGGTGGGCGACGTGGAGGGGTGCGAGGCGTCGTGACGTCAAACGTGACGTCACGAACGTTAGACACGTGATACAGTGATCGCGGCAACACCGAAGACCACGTATCGTGTAGACAGCCGGTGCAGAGCGCGCTATTTGCACTGTCTGAAATACGTACCGAAACAGGTCATACACCGTTCTGGAGGTGCGCCAAACAAGACCATAGGCGTGCAGAAAATGCAGTATATTCCATCACCATTGCTCAGTATCTAAAACTATAAATGCACTATTTTAACTATTTTATTTAATTTTTATTTATAATTTAAGTAAGACGATAGAGCCTGATGATTAATATCCTGCTCGACGCTATCATCGGGCGCTGCTGTTTCCGCATGCGCATGCGCATGCGCATGCCTCCCGAATGGCGGACACAAACCTTCATTTTAGACTGTCGTTTCCTCAGTGCCTTCTCCTGGCTAAACAGGAGCTTCGTGGTCACGACGGCGTCGTGTGTACATCACACGACGGGAGCCGACAAGGTCGCTAGGGGCGCCGATACGCAACTCGGGCCTGTGATGTAATCGCGCTGTTTAATTTTATTTTCAGTTCATCTTTGAATTCTTTTAGAACTGTTATTAGTGTAAGGCATATTCACAACGTGTGTTGACAAATGCTGGACATAATGAATGAATGCGTCGTAACGAGGTAACGGGACGCTGGCGGTTGACGGCACGAAGCCCGAGTTGCGTAACGGCGCCCGCTGGTTTATTAGTTCTGTAGGTTCCCCCATTTACCTATGCATCATTTGACCAATTATTTTTAGCAAAAACTCCTTCAAACGATCGAAAATAGATGTCTTACACGTGGCGTTTTCGTTTACATCGTATGTTTAGTAATGTTTCATGTAGCCACCCGTTGCCATACTGCAGCAGTAACGTAATGCTGAAAACATAGTAGCCCACCCGGTATCAACTTTGTTGCCAAATGCAAAGCTAGTGGGAGGTCATGCGCGTAGTTGTGACTGTGGCGTAAACAAAACGAGGCGTAGCGCATACTTCACACCAGGTTGCCTGGCAAACTCCGTCAAAAGGTCAACAAAATGGCTGCCTGAACACGTGCTTTACGTCGTATATTTGGTTGCATCCAGGTTTCACAAGATCATCGTTATGATAATAAGATCAGTGAAAGTTGTTAAAGTGTCAAATGTATGCAGTTCTGTGTGTTCTGGGAGATGTTATGTCCCAAAAGTAATGTAATTTACATATTTAACCATTATCAACATTGTTGGAAAACGCGAAACTTGACGGAGGTATCGGGCAACATTTTGATTATGACGTAAGCAAACCGCGACGTACCGGAAACATCGTTGACGTATTGAGTATATCGTGGTTTGCTTACGTCATAATCACAGTTATATAAACAGTTTATAAAACCCCTGAAGGCTTTATAATATTGGGATTATCGGCAAAATGGGCTGTGCTTCGTTGACACATGGATGTGATGTTCGTTATACAGCTTATGCTTATCGCTTAAATCGAATACTAGTTGGGCCATTACGAGAGTATTTGTATATGCCAGTTGGGCCATTACGAGAGTATTTGTATATGCCAGTTGGGCCATTACGAGAGTATTTGTATATGCCAGTTGGGCAACTACGAGAATATTTGTACCGGGAAACAGAACATATTTTGAAATTGTACTGTATCGCATGCGGTTATTTTGTAATTATTTTGTAATCCTAAAACCGAATCCACTCAATGTCGGCTCCCGTGTGTAACGGCAATTAAACGGAATTGCATGCGAGACCTTACGATTTCAAAATATTGTCTATTTCCCGCTACAAATATTCTCGCCCAAATTTCATACGTTTTAGGCGAATGTGTGTATAGGGATTCGAGGATGGTGATGTTCTTCTAATTTATCCCGGGTTTCAGTAGTGGGTCTACCTTTGCGCCAGATTCTCGATTTGCGTTTGTGTTTCCTCACTTTTGACTACGGCCATATTCAAATGTTGGTCTAACTCAACCGTGAAGGGCGCCTCCTCCATTGCTACAGCAGCGAGATATCAGCCAAATAGTAGTTGCCCACATACTGTTCTCATTTAAATAAATAGAAGGGCCAGCATATCAACAAGGTATTAAACATGCTATTGGTTCGCATTATGGCGATAGATTCAAAGCAGTGGTGTGGTTGACTACATTGAAACCGTTCACTCCACAAAATAAAGGACAATTGTTTTTAACACTGCGTAGGTCTTGTTATCTGATAGCTTCAGGGTTTACAAACCACCGAAGCTGATATGGGGAAATTAGACATTCAGTGGTTTATGCCCAACACAAATGTGTATAAGTCCGCTGAATTAATGGTTTGTCGTCCCATTTGCTGTTTGCAAGAACCACAAAGGTTTGAGGCCAGCGTCAAGTTTTATTTGATATACAGGACGGTTAGAGGAAGAGATGTAGGAGTGTCTAGAGCGACTGGGTTTCAACGGAGGCAACTGAAATCATGGAAACCGAAGGTTAGTGTACTCTCCAGGTGAACATGAACATGGGAACTCACCCGAGGGATCTAAGTTTTCGCAGAAAATACAGTCTCTGTTGGCGTTGCAGCTGTATTTGCGTCGAAAGTAAATTTTGAGTCAATTGTTGTACTTAGGTACTTGTACTCAGATACGTGTTTTACTGTCTCCACATTGATGGCTAAGACTTTCAATGGGGTGGGATCTCTCCTGAAATCGACGATGAGCTGCTCGGTTTTCTGGGAACTGAGGTCCAGGAAGTGATATCCACACCTCGACACGACTTCCTGGCACACCGTCTCACAGGATTATAAGCCAGCACAGGCAATAAGAGTGAATACAACTTGAAACGTGTGTAGTACGTCTTTAGCCACACGTTCAGTACACCAGTAGAAGTCACATACTAAGAAACCTTTCTCTTCTTCTTGTACCATGTGCGTTCCATTAGTCTTATTCCACTAATTCAATGTGCGCTTCTTGCAGCCCAACTCCCTATTACGGCCATGCTCACCTTGTTTCTTCCTGCCATTTAATAGATCACGACCACAAAAACAGATGTTATTGCTTGATAAGGACTATACTGACATAACATATGGTATTGTTGACGTTGTATTGTGTTGTGCTTATGACTGTGTAGCAACAAACCAATTATATGTTATTATTATGACAGGCTACATTAATAATTTCGATAGCGTTCGTGGCTGTTTACAATCAACGGCACTCGAATATATGTCATGATGTTTGAAAGAGTCGTCATATAATGTCTCATTTCTTGCACAAAATGCATCGTTCACAGTTGCCCTATAACGACTGAATCTAGAATGAATGCATCGACTTGCTGAGATGAATATAAACTATTTATACCCACAGTGATAGCTATGCAAGTCCAGATCATTAATCAATTGGGTTGAATCCAGTATATTCGTTTTGATGAGTATTTTTGGTATAGATCATTAATAATAATAATAATATATGACGACTCACGAGCAGATCATTAGATCTGCTCGTGAGTCCGTCCGTCCGTCCGTCCGTCCGTCCGTCCGTCCGTCCGTCCGTCCGTCCGTCCGTCCGTCCGTCCGTCCGTCCGTCCGTCCGTCCGTCCGTCCGTCCGTCCGTCCGTCCGTCCGTCCGTCCGTCCGTCCGTCCGTCCGTCCGTCCGTCCGTCCGTCCGTCCGTCCGTCCGTCCGTCCGTCCGTCCGTCCGACCGTCCGTCCGTCCGTCCGTCCGTCCGTCCGTCCGTCCGTCCGTCCGTCCGTCCGTCCGTCCGCCCGCCCGCCCGCCCGTCCGCCCGCCCGCCCGCCCGCCCGCCCGCCCGCCCGCCCGCCCGCCCGCCCGCTTCACACACTTCTAAATGGCTTACTGCTACATTGCTTTTAAGACAGGTCGGGTGCAAATGTAATTATATTATTCCCAATACATCGGGATATTATTCCACGCTGTCTTTTCGAGTAGTATACTCAGTGAACGCAAAAAGAGATTCTACTCATTCTGTGAAACCAAATAATGCACAAACAGTAACCAATTATCACACTATTACTTGTCTTATAACACAACGCACACTTCAGAAATATAATACAACTAAAATACGAACTACGATACAAGTTAAGTATGGACGTATTTGTGTGGCCATGATCTGACAAATGGCAGGAAGAAACAAGGCAAGCACGGACGTAATAGGGACCTGGAATTGATATTGAAGAAACGTAACATTGAATGAGTGAAAACATACAAATAATAACGAACGTGGCAGAAGAAGAAAAGATAGGCAAAATATATCTAGTCACCTAGACTTTACAAGCTTATTTGTAACAAGGAATAGAGATAGTATGGCCATGTCTCCATCTAATGTCAAGGTTCACAGCCTCTTTCTGGATCCAGTCGTTTCCATGGAATTCTGTTTATTTTCTCCCAACAGGCACTGCACTTAAAATAAGTGACAGTTTGTTTGTGGATGAAAGATAGGGTGACCTCTTGTCCTTTGGCCGCAACAGGGGCATTACATCCAGACTGCTGGGATTTGTGACTGACATCCAGTACCATAGTTAATTAGCAACTCCGTACATTGCAAAGAGTTTAAAGTTACCAAATAATCCCATTTAAGTGTTGTTGTATTGTCGCCAAAATCCTAATAACATAATTATTTCACGCAATTCTACGCCTTTACTTCTTTAGAATTAGGTTTGGTTACTCATTAATAACCATGACGATATATAATAAAAAAATTATTTCGCGTACGATGAGTTTCTAGTTTGGGCTCCGCCTGTATTATCCACAGTAGCCATGGATACTCGGTCGGGTTGTAGGCAGTGTTCGTTTTTTTAGTTCAGGAAATGCGTGATCACGTAAACAACAAGTGTGTTTTCGTGTGTTCGTGGGCGGAGTCCATTGCACCGAACGACCAATCACAAGTGCTAGTTTGTGATATCATATCAGATTATTGATTTTCGAATGTTCAATGGTCGAGTATTAACTAGTTGGTTACGTATCGGTCTCTCAGAGGAATAAAACGCACTGGGCAGCCTTCACAACTGGATTCCGCTCAAAGGTTCGCGTGTTTGCGTCAGCAGTTGTCTGTGCGACTGTGCCAGAGCGAACGTGCGATCTCAAGCGGGAATATGTCACCGCGGTGTTCGAAGAAGCCGATTTCGAGACTCGCGCCTTTACCGCCACCGGGGATGTTGCTGCGAGTTCTGCTCATGACGTTGGTCGCCCTCTGGGTTAGTTCACCAGAAGGTAAGTAATGTATGAAACACTATATTTACACTCTCATATCCAGGATAATGCTTTCCCTGAGCGTGACGCTACTACAAACTGACATCCTTCAACTTAACCTGCGTCGTTCTTCGTGATATTTCCAATGTACCAATGAAAAGATACACTTACACACTCAAATCGAGGCCATCTCTTCAACTAATCATTACCATGATACGGGTATGCTGGACATGTAAAGGAAACAAATTGTCATGAAACTTCAAATGTATACATACGTAACCAATAATTATGTGTTTGCGATACATGCTACCTGTCTAACATGAATAAATTACTAAGTGAAGTCATTTCAAAGACAACAGGCTTAAATAACATTGTTTACTTACGAAGATCGTTTATTAAAAGCTTCATAGTAACTCGGCTAATACAATATTACATCTACCCAAATATTGCACACGGATTGCTGACAAGATACTATGCGCAGTAAGCACATTACTACGTTAGTAAGATACAAATAAAGATCCACCGAACACCAATGCTGACATTGGCAATCCGCCAATTTCCACAAAGACTCGCGCCTTTACCGCCACCGGGAATGTTGCTGCGAGTTCTGTTCTTAACTTTGGTCGCCCTCTGGGTTAATTTACCAAAAGGTAGGTAATGTATGGGAAAATGTTTTGATTACACAGGTAATTTACTGAAACGTCATAATAACTCGGCTAGTACAGTTGATCTATCTATTCTTCATCTTTTTCATGTACCACACTCTTGTTTCTGTCGTTTTTACTCATTTGCACCTCTTTCTTTGCCATATCCTTCTCATCCCAAACAAATAGAAACTATTTTCCCATATAATATTATTCACTGCGATATTTAGCGAAGCGTGCCATCATACGGGAAATGTGTTATGGACTGGGACAGACATACATACACTAGAACACCTATGGGCGTTTACTTTCAATTATGAAGGAGCATTGTATAGTGGCTATCTACGGAATATTTCGTAGAAGCTGCATTAATAATTTCGACGATAATTGTGCGACCACCATTGAGAGTCAGTGGCGTATATCCCATTGTGTTTCACTACGGGTGGTCGTGATACACGCATAACCAATGATCCGCGGATACTCTCACCTGAAACGGATGACACCAAACATTTATGAACGAAATGTTTATTCTCATTGACGCGCATTGTATAGATGATATAACGGTTCCATTTCGTTATATACCATCCCATCCGTCTACAAATATTCCAATTGCTTCCTCGTAGTAGTGACTATTCTTGATCAATGTAGTAATATTTCAAACGGTTCCTAAGCAACGTTTCTATTTATCTGTGTTCAGTCCTCTGTATTGTCAAGTGCCTCGTCTGGTCCAGGCCGGTCTGTTTACATTGTTTTAGGTAGTAATGCAAAGGGAGGGAGCCCGTTAATGGTACTTCGAGTATTGATTGTGTTGTTCTTTTTCAGTTGTTGGATACGTACGACCTAAAGCTCTGTTCGTTGCGCGAGATACTCATATATTGAAGGTTCCGGTATACACAACGACACCGACAACCTACGGGCCTCCGACAGCCATCATCACTGGAGGTGAGTAGAAATGTAACGGTACACTAAAGTCCATTGTACGATACCTAAGTGATTATAGTTTATCTACACAGCATTGTACAGCGAGAGTAACAGCGCTCTCTAATTGCTGAATTGCTGAATTGCTGAATTGCTGAATTGCTGAATTGCTGAATTGCTGAATTGCTGAATTGCTGAATTGCTGAATTGCTGAATTGCTGAATTGCTGAATTGCTGAATTGCTGAATTGCTGAATTGCTGAATTGCTGAATTGCTGAATTGCTGAACTGCTGAACTGCTGAACTGCTGAACTGCTGAACTGTTGAACTGCTGAACTGCTGAACTGCTGAACTGCTGAACTGCTGAATTGCTGAATTGCTGAATTGCTGAATTGCTGAATTGCTAAACTGATGAACTGATGAACTGATGAACTGATGAACTGATGAACTGATGAATTAATGAATTGATGAAGTGATGAAGTGATGAAGTGGTGAATTGGTGAATTGGTGAATTGATTAATGGATTAATGGATTAATGGATTAATGGATTAATGGATTAATGGATTAATAGATTAATTGATTAAATGATTGATTGACTGATTGACTAATGGATTAATGGATTAATAGATTAATTGATTAAATGATTGATTGACTGATTGACTAATTGACTAATTGACTAATTGACTAATTGACTAATTGACTAATTGACTAATTGACTAATTGACTAATTGACTAATTGACT
>OZ024857.1:41391715-41401715 GCA_964017155.1 Oasisia sp. SBJ-2009 | reverse complement strand
CGCGCGCGCGCTCTCTGTCTGTCTGTCTATCTGTCTGTCTGTCTTTTTGTATTGTTACAAAAACAAAAGTATTTACAAACTGTGCGTCATTGCATAGAAAGTATTTGGTAAATATTAGTTTGCGAAAATAAAACGAAAGTGGTATCAAATTGGTGCACAATAGGAGGATAGAACCACCGTCGTTAAAGAAACTGCTGTCACCGAACTAACGAAGGTGCACACTGAGCTACCGGGTATCTTCGGAATTGAATTGTTATACTTCATACTATTTGAAATGCTATGTTTCATTATATCAATACTCTGAACATATTATGAATTACACAACATTATGTTCCGAAGCTGAATACAGTATACGTTTGGTATATGTTTTGAATTGTTATCTTTCATAATATCGATTTTACCTCAAGTGGTCTGTACTCAATACAGTTACTCTGTGGCTCAGAGATCGCAGTGGCTCCGGGGTAGACCTCCGGACTCTCGACTAAGAGAACCCGGGTTCGAATCATGTGCTGCGGTGTTAAAACCTTGGGCAAGTTTTTTCACTCTACATTGCTCCAGTTGGTTCGAATCATGTGCTGCGGTGTTAAAACCTTGGGCAAGTTTTTTCACTCTACATTGCTCCAGTTCACTCAGCTGTATAAATGAGTATCTGGCAATAGACAGTGGTGGATATGTGTACGCTCAGCCTTTCGCACATTAATTGTAGCATGTGGCTGGATGTTTCCCAGAGAAGTTGAGATGGTATTTGATTGAACAGGTCTGCCGGGGAAGTAATGTTTAAAAAAGCGCTTTGAGCAGTCCTAAGGACTGGATACTGCGCTATATAAAAACTTACTTTTTTTTACTCTGCAAATGGGACAACAGTCCTGACGCTCTGATGCTTAACCATGTCGCTATGAGCTCTTTTATTGTTAGTTTTTTCATTATGACATGTACGATTGCAGAAGATTGACTTACGCAAGTGCGTCCGACATATTGACGTCGACTTTAACCGGCAGTGGAATCCACGGTGCGATGCCTGCAAAAGTATCGGGTGCCATTGGAGTTGCCGTCGTCGGCAACGACTCGATATGCTGGGCAAAGACAGGTAAGAATATAATTCACTGCATATCGGAAAGGGGCATTGTACGAATATCACTCGAGTATTTTCCTTCATGTCCACCGCCTTAAAAGCGGTCCCTGGCGATATTTTACGTTCTGATTTGAATATGAAATAACAAAATAAATATCATTAACATTACTTAAACGAATACACTTCACAAAACAACCCCGCGTAAAACACGCCGGCAACGCGGTCCCGGCAAGACATCTCGACACCGTTTGGTATTCTAATCGAATTTGTAGCCACTGAATATTCTTATTCGATTCGATTTGTATTCAAAATTTCGACTTCGATTCGAATGAAATTCCAGTTATGCCCCATCCTTAATGCAGGTATGTAAGTGTGTGTGTGTGTGTGTGTGTGTGTGTGTGTGTGTGTGTGTGTGTGTGTGTGTGTGTGTGTGTGTGTGTGTATATATATATATATATATATATATATATATATATATATATATATATATATATATATATATATATATATATATATATATATACGTATACATTTTTATATAGGGTATTTTAATATAATTGCTATATGTATACGATAAATATGCGGAATGTCGTTACAATAACGGTGGCAGCAAGCAGAGTTTAGACGAAAATAAGAAAGCAATTTGACATTGTAGACAAATCCAGTATTTGTATGTGTACTGTGTACGTTACAGCCAAAACACGTGTGGAATGTTCCGACTACTCCGGCGACAACGAGGTGGCCTTCGACATAGCCGGGTATCCAAATGATCTTGTTGTTGAAAACGACGTAGCTTACTACACGTCAACAGGACCAACCAGGTAATTCGCCATTTATTGCTACTAACGCACATTCTATCCTAACGTTCTTGATATATATATATATATATATATATATATATATATATATATATATATATATATATATATATATATATATATAATATAAATGCATATATATATATAATGTACAAATGTATAAATATATACATATAATATACATAATGTAATGATTAAAGCGATGGAAGCGGTGGTTAAAATTATTAAGATGATAAAAGGAAAACAATTATGACAAGTGAAAGCGCAGTTATGATGATAAAGATGACGGTGACATTGTCATACTTGACCTTACACTGCTTAGGGGAAATATTTTAATGAACTGCTTGATCTTATCATCACAAGTGGAATTAAATATATTATAATTAATTAATTATATTAAGTTGACAAATAAAAACAATGCTTTTTGTATTAAAAAATAACAATCTCACAGACTATGTAAGCCACATATTAACAAATTAACGATTTGATTGTCACAATCTATTGAATAAAACCCTTCTTAACCATTATAAGCGAAACGGCTTAACATGTTAATAATAAATTAATGGATATATGATTAATAAAACTCCACGGCTCATTTGTGCATTTCAACAAATTGATTGTAGTACCTTTAACTGGGTGTGTTAATATTCTTGCAGAGTTGCTTTGATTGACCTGATAACGGGACGAATACAGAACATCGACATGGACCCGTACCTTAACGGAATGTTCTATGGAATAGCAACACTTCACTGGGATGACCAGGAACTGGTGATGGCCGAAGAACTGACGTTGGACCCTCCAGTGCCGGCCACAAAGGCAGTGCACCTGATCGACGGCGACACCGCCACCTGCCTCGCCTTGGCCCAGATGGACATGTACACGTACTCGGCCAGTGTCCGGCGCTGGACTCCACAGCCGCGGGGCAAATGTGTGCACCCGGGACTCACAATCCGGAGACGTGTACCGGACGCGATGAAGACGTCTTTCACCATCACGATCACTGGTCGCCACCTCGTCTGTTCCAACTCGCACGTGAAGGTGTCGACTAGACAGTCCGTCTGGTCATACTGCGAGACTGCTGGACGCTACCGGACATGCCGACTGAGCGGAACCACGGCACCTGGGAACGGCGGTCTGTCCTCGTGTGTCGCCAAGTGCACGTGTGACGGAGACGACTGTCAGCACGTGACAATTCACATTCCGAACATGCAGGAGACCTGGGAACTCTGTGAAATCGGCATAGCATAAGCATCTGACGGTTAGGTGGCGGAAGGACGAAACGCTTTTTCAGACATATTCAATCAGCTAATTTATCAACGTGTATAAATCGTCCAACAGTAGAAAATACGTTGTCTAAGCATACCGCTTATTGAGATTAATGTCACATTTATTTTTCACAATGTGGACTTTTAACTTCATCTTGTCAAACTTTATATTTCGTGTTACTGAAAAATGTAAAAGAACTTACATCTTTTACATCATTGTAATGTAGATATATTATTTGCTGATTGATATGTTCTAGTTTCAAAGCAAAATCACTTGTTATTGCTTGTTATGTTGACCTTCATCTGCCACGAACATTAAGTTCATATGTTAGTTGTATTATAATTCTGAAGTGTGTGTTGTGTTATAATACAAGTAATAGTGTGATAATTAGTTACTGTTTGTATATATATATATATATATATATATATATATATATATATATATATATATATATATATATATATATATATGATTATATTATTGTTTGGTTTTACAGAATGAGTAGAATTTCGTTTTGCCTTCACTGAGTATACAACTTGAAAAGACAGCGTGTAATAATATCCCTATGTATTGGGAATAATATAATTAAATTTGCACCCGACATGGCAATTTAGCAGTAAGGCATGCATAAGTGTGTGAAGCGAGTACATTTGTTAATAAATTAAATTATATGTTTGCAGTTCAATGCACCAGGTGTAGTTTTACTAGTTATGACACGTATTTTATATCCTGTATTTCTTGTATATTATATTACGTGCATCTAAAACTTCACCTCAGAAATTCATTTTTTGGAAAACCTGTTTTTTTCACTGAATTATGCGAAACCTGGTAACAATTGTACATATAATGCCGTGTCAACAGTTTACGTTTAATAGAAAATTTAATTTCACTCCTCTATGTATACTAAATAAAAATGAATAACGTTTGGTCTTATATCATGTTGTTAATAACGATACAAATTGTATGCATATCAGGCATATCAATGTTCCGTGGATTGTGAGTTTCTTTTATACGGTTTTGAAACCGCGTTTGACACATCAGGATTCCATACGGTCTGTTACTTTGTCTAAGGACACTACTAAAATGTATTTTGAATTTTCCAAAGCCATGTAAATATCATAACAACTGATCGAAAAGAGAAACATTCAACACATCTTGGTTTTTCTTCAGTTCGAAAAGTGCACGTTCAGGACAGCAGATGGAACAAGTCCATCAACGGCGTTGGTTGTCGCACGCAGCCACAGTGTGGCGCCACTGTTACATAACCGTACGTTTACTGCACATAGCACGAGGAACGTCCTTGGAAAAACCGTAAAGGCGTACAGAACACCGTATGAAATACACGGTATGTACTGCGCGCCATATGGAGACACACGGCACACATCTCCATTTTGTAGACAGTTAATAAGTGTTGAAGCGCGACTGTTACATATATTCATGGATATTAGCTTTAAGCCAAATTATCGAGAAAAAATAGTCTTTGTAAATACAGCTATGCAAGATTCATTTATCATGATTAATATAACTAACAGCCTCGTCGACACAACTAAGTCCCTATGGTAAGTAAGATCTGTGTTTTAAACTAATTGTTATTGTGGCTTCCTGAACTTAAATTGCTCAGTCAATAATAATTTGATGTCCACATATGCATCGGGTGAATTATTTAGGAAGCATTCGCAATCGGTGTAATACAGAATTGTTTACATGTTATAATTGAATGACAAAATGTGCTTAAAGTAATACAATCAACTATCGGAATGAGGAGGCGCTGTTAAACATCATTACGATTTACATTATATCACGCTATGTCTCATTTTACAGTAATATATAATAATGGGTGTGTCAATATAACATTGCATAAATAGTATAACACTGCCAACTCATTAAGTTCCTAGAGTGGCCATTGTGTGCAGCTACAACTGGCGTTACCCACCAACTGGGCTTCTGCCCTAAGATAAACACGTCGTAGCTGGTGACGTTTGTTTTAACGAGGCACCGTAAGACGCTCGTCGGTGCTGCTTTCACAAACACCGACCGTCTATACAAAGATCAGTGTCAACTACGACTTTATTCATGGACGTTAAACTCTTCGCTACTTCTGCTTCTTCTTCTACTTCTTCTTCTGCTGCTGTTGCTGCTTCTGCTCCTTCCACTACTTCTGTTCCTTCTGCTTCCCCAGCTCCAGTGCCTTGCGAGCCATCGCTTGGACGACCTTGTAGGAACGACCTCCACCGATATGCCCGGCGTAGTGTACATACTCGCGTTCGTCAAAGCTGCCGACGCCGCTCTCGCGTTCGTCAATGCAACAGGCGCTCTGTAGTTCCTCTCCGTTTGTACCGCGCCATGATTCCGGTAGAGGGTTCCTAATACAAACACAGACAAACTAAGCTAGAACATACACTGTAAAAATACTAAAATAATACTTACAGTGTAAATTGTTTCATTATTTTATTGTTACACCATACAAGGTGACCCACAAAAACAGAACCCATAAAATTATTCATTACTACTACATAGGATCATTAATTTTCTTCAAATTTGGTCGATTCAAACTTCAGTCTATGGATGAGCTCTCCACAACGTTTTAGCCACCTGAGTCAGTTTGCGTAGTTTTTATGTTCTTTTCAAAATGTGCTCCAAATGTTGTCCTCGGTGTTGACGGCACACTTGCACACGTCGCGCAAAAGTGTCAATGACTCTCACACATTCCTCCTTGGGGATTTGCCTGATCTTTCCTGTCATTGCTGCCTCCAGTTCACCTATTGTTTGAGGATTGTTCTCATACAATTGTCCTTGAGATACCCCCACAGATAAAAATCTGGGGGGTTCAAGTCTGGTGAATTCGCTGCCCACTCAACATCACACCTCCTGCTGATCAGTCTAAACTGAAGTTTGAATCGACCAAATTTGTAGAAATTTGATGGACCTATGTAGGATTAATGAACATTTTTATGGGTTCTGTTTTTTTGGGGTCACCCTATATATATATATATATATATATATATATATATATATATATATATATATATATATATATATATATATATATATATATATATATCACTGTCTCTCTGCATCCTTGGCCAAAGTGGTGAGGACTATTAATTTTGTTCATTTTTAAATAGGAGTCTCCTATGGAACACAATGCAAACCCCGTTGTTTCAAATTAGAAAACTATATAACATTGAAAGAAATAAAACCGCACATGAGACAGTACAACTATATTTAATCGTTGATATGCCACTACGTAAATATACCAATATAATTACGTATCTGTACATCTTCGCATTACTATTTTTTATAATATATGTTGTACAATGTGTGTGTATATATATATATATTTATAAGTTATTATATATGATAACTTTTCTATACTTCTTAACCAACGTAAGCGTGCTATTAACTAGGTTACCATAATAACATATTATCATATTTATTCAAAAACAAAACACACATATCAGTGATATCACTCACCGTTTAGGACTCACGCATTGAATAGTCCAGTGTCCTCCATCAACGCTTAGCTGGTCTTTGGTGAGGACAAAGTCAACGCATATATTCTTATCAGCCGTTACTGTGCGAAGATGGTCTTTCCAAGGGCAGGATTTCGCAAGCCTTATCACCGTTCCGTTTACATGGACCTGCACAGACACACACTCGGTGTATTCCCACAGAGACCTAAATCTCAAGTACTTTTGCTGGCAAACATTAAGCATCGAACAAGAATAGCCACATAAACTCTTCTTAACATACATATGTGATGTCTACCAAACAATTGGGCACAGCATAGTGTAATAATAAATCATTAGTCATGCTAAAGCACTATTTTGTGATTTATGTATTTATAAACTTCGCAGTTAAAATGAAGAATTTCTCTTGCAAAGTCAGCTATACAGACTGTTTGCCTTATGTATTTCTATGTTTTACAGACATAGTATACTAGTCAGTAAATAATTTATCAAAATAATAACATGTATTTATGCATTATATACATTATCGAGTGAGTGCATGTTGCAGAGATGAGAGTGCGTGGTGTCGTGAGATCCCGAATACGCAGGGAAGGTGTGCTGTAAGATGTTCGGATAAAAGCCTATCCAGACAGATGCCCCTCGGAAAGAAGCCCTCCGGACGTAAGTCCTTCCAGATGTAAGTCATCTTCCGGACACAAACCCTCAGGCATAAGTCCTTCCAGACGTAAGTCATCTTCCGGGCACAAGCCCTCAGGCATAAGTCCTTCCAGACGTAAGTCATCTTCCGGGCACAAGCCCTCAGGCATAAGTCCTTCCAGACGTAAGTCATCTTCCGGACACAAGCTTTCCGGATAGACATCCTTCCAAATATAAGTCATCTTCCGGATACAACCCCCTCGGAGATAATTAAATTCATCCAGACATAAATCATCTTCCGCTTACAAACCCTCCGGACGTAAGTCCCTACAGACGTAAGTCATTTCCCGGACATAATCCCCTCGGACAAAAGCCCCTCAGCATAGACACAATACTTAATGAATGATTTCAGGAAAAGTGTACTGTAGTTCGATATTGATATTACAACACAAATCAAATGCAATGTCCGATTCATTTTAGTATTCACTTTCAAGTTGCTTACAGACTTGTTGATGAACTGACTAATTATTTCCTTTTGTTCGCAGTGACCGATTCCCTTCAGTGTTAGCCTCCATTAACCCGACTCCGTCAGATGGCTGCACTTTCAGCACCTTAAATCCGCCTGGTACATTTATGCTCTGCCGATGTTACTGAAAAGGCAGCCTTATCCCAGAATAGGGTCGAGACGCTGACTTGTTCTCATACCTAATTTGAAATAACAAATTAAATAAGGATACTCGTTTTAAAAGATAATACTATATAAAAATATAAAAAATAAACTTAAATTCACAAACAAATAAACAGAATAAATTGTGTGATGTATGTATGCATCCACACATGTATGTATGTATGTCGCTTAGTGATGAAAATGTAAGAATTAGCGTCGCTTAATTATGTAGTAAGTACGTAGACGTGACACAGGGATTGTTATAATATGTGAAGTGTCTTTGGGGCAGAGTAAAGATAAATAATAAATAGTTTATGGGGTGTATAGTGTATGTATAAGCGTGTGGGCGTGCGGTGTATGATGTGCATATGAGCACGTAACATGATTTATTACATAAGGGTTCACACATAATAAAATTATAACTTTCGATACTCATATTCTAAACACAAACATGTCTACTACCTCAGCGTGTTCGACCGCATCGTCTACTACTTTCTTGGCTGGCCACCAGTCGTCGCTGTAGTACTTGACCATTTCAACGAACTCTCTCCCAGCCAATTCCACCGCTTCGAGGAAGTGATCCTAAGTATGTAATATGAACAATTCAAATTGCTGGTACATCACTTTTACCTTGATGCAACAATTATGTTTAGATGGTTTTTGCATTAAAAATTTAAGTTAACAATAATGGTCTCACACATGTTACCTGAGGTTCTCCATCAGCAGGCTTTTTGTGCTCGGGATTGAGTAAGGTGACTCTGCTGCAGAGGTCTGTTGTCATAGTATATCTGCAAACATATACACAACAGGTCAATGTAAAACTAAGGAAGAAACGAATGCAGTTCTATTCAGATGTGTGTGTGTGTGTGTGTGTGTGTGTGTGTGTGTGTGTGTGTGTGTGTGTGAGTGTGTGTGTTTGTGTGTGTGTGTGTGTGTGTGTGTGTGTGTGTGTGTGTGTGTGTTTGTACGTGTGCGTGTGTGTGTGCGTACGTGCGTGCGTGCGTGCGTGCGTGCGTGCGTGTGTACATGAGCACGTCGTGGCGCGTCTGTTTACGTTCTCTTGTGCTTGTGTGTCAGTGTGTGAGCTTTTGTGTGCGTGTGTGCGTGTGTGCGTGTGTGCGTTTGTAAATAAGCAACGTATCAGAAAATGCCACTACATACTCCAATAGCATCTATTTACTACGTTCCTATCAAACGTTGTATTCATTATTTATATGCATTATGCCGCTTTTGTATATATATATATATATATATATATATATATATATATATATATATATATATATATATATATATATATTATATCCCTGTCTCTCTGCACCCTCGGCCAAGGTGATGGGGACTATAAATTGTGTTCATTTTTAAACAGAAGTCTCCTACGAAATTCCACCTACTAGATTCTTGAAAGTAAGTGGAAATTAAGCGTTAACCACGTACTTTCTGGTGCTGCGAACATGCGTTCAATAATAGGAAAAGCAAACGTCGAAATAAATACTTACCTATACGAATGTCCACTGGCAAATATGCTGTAGTCATTGGCATGCGCATCGATTGCCTCGACGAAATTCTTGAAGACCTTGGTGAAGATGGTCTTCACGAGTGGGTCCTGATGATTTGTCTTCAAGATCTTAGCGAGCACTTCACGGCCGTGGAGGTAATACACAAGTCCCGCACTACTCAGGGGTGTGTACTCTCGTATTGTGTCGGTGCTTGGGCGCAGCTCCTTCGCTATGGTGTCTCTTGGTACTGGCCATGTATCAGGACCCCTGCACGAGAGGAGTAATCAAAGCATCAACAAAGCTATCAAACACCGTTGAGATCTACATTTTTGAAAGATAACGATGATAAACAACTGTAGTCATTGGCATCTGCATCGAGTGCCTCCACGATATCCACATAGACCTTGGTGAAGATGATCTCCACGAGAGGGTCCTCACGATCTGTCCCCATGATCTCAGCGAGCAATTCACGGCCGGGGAGGTAATACACCAGTCCCGCACTACTCAGGGGTGTGTGTTGTGGGTAGTTATCGGCGTCCCCGTTGTCTGAGCGCATCAACGCCATTGTTTTG
>OZ024857.1:41356715-41386715 GCA_964017155.1 Oasisia sp. SBJ-2009 | reverse complement strand
AAACATATACATCAGATAACAGCCTCAGCAAACCGCACCCTAGCATTCATCAGACGCAACCTCCACTCATGCCCCATAAACATCAAAACAATAGCCTACACAACCCTAGTCAGACCACTCTTAGAATATTCTTCTTCAGTATGGGATCCCCACACCCAAACCCTTATAAACCAAATCGAAATGGTTCAAAGACGCGCAGCCCGTTTCTGTCTCAACGACTATACATCTAGAGAAGCGGGCTGTGTGTCAGAAATGCTAAACCAATTAAAACTACATCAATTAAAAACCAGACGAACAAACAGACGCCTCACCATACTCCACAAAGCCATCTATGGACACCTATCATTGCCTGTCAATAACGTCCTCCAGCCTGTACAACGCCTATCAAGACATTTAAACAATAAAGCTTTCAACACCATCCATGCCAGCAAGAACTGCTATAAATATTCATATTTCCCTAGAACAATAAGAGACTGGAATTCCCTGCCAGATGCAATAGTTAACATTTCTAAACCACAACATTTCAAACAAGCTTTAATACACGACTAAAAACCCAACAGCATGCGCACCCAACCCTGACCGTTTGACTCCACCAGGAGTGTTGGCCAGTACACCTACAAGACAAGACAAGTATTTCTAAATATGTGTGAGGGTTATGGGGGTGAGGTTATTGTGTGCAAATTATTTATTACAAGTTGTTCCCGTGGCTTATGACTGTATAACGGAAAGACGTTTGTCCAAAACCATTTATTGTGAGAAAAATGCATGCCAATTTGCTGTCTCTTGTAGGAGATCTATGTTTAAAAAATAGTAACGGAGTATATCATCAGGCACGTACGCTGATTTGAGGCACATTTGACACGCCAGATTTGCTCAGCTCCTCTTTAGCATAGGAAGAAAGGGATTAGGCATAACGGATTTCTTTTGTTGTTACTCGCCAACATCAAATGGAGGCATTTCTCACCCAAGTGTAGAGCTTTGAGTAAATGAAAGCTTTCTGTGGTCGAATCCAACGACTGATTTCATATGTGCTCATGGCGTGATTACATCGTTTAAAGTCACTTATGTAAAACCACAAACAACGCAACAACAACAAAGGTGTTAACTCAATTGCTGTACGTGGTTTCCATGCGTCGTAACAAATCAAAGAAAACTCATGAAAGAAATGATCTGCTTAATACCGCTGCAGTGCACGAGTAGACAGCCGATTACTATGGCCTGCCTCAAAACGTTCATAAATCATAGAAAGATGTGCCCAATATAGCAAAGCAAGTCGATAATGTTCGCAACTCCCAAAGGATACAATTTTAAGTGTCGATTGTTCTAATAGTTAAAAAAATTGCATGATCGATGCTATTTTCCTGCTTGGAAGTCGCTTGTGTGCTTACGTGCGAGCATGCGTGTGTATGCGCGCGTGCGTATGTGTTTCAAACGAGGAAGATGTGATACATCTTTTCTGCTTCCGATTATAATTTATGTTGTAATTGAGATGCCACAGAGTCCTGGAATACTTTAAAATCTACGCTGCATGCAATGATTATACCTTTTAAGGTAACGGCTCTGTGAAACAATAAACAACATTAAGGGTGTTAAGTCAATTGCCGTACATTGTTTCCATGCGTCTCAACAAATCAAAGAAAAAACATGAAAGGAGGAATCTGCTCAATAACGCAATGCACGAGTAGACAGCCGATTACTATGGCGTGCCTCAAAACACGTTCACACAGCCCATAAATCAAAGACAAACGAAAATATGTGCTCAATATAGCTCAGCAACAATTGGAAGTCGATTACGTTCGCACCTACCCTACGGACACAAATCAAATATAAACAATAAGAAAAGGACTATTGCGAAACAATTCAATTACCACGCATTCTACCTTTTTAATTAATGTATATTGCATTAATAACTCAGTTGTGTTGTTATAATGCCAAAAATTAAACTACGTAAAACCTGGTTCTTAGAAGAAGACTATCAAACAGAATCCACTCAAACAGATTGGTTCCTTGCTCAAAACTTGGCGGATCGTTATAACATTTTTATTGCATTGCAGGCTCAATAAGTTCACCGAAACAGTCCGAGGTCACTTAGTCCGAGATCACCGAAACAGTCCGAGATCACTTAGTCCGAGATCACCGAAACAGTCCGAGATCACTGCCGCACACTGGCCGAGATCACCGAAACAGTCCGAGATCACTTAGTCCGAGATCGCGAAAGTCCGAGATCACCGTGAAGCGTACCATTAACTGATTAGTCGCATGTTGGTGTCCGTTTGGTTACCAGAGGGCAGCAGCTATATATTATCGCCCACTTTGTTTACCTTGTAAAAGTAACGCATTAAAAAATGTATTGTATTTGCATTATAGTTACAACCAGTGCTACTGCAGCTACGAACAGCTTATACACTTGATACCTGACATCTGGCTGTGGGCAGGTAATTGTCACCAAGTTACTTTTGTACTTGAATGAATTTCTGAACGTGTTATGCCATGGTAGAGCAGCTATGTTCAATTTTTGGTTATCACTTATTCTTGGAATAATTATTTAACCATGTGTATGTGATGCGATAGTTGATATAATATATTCAGCATGGCTCACCTGAATACAGTATACATTAAACTATCTAGTTTCTTTTCATTGAGATCCTCAATTACTTGCAATGCATAGGTTTTGAAATTTGAGTTATTTATACAGTTGATTGCCCATGTTGGTTTAAGTGTTGAACTTAAAGCGAATTTCTTACGTAATATTGTTGTATATTGTACTGTAGGTTGGTTTAAGTATGGAACTTAAGTAGAGTATGTAAGTAGAGTATGCCGAGATGGATCTGCCTACATGATGTTATTGTACATGGTTCTGTATGTAATGTCTCACCGTGATTTGTGATTGTTACAGGGTTTTGTTTGTCCTGACTTGCAATAAAGACGATATTTGTGAACGTTGACCGCTCGTGTTTGTCCGTCCCTGACACACACACACACACACACACACACACACACACACACACACACACACACACACACATATATATATATATATATAGTCATCAGCGCCGTTTCTGTTACAGCATACTAGGAAACTTATACACTACAAACTAGGTTCATTTGATATGAGTTTTTACCATGAAAATATGGGAGTTTCCGTTTTTTTTAAGAATTTGAGTGTATCCGATAGAAAGGGGTTAATATTTAGAATTGCCCAATAGATATCACCGGGCACCCTCCTGATTCTGATTAACCATGCCCCAGGCTACCAGAATCAACAGAGAAAAAAACTTTTTCAGACAAAACCATGTTCACTCCACGACCCCTCGAATATAGGGTTGTACAAGTCTATAAGATATCACATGGCGTCTCAGCAGCTCTCTGACAGCGGCAGTTCGATGAACGATGGTGGTGTTTGACATCAATCATGGTACCGATGGGCATAATAATAACAATACTACTAATACTACTACTAATACTACTACTACTAATACTACTAATACTACTAATACTACTAAGTGTAACTCCGCAGATAGGATTTTTCTTGTGTTCGTGTCTGTCTCTGTCTCTCTCTCTGTCTCCCCGTGTGTGTGCCTGTGCGCGTGTGTGTCCCCACATATAATTAAACAGCGGAAAACCATATTCGAAATTGGTGACAAATTATATGTCCATTGTGTCAAATGTCCTGCAAACGTTCAGAATACACATATACGGAACACACCTGATGATTGCAGCATCCTTGTAGTCTGCCAGTTGTTTCAGCATAAAGCAGGCGAATACCTCGCAGCAGTGGAATGTTCCATCGTGGGTGCCAATTGTCTTAGCAATCCGATTGCGGTTTAGGTAATTCGATGTTTCGCGCAATGCATGTCGGTCGAAATGCTGTGAAAGCATAAGCAGACACAATATGACGAGGAAAGGAGGTGGGAATGCGTAGGATACCCCAAGAATCTCTGCTGTGTTGTCTATTTCGAGACTAGTTCGAGGCATGTAGTGACAGATTCTCGGTTGTCAGCGTGTTCTAGTCGCTCATCGTATGCACACTAATTTTGGCACGTGAACAGATAATGTGGTCGTTGGTCGCATTTGGCAGGTGGTCGCTCACGACAGATCAAATATTAAAACAATAAAACATGCCAGTATGAATTGTGACCATCCAAGAGTGCGCCCAAAACAGTGATTTCTTTTGTGACACGGCAGATGTATATTCAAGTTGATATCATGGAAATGTGTGAACACAATTTTAAGACATTATAATCCAAAGCGATTTTGCAATGAACACATTTCCGATCCAACGCTCTTTAATATATATATTATGAAACGTTTCACAATGGTGTCTTGAAAGGTATTCGCACTGGTGGTATTTAGAAAATGATAATGTTTTGTATTCATTCGTATATTATTCTATGTAAGAAACATAAATCTTCTATGGTCCCATCTACTAATAATTTGTTCTTATATGATAGTTTCATTAATCCGTGACATACCATGCTAGCATTATATAAAAAAATATCTTCGTAATATAAATTACGGTAAATATATAAGTTTTGGCTTACTAGCACCCGACATGCCACTTGGGTCTATTCGCTTAGACCACGTAACTTCGCTGTAGTAGGTAATCTTCTCAACAAACTCACGTCCAGCCAACTCCATCGCATCGTCAAACTGGCTCTGCACATACGAATAACAGTATACAATATACGTACACACACACAAACGCGCATACGCACACAGACACACACACGCACACACACATCACACATAACAGATTTATTGTGTAAATGTTACCCTGACATCATCTTCAGTGACGACGGTTTCATCATTCCAAGCAGGGACAAGGTTTGCAATTCTGCTACCAAGGCCTGTTTTCAAGTAGAATCTGAAAGGTCACAAGAAACATATTAATCGCACTATAATTATATCAATGACGTTAAACAGATATTATAACCCTAATTTTAACATTAAAGGACAAAAAATGCAACGGTTTCATGGCATACACCTATAAAGTAACAATTTCCACATATACTCAATTTTTTAACGCCAGTGGTTTACCAGAAAAACACCCAGGCATCCAAATACTATGAGCAACTCCATCTTAGACGAAGAATGACGTCACGACGGTGAGGCGCTCTCCACGCAGATTCCCTGCATGGGGTTTGGCTGTTGTCATGAAATGGCTGCAACTAGGCAACGCGCGTAACATGCTGATGACGGTAAATATAAAGGTGTCTATTATTGCTATCGCTGAAATCACCCCATCAACTTATGATACATGTCTACTTCAAAGAATTTCTCCTGAAAATGGGCCGAGCAAAGTGAACTGTACTTGGACTGGAGGGATTCCAAACAGTCCGCCCGCAAATATGAATCCATTGTTTCAATACAACCGGTTGTTTCAACTATTATTGCGACCGTATGCCGAACAGTATGCACGGGCGTCGATCGGTGGGGGACGGGGGGGGGGGGACGCGTCCCCCCACTTTTCAGGGTGGGGGGACAGCATAGGAATTGTACCCCCAGTTTTCAGTTCAGAAAAAAGGCATATAGCCTGACTCAACACTCCTCTCTCTTAAAAGCCGCTACATAGGACTAGCTAGACAATAAACTCACGAGATGAAATTCAGCAAGTTATTTATCGCAAATTAACACGAGGCAAACAAGTTTTGAGGCATGTTTTGTTGTTAGTGCGCCATAATCCGTGATTGTTATTTAAACAAACGTAATATTTTAATGTATTGATCGAAATGTTAGACAACTCTTCACAGTAGTCATCACAGGAAAGTTATCGAACAGCCCGTGGCCAATCGGAAAGTTTATAACGACCAGAAAAATGTCGCTCTGGTGGATTTTTATATCGCCTACGGCGGAACCAGAGGATTTATGCGCTTTGAGTAATTTGATCTCATTTTAGTGATGACAAATTTCTTTGCCAAACGGTGGGATTGGGAAGACATACACATGCACCCCTTTAAGCATCAGCATCTTGACACTCTATGAATCAGGCAAGCAGTGTTTGGTCCAAAGTCTACCCCCAAATGTTCAGTGATTGGGGTAGGCCACGGTCCCTCTTCAAATATATGTTGCCAACATAACTATTATAAATAGCATAACATAAAGACTTTTTTAGTTTAGAATTAGCACCAGACCAACAATGAATTATGTTTTATATTAAAAACAATACTTTATATATATATATATATATATATATATATATATGACATATTATAATATATATTATATGACATATATATATATATGATATATATACATATACACACACACACACATATATATATATATATATATATATATATATATATATATATATACATACATATATATATATAATGCATACATGTGTATATAAATTGGTTCCCCGTCCCCCCACTTTTAAAACGGGAGCGATGCCCCTGACAGAATGGCATAATTACAAGTTTACCATAGATTTAACCACAGATTTAGATACACGTCTATAAGCAGCTGCTAGATGTCACGCCAACTGAACGAACTGTCGAAGACTCGAAGTTGTTGACCCTTAAAGGTGACATGAACATGCTAGATTAAAGGCTGTGGTTAATAGAATATATATAACATAATATAACCGTGTAGTATGAATAATTGAAAACAAATATTTTTTCTAAAATCATGCAAATAAGAATACTTCCTCACTATGAAATTTTGCTTCGGGTGTTTCCGTGAGTGTGACGTCATATGTACCATAGACGCTAGCAGCAGGTTGAGGATTTCAATGGTATTCTTGGTGTATGGTGTCTTGCGGTGTTCTTCTTCATCGAATAAAACATGGTATTCTGCGTGGCTTTTGGGTGCAGCAACGGGGACAATTCCGGAAAGAGTTTCTTTAGTTTTCCGTCGATAGAGAAAGAGCCAAGGCGACGAAGGCAGTGGATCAAACAAGTCGGTCGAGTGAACTGGACACCGACTCGGTGTTCTCGCTTATGCCAAGATTATTTTGACAGTTCGTGTTTCGTCACAGATCCAGCTGTTTACCAGTCTGTGTGTTTTAAGCCAAGTCGACAACGTTTGAAGAAATCAACACTAACATGCCCAATAATCCCAACCATTTTTAAGCGAATCCGGGAGATAGAAACGAAGCCGAAGGAAAGGCGAAGCTTGCCTCTCCAGAAACGGCGGAACTTGGTCTTGGTCTTGGAGATAAGCCATAAGTGATAAGGCGTTCCGATTCTAACACAAATGGTGGCAAGAATATATATCAAATGTTGGCAAATATAAGGTTATAATGGCACAATTGAGGTTGGTCCAAATTCTGCGTAAGTGCCCTATTTACGAATGGTTGTTATAATGTCCAACTGAAAAATCAGTTTATTATTACATTTTTAGGGAGCGCCTGTTTGTCGATGATTATAGCCTCAGGTCAAGGACCATTTCATGTTCATGTCGTCGTTCGAGTCAACCATCATTGAAGAGTTTATTGTAACATTAATATTTGATATCTACAAACGCATTAATTAATTATATATTATTAGGGCTTGATAATCAAATTGAGTATTTCTATTTATTATTATTAAGTTCACTTGTATACTGGAATTCCACGACATCCAGGCATAACCAGTCCAAACACATTTGCTTACAGACATCGTCCAAACTGCATTGACACTTTTAGTGATCGACACATTTCATCTAAACTTCAAGCCTAAACGTTTTTCTGCGTCGTTACTTTTGCCTGGCTGACCTAGACATGAAACTCAACAGTAATATAATAATCAACCACAGGATTATTATTACTGAATGGAATAAATAAAGTCTGAAGTTTATGCATTACCATAGCGAAATTCCGTGGCAATACGATACCGTTGGTATTAATAAAACGTCGCAGGAAGCTGAACGGCTTCAGCAGAGACATAGAATGCTGCGCGCTGAATAGCCAAGCCAAGTTAACCCTTCACCTATGGCGGCGTCTAGACCATCGTGGATTTCGTTATAATTTTATAATTTAAAGTCACATTGTGAGTAAACCGCTGACGTTAAAAAATTGAGTATATGTGGAAATGGTTACTTTATATAAACTCTATTAGGTGTATGACGCGAAACCGGTGCCTTTTTATGTACTTTAAGATATTTCAACAGTACACAATGATGTGCAAGAATGTATACAAGCGCACGGATAAATATACTTGCTAAATACACTAGTACTATAACATTAATAGCGGTTTCAGCTCAGTGCAATCTCAAACAGCGCTGACGTCGCTTCAAGTTCATGGGATGGAAGAGGTTGACGGCGAACTCTCGAAATATATATATATATATGTATATATATATATATATATATATATATATATATATATATATATATATATATATATATATATATATGTATATATATGTATATATATATATATATATATATATATATATATATATATATATATATATATACATATATATATATATATATACCAACATCTGTGTGAATACAAACATACCGACATCAGGAGAGGAGTAATTGGTAAGTCCCTTGATCTCAGCGAGCACGGATAGCCAAAAATAGGGACAACGTTTTATTGAAAACAAAATTTATAAACCACTGTTAGCCTGATAGTAACATCATTTAATAATTGTGATATACAATGCTATGCATGCGGAAACATATGCAGAGGAATGAACAATTCTTAGCAATACCTTGGTTTTTCGCGAAATATCTCGCTGTTATCGGCTGAATCGATGGCCTGCACGAAATTCTCGTAGACCTCTCGATAAACGTAGTCGCGATGTTCATCTCCTTGTTGCCCCATTATCTCAGTGAGGACTTCTTGCCCGTAGTGGAAGTAGACGAGACCCGCACTGCTCAACTTCGTTTTCCACGGATACTCAGGAGGCCTCCTCCGTGGATAGTTAGAATACAGGGTCTTCATTGTATGTATGAATCCACTGCAGCAGCAGAAAGGACAATTAATAAAAGCAGCAAGACTATGAAAATACGCATTATGCATAAGGGTTTTACGTTTACGCCAAGTAAGCTTCTTTAGAAACAGCGCCAAACGATGATTTACGTTGGTTTCGATTAATATTATCCCATGTCAGAGAGGTACCGTATTTCGTGACGTAGTACGGTGATATAAACATATGGAAAACATTGTAAAAATAGATATCGGTCATACCAATGCGCGACATAATACTAGTAGCATGTGATTACCTGTTATCTTCATACCAATGCAATTGGTGATTGTAGACTACTTGGTGTTAGTGGTTTGAAACATGTGCGAAACAAACAATACTTTGTAACGAATGACTATATTATTACCTACGTATATGTTCGACCACATCTCGTGTGATAATAACAGGTACAGTTATAGTATGTCAACATGATTTACGTATGTAATTAGGAGTCATCTTAAAAAGGAAATTTCATTTGGACGAAATTACGAATTTGTCTGCCTAAGGGCTCTTCCAATGTTACAAGGTATACACATTTGACAACAAACTGCGTCAATGTCTACCAAAACTAAATAACAAAACCTACTCGCTGGCTAGCGTGTTAGTAATAATTATGACAAACCGTCTTGTAGGTATATGAAAATAACTGTGTTTGTATCGAGACATAAATACTCAAAATATCGGTGTTATCGTGAGTATACACCTATAAGTGTACCTTTGGTGGTGGTCATACTTCCTCTCGCTATCGTCGTATACTCCACCGACGTCAACAAGTATGTGACAAGCGTTCAGCTTGTCAGGATCTCTCGTCCTGTTTGTTAATCAAACAAAGTTTTAATTGGTTAATCACCACAAAAGCATATTGTTGTGCTTAATGCCTTATTGAGAGTCTCACAGACAGTTAGTTCGTTTGCAGATATTGCCCGTATACAATATGCACGTTATGGTTGAGTAAATGATTCTAAATGAATGATACTCGTGGCAGGACTGACGTGATTTTACAAATATCTCCCTCTTTGTCAACAATTATTTATATTATAATTGTTCTACCGCAACATCAACCATCCAAAGCATATGGTACCGACATTGAGTTATTGTACGGTGGCAAAATTAGGCTTACTTTCTGTAATTTAAAGAAACCTCTATAACACTATAGAAATAATTCCTTCCCTGTGTCTTGTTTCGTATTTACGGGCAGTGATGGCATGATTGCATTTTCATCACAAGTCACATTATATATATATATATATATATATATATATATATACATATATATATATATACATATATATATATATATATATATATATATATATATATATATATATATATATATATATATATATATATATATATATAGTTATATATATATATATATACATGCATGGTGTATACATATATACATGTCACACTTTGGTTTGAATATGACACGTAACTGCAAATGACCTGAGGGTGGATATTATACCTGATGATCTCCGCGTCCTTGTATTTCGGCAGCTGTTTCAACATGTAACAGGCGAGTACCTCGTCACAGTGGAAGGCGCCGTTGTGAGTGCCTATGGTCCATTTATCTCGGGTGCCAGTCGTTTTTGTCCTTTGTAATTGACGAGTGACGTCTTTCCTACTTTCAGGAGGCGAATGTTTCTCTGCTAAAATGATCGTACATTTTTCTTGTGTTGCATTTTAATAATAAGCAATTTCAAATTCTTCAATGAAACGAACAAGACAACAACAGCAATGATGACAAGAACATGTGTATATCACAATATTACGAAGTCTCAATTTGTGTAGCACTGAATTTGGTATAATAACAACACATACGTATACCGTAAATTAATATGTATTACCACTGATAAAGCTAACATGTCACAACCGCCCATAGTTGTCGTAAGTTTGCATTATCTTTCTGTTATAAAGGAATTCATACGGGTGTTGCTACGCAACTGGATTGATAGGTGAATTCGTGTGAATGAGCAATAACTCCCTACACTTACAATACTGCACCACATTTTCTTCAATGAAACTAAACGCATGAACATATATGCATATATAAGCAGTGTCATTCGTATGTAGCGGTGTACTGTATTCATACACCTAACACTATTTTGACGTTGCTTAGTTATCGTTACCATGATAGCAGCTAACTAAATTTGTTAAATATGAAAACGTGTATAATGTCTAATTTAATAATATAAACTTCATGTATACACCATCAAATGGCTCCCTCCCTCTCTATCTCCCTCTATCTGTCCTTCGTTCTCTCTCCTCCATCTCTCTCCTCCATCTCTCTCCTCCGTCTCTCTCCTCCATCTCTATATCTCTATCGCTCTATCCCTCTATCTCTCTACCCCCGTCCCCTTCCCTGTTCCCGTCCCCCCGTCCCCTACTTCCCTCCCCTCCCCTTACCCCCTCCCACCTCCCCTCCTCCTTCCTCTCTTTCTCCCTTTCCCTCTCGCCACCTCCTCCTCATCTCCTCTCCCTTGTATACATATACGTACGTACGTACGTACGTACGTACGTACGTACGTACGTACGTACGTACGCATATAATTATATATATATATATATAATATATATATATATAATAATTTTATGTATGTCTATATATGGATGTGCATATACATGTGCATGTATCTGTAAAATTACATGTTTGCGTGATTGCATAATTGTTACATCATGTGTATGTGGACGTGTGCGTATGCATATGTGCGCGTGTGTATGTATTTGCGTGCATGGTGTGCATGTGTTACCAGTCGATTTCAAGGGCCTGGTTTTCTTAGTTTTCTTTCGTCCGACAGTTGACCATCCCCCTTCAGCCATAGCATTCTATATGTTATCACCTGTGAAAACCACGTTTGGCAACAGTTCACGCAAACAATAATTCATTGCACGTTAAATGGCCTCTTGGAAATAATGAGTGCATTTGTTTTTCTGATTCAATGCAGATCAGATCCAATATAAAACACGACAACATACACTTGATACACAATAATAGAAATCTGAGCTAGTTTGCCATGAGAAAAAGTCCAACAACCTCTACAAATGTTAGATATTGGGAGGAAGTTAAACAGCATATATATTTATTGACATCAGCGCCTTATTTCTATTTCAGTGGCGGTGTCGCCACGGCATGCCTAATCGACTCTTGAATTACAGCTATGGAGAGCGACGTATAGGGCCCGTAAGTGTGTCACGATAAATGGCGTGACTCCGCGCGATTGGAGCTCATTGGGGTCTAAGCGAGACAATTGGGGACTGGTCACAAGAATAATACACAATAAAATAGTTTACGGGATGTGCATTTTACATTGCTGTACGTTGTGGTTTCGATAAGCACTTATATCTGACAAGTTGTCTAAATTCGCATAATCATAACACACGTGTACGTTTGCCCCAAACAGGTTGTACTACGCGAAAAATGGCACTTTCCTTTATTAGTCAAGATCGCCAAACGCAAGTACTTGCCGCTATTGCCATGGCAACCACCATTATAATCGATTAAAATTCATGATGTCCGTGATCATTGTCACCGGCAAAGTGTTCCACTGCTTCTGCTTGTAATAATCCTTCGGACAGTATAACTGAAATAGTTAGACTGGAATCGTTCGATTATTACAACCAAAAACAAAACGAAGTCCTATACGTTAACACGGAGAATATGGACCTCCTGTCCCCAACTGCCCCCAGCCTCGTTTTCGCGCGCGAGACTTACACGCCCTATTGATTGTGTGTTTGATAACCGGCCACATAACCCCAGTGTTCTGTTGAATCAATGACGTTGAGAGCGGATCCCGCTGGCATGAATTAGCAATATATGCTAAGTTAATGCTTTTAGCGTCTGCAGCTTCTTGACGCACTAAGCATGCTGGCACATCCAAAGCGTTGCTGAAGTGAAAATGCGGTCATATGGCAGAGACTTCGAAACCAATCACAAACGTGTCCAGCCTAGACGCATTAAGAAAATATAACTAATCAATGGCCTAGTTGGTAGGATTTGTTTCAGAAGGCGAACGCGAAGTCAAGTGAACGAAACACCCAAACCTAACCCAAACGCCTCAAGCATATCTACATTAACACAGTCCGACGAATCACTGACCTAGTTTACCTGCGTACATTCTGTGGCACACATTTGTAAACGACTGCTGCTGGAACTCCATACTTGTTTTTTTTTATAACGTAAATACGATGGCTTGTGTAAGGTTGTGTTTGATATGTTGCTGCCACCTCGTGAATTAAAGTACTATAACACTAGCGTAGCATGCATCCGTATCAAGCACAAATGAGGGCAATGTTGTTTTCAATGCGAGTCACCGCAAACGAGGTCATTGCGCACGTAGATTCCCATCTATGCATTGCCAACATATCCGTCGCCATAGTTTATTGATATAATCTTTTACTATACAAAAACAAGAAACATTTCGGACGTACACCTAGTGCAGTTTTCAGGAAAGCACACATGCTTGCTCACGCGAGACGGCGCAGCATTTCTAAAAAAATTGGTCATTCAGCGCTCATACGGTTGAGTGACCAGTAGACGAATTCTACTCTTTGACTAATCTCGTTTATTCAGATGTGGCAGCATATTTTAACCCCTCACATCCGCTTGGGGAAATAATGTTCTGCCAAATAACTAAACTTTTTTATTTCACAACGCAACGTGTACAAGAACAAAACTAAAGTATTCATTAAATTGTTAGCGTATTTCATTGCATTGTAATGGATGTCACTTGACTAAAAGCTGTCTTCCAGTGACACCATCATCATTTAAATACACATTTTTAGTGTTACAACAAAATACAATAATATAATTGTCAATATCAAATTAAACATAATAATATTGTCAGACAAAACCAAGTATGTACTACTAACCATGAATATATAAAGTAAGTAATTTGTTTCTATTGCTGCTGTTATCTGCCAATGATCCGATAAATTTGAATCACTTTTTGAATATAAATGAATATAATTATGTAAGAAATGTAAGAAAACATAGATGAGCATGGATGACTCCAAACAAGATTTGACTTAATTTGGGCTACTTGTAACATTGAAATTGAATACTATGGTAAGTAGCAACTTAATTGTATTTTGGACATATAGCGCTTAATCTTATAACTTTAATGTGGCAAGTATTTCAGTAGAAAACACGTAACACGCCCAATGGTACCGCCAGACCGGCTTTACCCCAGAATAGGATAGACATGCTCTATAATTGGTTTTCATACATAATCTTTAAAAACAAATGAAATAAAAAATACCCTCTTTTTGAGATAATACCATATTAACAAACTATTCAACATTATACTTATATTGAAACATGTCACACACAAAATAAAAATAAATGACAATTTCGTTGTTAAATTTTCATCAATTTTTGTCTACTTTTTATTTTGCGTACATATATTTTATAACTTAGTTTCGTTACCACAATCATACGTACATTATAAATGTTAACTATAACTATACACGTAAATTTGTGAATCTGACACTAAGTGTTACATAAGCAAAGCAAAGCAAAGCAAAGCAAAGCAAAGCAAAGCAAAGCAAAGCAAAGCAAAGCAAAGCAAAGCAAAGCAAAGCAAAGCAAAGCAAAGCAAAGCAAAGCAAAGCAAAGCAAAGCAAAGCAAAGCAAAGCAAAGCAAAGCAAAGCAAAGCAAAGCAAAGCAAAGCAAAGCAACACAGCCGGCGAAGTAACACAGCCTATGGAAAGTCGGTTAAGTGATACTATTATCTGACCAACCTGATGTTGGTAGCTATCCATAAGATCAGTTACGGCGTATACCTGTTAACTCCGCCGTAGTTTGTACCTTACCTGTGCAAATCGTATCACCGTCCAGTCATTGTAAGACGCACCTTCTAATGTGGCACTATTGCAAGGCTATTGAAGTGACGGTCTAGTTACTTAACGTTATCAGATAAGGCGTACTGGCGGCTGTGCTAGTTTTCGGGAAACCATACATGATTGACTGGCGACTGCCCATGCGTAACGGTGAAGGTTTCCCATAAATTGGGTCATTCGCTTCAGTTAGAATCACCTGCATTCCGGTTCACAACCATTGTGACTGTTTCTAAGCCAAGGTCTATGCAACAACAACTACAACAACAACAACAACAACAACAACAACAACAACACACACTCCAATAACACTCCTACACACAGGCTCTCACACACACATACTCTCACACACGCACACACACATATATATATATTATATATATATATACCCGTTCACACACAAGCACATTCATACACACACACATACACACACACACACACACACACACACACACACACACACACACACACACACACACACACACACACACACACACCACAAACGCACATTCTCACACACACTCTCACAAACTCCCCCATACACCGTAACACACGCACGCACACCCAAGATTAATGCGACCACTTGTTTCGCCGCAGTTTGTACCTTACCTGCGCAAATCGTGTCACCGTCTAGTCGCTGTAAGACGTACCTTCTAATGTGGCACGGCGGCCAAACAGGATACGATATTTATAGCAAGGTGACATAAGTGCTTCTATTGCTGCGGGCGTTTGAAGTAATGTCCCAGTTAGTTAACGTTATCAGATTAAGGCTATATGAATTATTTCATTTCATCTCAACAGAAACGGACCAGGGCTGACCTGGCATAGGTCTGTATTTGTGTGTATAGTTACGTGCTTATCTAATTAGACACGATGCCGGTCATGGGTTCACGCGCCATCTTAACAAATGGTTCTGGATTTCTTAATAAACATGTTCTTTTCCAGTCCACCTGTTTTTTTTACACATAATTAGCTCAACCGAGCAGCCCAACTCATTGCCGTCTTTGGATTTCTGGCAATAAAGTAATCGGTCGAGTTGGTTCTCTATTCTGATATTCGCTCTAAGAATTGCACGCTAACTCGTTTAAAGTATATTTGCGACACCTAGCGTTGTATCACATTTTCTCCAATTTTTTTTATATTTCGTTTCCAACTCACACCCACACCCACACCCACACCCACACCCACACCCACACCCACACGCACGCACGCACGCACGCACACAAACATACACACTCACACACACACACACACACACACACACACACACACACACACACACACACAAAATCCCACGCCTACTGAAATATGTGTCATGTGTCATTATATCACTAAAACACATGTAAACAATTGGACAAACACACTTACAGAATGGAAACACACGCACAGATACACTCAATGAGTATTAGTAGATTAATCATATATCCAGACCCCCTCCATAAATACTGGGATTCAGTCCCCTCAATCTCCCTCCACGGTTGTAGCATCTATGACGTTATAATGACCGGGATTCTTGATCCGGTAGCATACGATGACGTTTCTATTTTTTGTGTGGTAAAGTCTACACACGGAATTGAATAGTGGACACAGCGGAGCCCTCGGACGTGCACGCGCGCGGGTGTGTGTGTTTGTGTTTGTTTATGTGTGTATGTGTGTGTGTGTGTGTGTGTGTGTGTGTGTGTGTGTGTGTGTATGTGTGTGCGTGCGTGCGTGTGTGCGTGTGTGCGTGTGTGCGTGTATGCGTGTGTGCGTGTGTGTGTGTTTGTGTGTGTTTATGTGTGCGTGTGTGCGTGTGTGCGTGAGTGTGTGTTTGTGTGTGTTTATGTGTGTGTGTGCGTGTGTGTGTACGTGTGTGTGTGTGTGTGTGCGTGTGTGTGTGTGCGTGTGCGTGTGCGTGTGCGTGTGCGTGTGCTTGCGTACGTAATGCTATTTTTTTGCCACTACGCATACACGACGAGGACGGAAACATTCGTTCTCAGTTTTCCGCCACTTTGAATTCCCGCTCGTCGTAAGCCGAAATGTCCGACACGGCGCCGCGGAGTGTTGCGAAACGGCGTAGGCCGAACCTGTAGTAGACCGGATATTCTTGGACCTTTTTTGCCCTAAGGCATTGAACGTATTATAGCATTGATTGATATGTCATTAACATAACTAGAGGCATTGTACAACACGCGACTGTATAGTTTTCGGGAAACCAGACCTGACTGCTCATGCGAAACGGTGAAGTTTTTCCCGGAAATTGGGTCATTCGCTTGAGTGACGACCAAGTGTATTTTTACTATTTCATTCAGGTATACTGTGCCACTGGCAGCAACTCGACAAACGTAGTGCAGTAACGGTTTTATTGTTACAGCTAAATAGCAATGTTAATTGTAACGTTACATATACCATTAAAAACAGCTATATGTATGCCTGTATGCACTCAACTTTCTTTGATATAGCGTCCCGACTAGTTTATGGTTTGTTTAATAACACAGATAATTTTTAAGGATAGGGCGTGTAAGTCTCGCGCGCGAAAACGAGGCTGGGGGCAGTTGGGGGCAGGAGGTCCATATTCTCCATGTTAACGTATAGGACTTCGTTTTGTATTTGGTTGTAATAATCGAACGGTTCCAGTCTATCTATTTCAGTTATACTGTCCGAAGGATTATTACAAGCAGAAGCAGTGGAACACTTTGCCGGTGACAATGGTCACGGAAATCATGAATTTGGTGGTTGCCATGGCAATAGCGGCAAGTACTTGCGTTTAGCGATCTTGACTAATAATGAAAGGTGCAATTTTTCGCGTACTACAACCTGTTTGGGGCAAACGTACACATGTGTTATGATTATGCGAATTTAGACAACTTGTCAGATATAAGTGCTTATCGAAACCACAATGTACAGCAATGTAAAAGTGCAAATCCCGTAAACTATTTTATTGTGTATTATTCTTGTGTCCAGTCTCCAATTGTCTCGCTTAGACCCCAATGAACTTCAATCGCGCGGAGTCACGCCATTTATCGTGACACACTTACGTGTCACTATTCAGCCAATCATTGTATGGCAAAGAGTCTGCCCGTGTTAAAACGAATACCTACAAATAAACCCGTTTACGTAGGTTGACTTTGCTTTGATTTAGTGCACGATTTGCATAGGCTATGATTCGTTGCTGACTTTGTTGTTCCTGATAAAGAACTGCTTCAATACCACTTACTGATGCATCCATGTCTAACTCAAATGGAAGAGTGTAGTCACGATATAGCCTGCCACGGACAGCATGCCAGCGCAAATTTCAGCCGGAAATATGAATGAACGGTGAAGGGAGAGGAAGGCGGCTGGACTGGGGACGGTCGGAAAGACGTGGGCGGGGGAGGGGGTAGGGGACGAGGGGGGGGGCTTGTCTCCTTACTTTAACTCGAGTCTCATACGTATCTTAGCTACGAAGCATTTACCCTGTAGTAGTCCTACTCCCATTCATATTACCCTAGTCCTGCTTCATCCTTGAAGCATTTAACCCCATTGGTTCTATTCCTTTACCCGCGAAGCCAACATCTGTTCATGCAATAGTTGCTGCATGACCTGAAATAATGTCAGTGACAGCCTATTCACCTTGGCGTTTAGGAAACTCAATTCTATTCATATTAGGAAGCGTACCGCCGTACCCTTCCTGAAAATAACTTTCTAATATTTAACTGATAGTCATAACATGAGGATAGCAAACATTACATGGCGCGTATGTTGGCCGTTGCAAATGCCACGCAATTTTAAAGCGCCTGAACGCATAAATTATGAACAGATATAACACAGAATAAAGGATAAATGCGATGAAAGGGTAGACGAGTGGGCTGATGATATACTTGGGCGCTTAACTTGTCTCACACGCTGCCGCGCTTTACCACACAGATTGCTATACCCGATTCTTCAGCGGGCGCTCTCTTCCAGGTAATACCAGGTACTACCAGCAAAGAATCATCATACGATATCGCTCGTCAGCGATCTCAGAGGTGGGTCTATGTTTGGTTGATGAAGAGGTATGGTGAGCTCGGTGGGAAGCGTATGCGGCGTTCGACGATAATCAACCTGATTTGTGAGAATGTGGATGATCTGGTTGTGCTATCAGCACATGGCTATCGATCGGTAGTCTTCCGCGACAGTACTATTGCCACTCTGAAAATGACCAAGGATGACGACGAGGATGACATTCTCGAGACTGTGCTGGATGTGGTGGCAACCCACATCAAGAAGGAATGTTCGATGATGGATTACAAGCATCGAACATACCATACGAACACCTCTAAAGAGATCGCAGAAGAATCTGCACCGGATACCCTCCAGCAGTTTCTAAGGAAAATGTCCATTGTTCAACAATTTCTTCCCTCTCTCCTAATTGGAAATATCATCACCAGCGCCATCAAGAAAAAACCTACCCCATTCCAAATCGCGCTCGGGGTGTACTTCTACAAAAAGATAACGATCAAGCACACGCATGACTATCTCGTCTGTTGTTCGTATGATTAGTTGCTACGCTTCAAGAAATCCTCGGTAGTGTCAAAATACGTCCGGGTTAGCAATGACCGACGGCAACCCGTGGAAGGACATGTTCAAGTCATAGTCGACAATTGTGATGTTGGCTGAGCAGCCGCATTGGGTTGTTGTCCACTCGTGACATGGCGACCATCGAGACACATTCAAAATCTCCAGTAGAGCCAGTCCCAGACACGATACACCGTTTCAGCAAGGCTGAGATGTTCAATCCCATTTGCATGATTTGTCTAATGAGTACTTCGAAGTTCAACGCATATCCTATGACAGGGCTGGTGTGAAGGTTCTGAGAGCAGGTAGTCAACCTATTTCAAATACTCTGCTCCCTTCCTCCAACTGAGACAACATTTAGAGAGAATGCCCTACATGGTCATCTAGCGGTGGCCATCTGGGGGGTTTGCCTCAAGACAGACCCTCCTGCCCTTGACCCAACGGAGCATGGGTGGTACCATCCCGAGGGCAGCGCCGCTCTTTCCCCAACTATCTTCACTTCAGACAGTCCTCTAGCTCCTGCTGAGCTGCTCAAGCTCTTGAAATGTGGTTGCAGCAGCGAAACGCCATGTGCAAACAAGAGGTGTAGCTGCAAGGCAAATGGACTCAGTTGCACCATGTTCTGCAAGCAACAAAATGGCTGCCGAGGTGTGACATCTTTTCAATCGAGGGAGCGAATTTACTAATTATTGACGAATTTGTTTGAAGAAATTAGACCCCATCATGCCGCCTAAACGAAGAGGAGACAGCGCTTCGGACACTGCAGAAATAGGACCAAAGGAAGACGCCCTGCTGGTCAGGTTCGTAGAACTTTTATCAGACGAAGCGGTTGTCCAAAAGCTGCGCCATGTGCTCAACCCAAAGGCCCTCACCGATAAACTGGACACATTGAGTGACAAAATATCACAGCTTAACGAACGACTGGAAAAAAAGATCAGTATATTGCTGCTCTAGAGGCAAGACTGTCCTCGTGTGAGGCAGATATTGACTAACTAGAGCAGTATTCTAGACGAACGAATCTACGATTCTTCGGAGTCCCCGAGTCGGAGAAGGGGAGGACACCACCAGCAAAGCTCCTCACCATTGTCAACGAGACAATGTGAGTCACACCTCCCGTTGTGAACGCCGACGTCGTTACGAGTCATCGGCTCGGACGGCGCGTGCCAGGTGCGGACGCACAAACACGTCCGCGGCCTGTGATTATCAAATTTGCGACGGCCCACGTGCACGATGTGGTCATCCGTGCGAGACGCCGCTTGCGTGAAAGCGGTGATGGGCCGACGGTGTACATCAACGAAGACCTGACACGTCGGCGGGCGGCGTTGGCAAAAGAGACGAGACAACTGAAGAGGTCAAGAAAAATCAACGACTGCTGGACCTTCAACGGCAAAGTTGTACTAAAGACTCTAGACGGCGTTGTAAAAGAAATCCGGTCTGACGTTGACTTAATTGGGTATTGAACCGGCAATGGTGATTGATAACCTACAACATCAATCTGGTGATATCAATCATTTCTTATTTTATTTTTTGATCCACAAAAGTGTGCTAGCATTATCTGCAGAAACAGTTTGGTAAGCTGAGCAATTAATATTTTCCGGCATTCGTAATAATTGTTTAGGTATGGTTCTGTTGGCTGTGCTAACTTGTTAAGCTGATTAATTAACTTGTTAAGCTGATTAAGTTTTGTTGACAGTGCCGTCATCATAATTATTATTTTTTATTATGTAGACATACAAACTTATGGTTGTGTTCGCTGCCATAATTAAGTGCAGACAGACATACTTGTTTGACTACGCCATTGTTATGTTTAGTTATACGTAATACATTTGTCAAATTATGTTGACTAAGCTAACACTTTATGTGGACTCAGTTTTGTTTACAGTGCTACTACTATGTGTAGATGCACATGTTTTTGGCTGTGTCACTATATTCAGACACATTTTATGAGGACTGCGCTATCGTTTTATGCAGGTTTATTTGAAATTCGTCTACACATATATTTCAATTTAATTAATTCCTCCCTATGAACATCTCGTGATGTCATTAACTCGGAGCCTAATTAACTTTTCCTTTCTTTTTGTTGTTATGTTTTTTTTTATTGAAATCAATGCGATGGTTATCTCTACTCAATTGCAAGCTTTCATATATATTAACACCTTAGTAAGAACTGTAGTGTGCTTGGAAATGTACAACTCAATGAATTGTATTTCGTATATCTATCACAATATCTATATACAAAGACTAGTTTTGAAATTCAGTATAATGAAATTATTTAAACTAATCGAAAAAATGACTTCGGATGAAGCTTTCCTCTCCTATTCAGGAGGTATTCTAAACAACTGCTTAACGAATATATTACATATCAATGAAAATGAAACTGACATAAACGAACAACAAATAATTCGTCGTTCGTCATACTATGATTTCGACCAGTTTAGTCAGTTAGTTTTCTGAACTTGAGGCATTCATAGAAGAACTAAATACTGTAAACTTTAAGTTTAGTATAATATGTATTCAAGAGACATGGATAGATGAAAGTGATGATATATCGGTATTTAATTTACAAGCCTATGACTGTATTTCACAGGTTAAAACATGTACCAGTAAAGGAGGGCTGATGATATATGTAGGCGACCAATATAAATCAAAAGTAACATTTAACCTTAATACCTACGAACATTGGGAAGGGTTGATAATTAAAGTACAGGGTAATTCTCTATCTAAAACGTTTACTATTGGAAATATATATATCGATCTCCGAGAACGCGAAATGAAGACTTAAAGGTTATTTATAGATGAATTTACACCAATTATATCGAGATTGGATAACTGTAATAATGATATCATTATTGCCGGGGACTTTAATATTAACTTACTTAAACTAAATGAAAATGACATGTTTAGTAGCTTCTTTGACACGGTAATATCACATAGTCTGTATCCTCAAATAACCCTACCAACTAGATTTACTAGAACAAATGGAACCCTGATAGATAATTTATTTTGTAGACTTCATAAATCAATATTAGAAAATACCGCAGGGATATTAACTAAACGATTTTCTGATTACCAACCGTATTTTATGATTATGCACAATACTGAAAAATTACATCCCCCTCCTAAATATGTAAAAATAAATACCGTACACGCGGATGCAATGATAAGTGTTATGAATGAAATAAAATCAGGTAACATTTATGACAAATTAAATAAAAATCCAACTGCTGACCCTAATTATAATTATGATATAATATACAAAGAAATTACACGTGCTAAAACTATACATATGCCAAACAAGTTAGTAAAATTTAATAGATATAAACATAAGAAATCAACTTGGATCACCCATGGTCTGTTAACATCAATTAGATATCGATAAAAAAAATACAAACAATTACAATTAACAAATCCCAGTTCATATAATTACGTAACTATTAAAATTAATTTAAAAACCTATAACACAATATTGAAGAAAAACATTCGGGCGGCTAAGCAAATTTATTTTGAATCCTGTTTTTCACTTTTTACGAATGATATACGAAATACCTGGAAAACAATAAATGAATGTCTGTCAAAAAAACGTACTAAAAATAGTTCCCCAGTTCATTTTGAAGACAATGGCAACCAAATGTCAGATAAACAAAAAATTGCTGATACATTTAATAACTATATTACAAATATAGCTCAGACTATTGTCTATGATATCAAGTACGAAGGAACCAAAGATTTTAGTTATTATCTAAATAGACAAATACACTCATCTTTTAAAATAAATAATGTAGATGAAGAGGCAGTAAAGAAAATAATATATGCAATTTACCCACAAAACATAGTTGTGGATTCGATGGTATCTCTTCAAAATTCTTAAAAATAATTGAACTTGCAATCATAAAATCATTGACTATGGTAATAAATCAAGTGCTAAATACGGGAATTTTTCCGGATAAACTCAAAATTGCCTCAAAACGTAACTCCAATTTTTAAAAAGGGTGATCCCACATTATTTAAAAATTATAGACCAATTTCTCTATTACCAACGATATCAAAGGTACTAGAGAAAATCATCTTTACCCAGTTATCTTCATATTTTAATGAAGCTAAACTATTTTTCGATAACCAATATGGTTTTAGACCAAAACACTGCACTGAGTATGTTGCGCTAGAATTAGTAGATAGAATTATAAATCACATGGACAAAAATGAGGTGCCAATTAATATATTTCTTGACTTAGCAAAGGCCTTTGATACCATTGACCATAACATTTTACTACATAAATTAAGGTTTTACGGACTGGACGGTGCGTCTCTACTTTTACTTGAAAGTTATTTAAGCAATCGACGACAGTATGTTGAAATTGATGAAATGCAATCAGAAACCCTTCTAGTAAAAATCGGAGTACCACAAGGATCAATTTTAGGACCTTTATTGTTTACTATTTATATTAATGATTTCCCACAAGTCAGTAATATATTTAACTTCATGTATGCAGATGATACAACACTCTCCAGTACATTAAACCAATTTACTGACAGCACACAACTTAAAAACAAGAGCGTAGAATCCGTAATAAATTACGAACTCGGGAAAGTTATAGAATGGCTAAATATTAATAAATTGTCCTTAAACAAAGAAAAATCCAAATATATGATTTTTCATGTACCTAGAAAAGAGACGCAAACTCTTTCTCTTAAAATTGATAACACAAATATCGAACAAGTGGATGAATTTAATTTTCTAGGATTAACTCTGGACGCCAATCTTACATGGAAAAAACACGTAAATAAAATTGCGAATAAATTTTCCAAAACTACAGGCGTTTTAAACAAACTAAAGCATGTACTGCCGCTAGACATAAAAAACACTTCTATACAATTCTCTAATCCTATCACATATTAATTATTATTTTACGGTTTTGGGATACAAAGGAAGTCGAATACTGAGAATAAAAAAAAAAACAGTTCGAATAATAACACTGAACAGGTAAAATTCACACACTGAACCCCTATTTAAAACACTTCAAATATTGAAAACAAATGATCAATTAAAACTGCAAGAACTTAAATTTTTCTATAAATATAGGCATGGTAATGTGCCAATTTACTTATTAAATTGGAATATTATCCCCAATTATAATATACACAGTCATGATACCCGCAAAGCTACAAATATACACACATCTATGACAAGACATGAATTTGCCAAAAAGTGCCTTAAATACAATTTGCCTCATATTATAAATGACACTCCAGGAATAGTTTTGGGTAAAATTGTTACTCACAGTTTACGTGGGTTTGCATATTACTTTAAAATGTATATCTTACAAAAATATCAAACTGTATGTACAATATCTGATTGTTATATATGTCAGTTAAATACACAAAGTCATTAGAATTTTAATATGGATAGATGAAACGAAATGTTATATGTATTTTGTTGATTGTTACTTAATTATTTCTACTTACGTGTACTACAGAGAAGCATGTACACATGCATCAGAGATAGCATAAACTATTAAGAGATAATAAAATCGTATTGAAGTAAAAATTTACTTTACATACGTATATTGAGAGGTTAACTAAATGTATAATTGCTATGAGTGGCTCCTGTGATAGCGACTTTTTAGTCTTAACAGGAGTCACTGACCCCCATTTCACTGTCTTAAATTACTGATGTATGACGTTTTGTTTATGTTTCACCTTATGATTATTGTATTTATGTACCTATTTTGGGGTTAAAAATAAACATCTTGTTCTTGTTCTTGTTCTGCCACTGCAGAGGGGAGGATGATTGCAACAACAAATAGATAATCTAACTGTATTGACAGGGACATTTTGAATGCTTGTGCATGACACTGCTAGATGTTAATAATTAGTTATTTAAATGGAATGTGTGAGTGAGTGTGTGTGTGTGTGCGTGGGTGTGTGTGTGTGTGTGTGTGTGTGTGTGTTGTGTGTGTGTGCGCGCGCGCGCACGCGCGTGTGTGTACCCTCATACTACGATTATAATCGTTCTGGGACTTATTCAGATAAATGATTATCGGACAATACGTGACTTTGGCTTTGACCGTTGCATGGTTTATCTAACACGTATTCGAACTATAACATTCAGAACTCGTTTAAACATAATTGCAAATTTCATTCTTGAACAATAATAGTACATACATATGTTAATAACATGCAAAACTACTGTTTTTGTTGCACTTTCTCTGAAACATGGCCTTGAACATGACCTTTAACCGTTATGTTGGCCTCAAATTGCAATAAATACCCCAACAATGGATTGCTCATAACAAGCTAACCTAAAAACGTGGTATCACAGGCGATTCTAAGTCCACTGGTTCGAAAGTTATTTTTCTATTGGCGCCAGCAGCTATCTTGGCGGCCATCTTGGATATCTCAGATTGCTCAATGATATCCGCTTGATATCCGCTTGATGTTCGCTATAGAGGTCCTAAGGATGTAGAATCCAACGAGAAAAAAGCTATATCAGCCGGTGCAGGGTATACCTGTCTGGCGACCTGACAATTAAGTTCCTCGAGTGTCCATTGTGTGCAGCTTCAACTGGTGTTACCCACCAACTGAGCTTCTGCCTTAAGATAAACACGTCGTAGCTGGTGACGTTTGTCTTAGCGAGGCACCGTAAGACGCTCGTCGGTGCTGCTTTCACAAACATCGACCGGCTAAACAAAGATCAGTGTCAACTGGGACTTTCTTCAGGAACTCTTCGCTACTACTTCTTCTTCTTTTTCTGCTGCTGCTGCTTCTGCTCTTTCCGCTCCTTCCGCTCCTTCTGCTCCTCGTGCTTCATCAGCACCAGTGCCTTGCGAGCCATCGCTAGGACGACCTCGTAGGAACGACCTCCACCGATAAATCCGGCGTTGTGTACATACTCGTGGTAGTCAAAGGTGCTGATGCTTCCCACGCGTTGGCCTTTGCAAAAGGCGGTGTGTAGTTCCTCTCCGGTCTTACCGCGCCATGATTCTGGTAGAGGTTTCCTAATACAATCACAGACACATTTAATTAGAACCTACACTGACAAAAATTATTAAATAATACTTACAGTGTGATTTATTTTATTATTATATTATTACATTATATATATATATATATATATATATATATATATATATATATATATATATATATATATCCCTGTCCCTCTGGACGCTATTCATTTTGTTCATTTTAAAACAAGAGTCTCATAGTGAGTGCAAATCCCGTTGTTTCAAATTAGAAAACTATATCACGCTGAAATAAAACCGCACATAAGAGAGTACAAAGACGTTAAATCGTTCATACGTCACTACATAAATATACCAATATAATTACGTATTATACTTCTTCGCATTATTATAATGTATGTTGCACAATGTATATATATATATATATATATATATATATATATATATATATATATATATATATATATATATATATACATATATATATATATATATGAATATATATATATAAATCATATATATATATATATATATAAATATATATATATATATATATATATATATATATATATATATATATATATATATATATATATATATACATACATATATCATCACCATTAATCATCATGCTGTCGGTCGCGAAGCGACAAAGACTGCTTCCATCACTTGACTGTTGCTCTCCATTTGTCTCCCTGCTATGAGAGTGATGTCCATGAGTCGATCTTTAGGTCTCTCATCTTCAGGTTTCTCTTGATGGTATCCTTGAATTGGAGACGAGGGCGCCCTCTCTTTCTGTGACCAGAAGACAGTTGAGAGTAGAGAGCCTGCTTCGGTAGTCTGTCTGGTGACATCCTCATGAGGTATCCAGTCCACCGGAGATTTTTTCTGATAAGAAGATCTTCCATAGATGGCAGCCCTGTTCGGTCTAGTATTTCCTTGTTTGTCACTTTGTCCATCCAGGTTATCTTCATGATCGAACGCAGATGATGGCATGCAGCTTTTTCACCTGTCGTCTGTACACTGTCCAAGCCTCAGCTCCGTGGATGAGAGGGGACAGCACGATTGCACGGTACATCTTGCCTTTAACCCGCATGGACACATGGTGGTTGTTCCAGAGACTCTGTCGTAGTCGGCCGAAAGATGCACTAGCCTTGGCCATCCTCCTCTGTATTTTATCGTCAATGCATCCATCACTTGATATAGTGCTTCCGAGGTAGGTCATTTCCAGAACAGAGTTCAGCTTGTTTCCATCAACCATGATATCCTCCTCTCGGGTTCTTATAGAGTTGGATTGGTACAGCACCTCGGTCTCCTTGATGTTAATCTTCAGGCCGAACTTCTTTGACGCATCGGAGTGAGCATCCACTATTTTCTGCATCTCTTCAGCAGAGTGTGCAACCAGTGCACTGTCATCTGCGAATAACAGCTCTCTCATCAGTATCCGAGTAGTCTTGGTCTTCGCTCTGAACTGTGCGACGTTGAGTAGGTCAGCGCTCTGTCTGGACTGTATGTAGATGCCATCCCCCACGTCTCGGAAAGCCTCGTCGAGCATTGCTGATAGGAAGATGGAGAAGAGCGTAGGGGCCAGTACACAACCTTGCTTCACCCCATTTGTGACACTGAACGATTCCGAGACTTCCCCTCCAACACTAAGATATATCTTAGCTGTGTTGTACACGACCTGCTGCAGAGCTGCTCATTCCTCGTCTGGTGTTGAGGTTTCCTTATCCTCCCTTTGGGCGAGAGCTCTGTCCATCTCCTGCACAAAACTCTCCCTATGGCTGGTGGTACTTAGTTTTGCAATGTTTACTGTGGATGTCCATCTTATCCCGACATCTCGTGATGATGAAGTCGATCATATGCCAATGTCTGGAACGAGGATGCATCCAGGTGGTCTTGCGTTCATCCTTCTGCTTGAACATGGTCTTCGTCACTATCAGTTCGAACTCAGAGCACAGAGCCAGTAGAAGCTCGCCATTGCAGTTGCATATCCCAATCCCATGTTTGCCCATGACCAAGGGCCACTTGTCATTTTCTCTTCCTATCCTCGCAGCCTCCTATCAGCAGTAACTTACCTGTACAAGGGATGCCACTGAGCACACTGGCCTGCTGGTTGTAGAAGGCCTCCTTGTTTTCATCTGGGTTTGTCATTGTTGGTGGGTACACGTTGATAATTGTAGCAAAGTTGTCCATGCTCAAAGGTAGTCTCATCGTCATGATTATGTCACTTACTAGCCGTGGCATTTCCGTTAGCTTTGAGACGATATCCTTCTTGATAGCAAAGTCCACTCCTGCCTCCCTTGTTTCTCCTTCGGGTTTGCCACTCCAGAAGAAAGAGTATTCCAAGTCGTCGAGACTACCAGACTCTGAGAACCTTGTTTCACATAGGGCGGCGATGTCGATGTTTTATTAATTTTGGCAAGTTCCAGTGCTACTAGTGCCGTACGTCTTTCTGGTCGGTTAGCTCCATCTCGGTCGAGGAGAGTCCTGACAATCCGTTGTCCAATTGTCAGTAGTTGTCTTCTTTGTCTACTTCTTCCTAGCTGATTTTCCACTGTCGACGGAAGATGAGATCGAGCAGCGCGGTCCTTGGTACCCCGGGCGACGGCCGATCCCGTATGGAGTTTCTTGCAGTTGTACATTTCATGGAAGCTGCTAGCAAAAAGTGTTGAAGTGCCGCTGGCTTTTGCAAGTTACTAACGACACTCTCTCACACCGGCAAGAACATGTCAAGACAGGCGCAAACTATTTGTCCCTGCTGTCAAGAACCTGTACCACAAGGCAGTGGTTTACAACTCTGCATGGCAGGGGCATCAAACTCCCTGAGTTATTGCAGTACCTGGGGTACTGCAACACCTGCATACCATAATATATACATATATACATATTCATGTATACATATATACATACACATACACATACACATACACATACGCATATACATATATATATATATATATATATATATATATATATATATATATATATATATATATATATATATTGTGCAACATACATTATAAAAATAGTAATGCGAAGAATTGTAGATACGTAATTATATTGGTGTTATTAAATACGATAACGTTTCTATATTTTCTCTAACCTACGTAGGCATGCTATTGCTTAAGTTATACCATCATACTATATTATCATATGTATTGAAAAACTAAACACATATATCAGTGATATCACTCAGCATTTAGAATTCACACATTGAATAGTCCAGCGTTCTCCATCAAATATTAGTAACGTAAATGTACCAATAGAATTACGTATTTATGTTTCTTTTATATATATATATATATATATATATATATATATATATATATATATATATATATATATATATATATATATATATTATACGTATATATGCGATTACATGCTTAGCCTTCTATACTTTTTAATCTTTAATCTACGTTAGCTTAGGTTACACCATCGTACTATGTTACTATATTTATTCAAAAACAAAACACACATATCAGTGATATGACTCACCCATGAGGACTCACGCATTGAATAGTCCAGCGTTCTTCATCAAATCCTAATTGGTCTCTGATGAGGACAAAATCAACGCATATATTCTTTTCAGCCGTTATTGTGCGGAGATGGTCTTTCCAAGGGCACCATTTTTCAAACTTTATCACCGTTCCGTTGACATGGACCTGCACAGACACACATTCGGTGTATTCCCACAGATAAATTAATCTCAAGTACCCTTGCTGGCAAACATTAAGCCTCGCACAAGTCCAGCCACATAAACTGTTCATAACAATACACATGTGA
>OZ024857.1:41339215-41341715 GCA_964017155.1 Oasisia sp. SBJ-2009 | reverse complement strand
ATAAATGACAATTTCGTTGTTAATTTGTCATCTTTTTTGTGTATTTTGTTTTATTTTGCGTACATATGTTTTATAACTTAGTTCATTACCAAAAGCATACATGCGTTATAAACGTTAATTGTAACTATACACGTAAATATCTGGATGTGACACTAAGGGGTACATAAATAAAGCGAACTTGTTACCAAACTATGTCCTCGGCGAATTAACACAACCTAGAGAGGGTCGGTTAAGTGGCACTACTGCCTGATCAACCAACTGTTAGTAGCTACACACAAGAAAATTTCACTGTAGTCTGTTCCTTCCGTGAACAAATCGTATCACCGAACAATCAGTGTAAGACGCACCTCCTAATTTGGCAGGGCATTTAAAGTGATGGCGTAGTTACTTAACGTTGTAAGATTGAGCGTACTGCCGACTGCGCTAGTTTTCGAGAAACCATACATGACTGACAGCCCTTGCGAAACGGTAAGGTTTCCCATAACTTGAGTCATTCGCTTGAGTAAGAGTCACCTGCATCTGACTGGTTCATTCCGGTCCTTTCAGGCATACCACACACACACGCACGCACGCACACACGCACACACGCACACACGCACACACGCACACACGCACACACGCACACACGCACACACGCACACACGCACACACGCACACACGCACACACGCACACACGCACACACGCACACACGCACACAGGCACACACGCACACACGCACACACGCACACACGCACACATGCACACACACGCGCGCACGCGCACACACACACACACTCACACACAAACACTCACACACAAACACACAAACACACACACATGCACACTCACACACCCATACACACACTCAAACACACACACTCACATACAAACACAAAGACACACACACATACACACATACACACACACAAACACACAATCACACAATCACACAATCACACAATCACACACACACACACACACACACACACACACACACACACACACACACACACACACACACACACACACACACACACCATAAACGCACACTATCACATTCACACACACTCTCACACACCCACACCCACACCCACACCCAAACCCACACCCACACCCACACCCACACCCACACCCACACCCACACCCACCGTCACACACACACACACACACACACACACACACACACACACACACACACACACACACACACACACACACACACACACACACACACACACACACACACTCAAACACCAAACGCACACTATCACATTCACATTCACATTCACACACACTCTCTCACACACCCCACACCTTCCCTGCACAAATCGTATCACCGTCCAGTCACGGTAAGAATTACCTTCTAATGTGGACTGAAATATCCGTTCTCAGTTGTCAGCCACTTTGAATTCCCGCTAATCGTAGGCTAAAACGTCCGACACGGCGGCGCAGAATTTTGCGAAATAGCATAGACCAAAACTGCAGTAGGCCGAAGATTATTGGACCATTTTTTGTCCTGAGGTATTGAACGTATTACAGCATTGATTGTTTAAATGTTTCATTACACGACCTAGACGTATTGCACAACACGCGACTGCAGTAGTTTTCTGGAAACCAGACCTGACTGTTCATGCGTAACGGTGAAGTATTTCCCAGAAATTGAGTTATTCGCTTGAGTGACGACCACGTGCATTTGATTATTTCTTATACGGTGCCATTGGCAGCAACTTGTCAAATGTAGTGCAGTAATGGTTTTATTGTTACCGCTAAATAGCAATGTTAATCGGGGAAATTATCCCTGCATGCATGCGTGCTTGTGGAAGGTGTGTGTATGGGCGCGGGCGTACGTGCGTCTATACGTCCGTGTGTGCACCAGTGGGGTGAGTGCGTGCGTAGGTGCGTCCACACGCTTGTGTATTCTAACGTATACGTATACAAATATAAGCAGCTATGTGTACGCCTCTGTGCACTCAACTTCCTCTGATATACCGTCACAACGTGGTCTATGGTTCGGCTAGTAACATAGATAAATGTTAAGGATTCAGCCACACATTGTATGGCAAACAGTATGTTCGTGTTAACAATGAATTGCCTAAAAATAAACCCGTCTACTTATAATGACCTCGCTTCGCTTTAGTGCACGACTTGCATAGGCGACTCGTTGCTGGCTTTGCTGTTCCTGTTACAGAACTGTACCAAGGCCATGTTCTCAATGTTTGTGTGTCGGTGTATGAGTACGTGTGTGTGTGTGTGTGTGTGTGTGTGTGTGTGTGTGTGTGTGTGTGTGTTTGTTGGTTTGTTTGTTTGTGTGTGTATGTTTGTTTGTGTCTGTGTGTGTATGTGTGTGTATGTATGTATGTATGTATGTATGTATGTGTGTGTGTATGTGTGTGTGTGTGTGTGTGTGTGTGTGTGTGTGTGTGTGTGTGTGTGTGTGTGTGTGTGTGTGTGTGTGTGTGTGTGTGTGTGGATGTATGTGTGGATGTATGTGTGTTTGGGTGTGGGTGTGGGTGTTTGCGT
>OZ024857.1:41321715-41334215 GCA_964017155.1 Oasisia sp. SBJ-2009 | reverse complement strand
ATGTATGTATGTAGCTATGTATGTATGTCTGTTGTTTGGTGAAGAACAGAAGAATTAGCATCGCCTAAGTATCTACTAGGTGCTTACTCGGGTCACAGGAATTGTTATAATGTGTGAAAAAACTTCGAAGGAGGAATTGTTCCAAATATTTACACATCCGCAGGTATGTTGGAAAATAGGTTGTAGCCATTGGCATCTGCATCGATTGCCTCCACGAAATCCACGTAGACTTTGTTGAAGATGGTCTTCACGAGAGGGTCCTTATGATCTGTCTTCATGATCTCAGCGAGCACTTCACGGCCGTGGAGGTAATACACAAGTCCCGCACTACTCAGGGGGGTGTACTCTCGGTTTGTGTCGTAGTTTGGGCGCAGCTCCTTCGCTATGGTGTCTCTTGGTACTGGCCATGTATCAGGATCCCTGCACGAGAAGAGTAATCAAAGCATCAACAAAGCTATCGAACACCGTTGAGATCTACATTTTTGAAAGATAACGATGATAAACAACTGCAGTCATTGCATCTGCATCGATTGCCACCACGAAATCCACATAGACCTTGGTGAAGATGATCTCCACGAGAGGGTCCTCACGATCTGGCCCCATGATCTCAGCGAGCACGTCACGGCCGTGGAGGTAATACACAAGTCCCGCACTACTCAGGGGTGTGTGTCGTGGGTTGTTGTCGGCGTCCCCGTGGTCTGAGCGCATCATCGCCATTGTTTTGTCGAACCCACGTCTACAGTGTTGTCAACCGAAATAGAAAACAATGAATTGACAAGATTTACTTTTCGTTCCGGCGAAATTTGATAATAATGATTGTTCTAACACAAACTCGTGAATATTACTGTTTTGTACGGCTGCTTAATCAAAAGTAAGATTTGTTTTATTGATGTACTTACAAGAACATAATGAATAGCATCTGTATTGTAACACGACAACAAAAATACATCATATGTACGTGCACTGGTTCGTATCTTGTGCAAACGAGTACAATTTTGGAGTTTACATTGCTCTTGTTTACTCAGCTGTAAGACTGGGCACCTGTGTCTTTGCGTACGAATAATCATCGCGCATTTATTGCAGCGTGGCTGGATGTTTACCAGAAAAGAGGAGAAAGTGATCGATTGGAAAGGTCTAACATGTGTAAAGTGTAAAGCGCTTAGAGCATGCCTGAGGATACATATTGCAGATATACCAGCGGTTTAATTTGTTGGAAATGTTATTGTTGATTAAATATTGTGTACCTAGAAAACAATCAGTATTTGTTGACGCAATAACTTGTTACTCAAACGACTCAGTAACTAACAAACTGAGTGAATTTAATGCAGTTTTTCTTTTTGATATTTTACGACATAATCCACACTGATATGAATGATCTTTATCCCACACACTCAAACACGCACATACGCACAAATTCACACTCACACACGCGCACGCGCACGCGCACGCGCACCCGCACACGCACACGCACACGCACACGCACACGCACACGCACACGCACACGCACACGCACACGCACACGCACACGCACACGCACACGCACACGCACACGCACACGCACACGCACACGCACACGCACACGCACACGCACACGCACACGCACACGCACACGCACACGCACACGCACACGCACACGCACACGCACACGCACACGCACACGCACACGCACACGCACACGCACACGCACACGCACACGCACACGCACACGCACACGCACACACACACACACCACAAACGCACACTTTCACACTCACACACACTCCCACATGCATGCTAGCAAACGCAATATTAATGCGACCACTTGTTTCGCCGTAGTTTGTACCTTACCTGCGCAAATCGCGTCACTGACCAGTCGCTGTAAGACGCACCTTCTAATGTGGCACGACGGCCAAACAGTATACGATATTTATATTTCACTGCTTGTTAAAATTATATTTTGTAATCTAAATTCTGCATTTTTGTGTCTGACATTAATGCAGTTTTAAGATAAATACCCTACTTTATTTGGACATACAGAAACGTATTATAAATTGTACCAGTTACGCCGCTGAAATTAATCATTTACAACAAAGTGGGCGATAACACAGGACGATTTCATTTTTTTTCGCGCCAGTACGGTCATATAAATAGCATACAAAGACGGGGTAGCCCTTATAAAAGGTTGATTGTTGATTGACAGGCCTTTTCATAAGACGTTTCTTTATACCCAGAATCGCCCTGGGGGTGAAGACATCGAGATGTTTCATTTGCACGGGCACTAAAATCATTACTTAGCACAGGCTTTGCTGAGCGCGAAAAATAAACGATCTGTATGTTGCCTTTTAAGCGATATGTATTTAGCCTTTTAAAGACACATTCTACATTTAGCATTTTACTGACGTATTTAGCATTTTACAAACTCACTTGAAACTACTGATTTATTTTATTATTAATTTTAAATACCACTTAAATACCACCGCATTATGTTAGATGTATTAGTCTTACATCTCATCTGAGAAGAAGTCTGATATAAAGCTATCGCAATTTTAGAATTAATGTGACGTTATACTCTCACCTATTTATTTATTACGGTTTAGAACAATTTTTTTTAACAACTGGCTATTCTCCGTCACTAATTATTTTATGATACATTAATGTTATCACTTCTGTTTAATTTTATCACAGATTTGGTCGAATGTCACCATTATATTTATTGTGTGTTTCATTTTTATCCTGTTCTGCAGCTTCTAGAAGCCATGAGTTTACCTTACACACTGGCACAATGGTCGGATGTCATTTCAACCCCCTCAAAATACATGAGCACACAAGAATCCTTGACACAGTCGTTATACACACACACACACGCACGCACGCACGCACGCACGCACGCACGCACGCACGCGCACACACCCACACACACACACACACACACACACATATATATATATATATATATATATATATATATATATATATATATATGTGTGTGTGTGGCGCCGGCTGACCAAATGAGTGACAAGTCGGGATTTGACATTTGCCGTGAGTGCCGTCTAAAGCCAGTTGGCATGATTTGGATGAATTTTAGGTTTTTACATAAATAAAATGTATAACATCCGTTTTAACACTTCCACCCATCTACACTATTTATTCCAAACGCAGCGAATCCTGGCTCGTCTGTCATCAACACAAGCTTGAGTCATGACGGGCTGTGACGTTTACACGCGCATGCGCAATGTGCGTTTAGACGAATCTCGGCCCGGGCGTGACGTATGCCGTTGAAACAACGTCACAGCGCGTTAGAGCAGATACAAGCGGTCACGGCGCATGCGCGCGCATGTGCGATATACGTTTAGACGAATCCTGGACTGGTCGAATCTGGTACCAATACAGCGGCTTACATGCGCCTTCGCTTTAGTGTGCATGGAAATGCTAGATTTCTAATACGTATATTATTTGACTATGTAGCTACACTTATTCATTATTTGCATAGTTTTAGTTATTATTTTCACACAATTTTACACTATATATATATATATATATATATATATATATATATATATATATATATACATGCATACATGTATGCATATATACATGCCATATACATACTGTCATATTGTATATGTTGTTGGGATATAATATTTAACTAATATTAAATTTATTTCTGCAACTAGGCAGTTAACTCTACCTATGTTACGTTTCGGGAACACAAAAGTCAAATGAAAAATAGTGAAATTGTGAACTTTTTGGCATTGTGCCATGAACAGAATTAATAAAACAAAACGTCAAAATAAGGTTCAGATAAAAATGTAGAACACAATAAATTATAGTCATATTAAAACTGCTAGTTTAATACTATTAATAAATACAATTAGAAAAATAAAATATAAACTACTTATTTTCCTATTTACATTTCATATTTGCCTTTTTCCATGCGTGTCGCCGTTTACAGATTTCAAAACTGTTGACAATGTAGCTTGATTGTTATTGTACACGGCTTTGAGTATAGTGGATATTGCGCTTTGTAAATATTAAATATTATTATATCAGTTGTAGTCAAAATAATAAAAATAATAATAAACTGCTGAAACGCATATATATCCTCAGGTAGAGAGTTAAGATGTTCGCAATATTCAAGAGTCATTAGGCATACCCGTGAACGGCGGTCAATATTACAGCCACCATTGCAGGAAAGCACAGTTGAAGGTCTATGCATAATCAAAAAAATGTGTGTTGTGATTGCTACGATATGTGGCTGTACTTTCAGATGATTATAAAATGAACGTGAGTTGATCAATATCAAATGTTGGATGGAGCTACAAAGAAAGCCAATTTGCCACAATATTCAGCATACATTTAGACATATATTTGTGATACATATACTCTTCGGTCCGTAGGTTCTGATAAATGTATGTAATGTATGTAAAGTAGAAACAGGATTTCCATAAATTACGAATATTCTGGAAAATGCTGATGTCACTATAAAAGGCACCACCTAGATCCCGAAGGATATATGTCGGTGATTTATCATAACCATGCAGCTTAACTGGAAACTGTTTGATAATAATAAATACATATGTATAGTGTTCATATATAACTTTATTGTGCCACACAAACGTCAGAAGTACTTTGCAAGAGTACATGGCACCAACACACAACATGGCGTTTCTGTCTTGTAGTAAGTGGTAACCCCAGTTTATAATGCATTACAGTTCATCTTTGTTAATTAAGGTGGTATCATCAAATCCCCTTTACAGTTCAACACATCTATCGTGGTATCGTCACAGCATCCCTGTTACGTGGTTGTTTAGTTCCAAAACTAATACTTATACATCGAGAAAAAAGTAAGTACTACATTCCTTTAAAGTTGATAAACATATATAATCTAATCACCATTAATATATAACATCCTGATTACAAGATATATACTAGACATGCAGTTAGTAGTATGTATATCGGTATATAATGCATATATAATACATATCTATCACCAACGCACGTAGGCACACACGCACACACAATACCAATCGGCAAGTTTCTTCAGATGTTGCGGCGAAGACATAGTATTTCATTAACAAGCTCGAGGTTTGTGCAATCTCTTTAGCCGGTTTGTTCGTGCCTTTCGTTGTTGACTGGCAACGCCATGCAGCGACACGTTCAGCACCTACTTACAGCTCATTCATATGTAAGGTTAATATGTGGCCTATAAGGGCAAAGTCTCAGTGTGAAAATTATACTATATATATATATATATATATATATATATATATATATATATATATATATATATATATATATGCTTCGTATCTTCTCTTCCTAGATAAGTGTGGACAGCGAGTGACACGTGATCACAAAGACGATGCCAGGACAAGGAAACAGTTCATGATATATGTCTGTTGAAGACAACGAATGGTTGTTCCAACACAGCTGCAAGTTATACATGTTAGTCATCGACACCGTATTCACGGGAACAACCATTGTTGGCGGGTTGATTGGCAACAGCCTCGTTTTCCTCTTTATATTGAAGGCTTGGTTATTGAAACGTAACACCAAATGTACTAAATAATAAATTACTCATCACATTAGTGGGGGATGTTCGTTTTTTATTTACGTGACAGCGTACGATTTGTATAGAGGAAGCGCGTCGTCTACTTGACATGTGTCCCTTTCGATTCTCGCCCCATTACCACATTGTGTAGGGGGACATCAACAGGCATTGACGCTTCGATACAATATTCCGCTCCGTATCGTCTCTTCCCAGCAAAGTGTGTCATTGTGGACAGCGAGTGACGCGTGATCGCAAAAACATTGGCAGGACAAGCAGACAGTTCGTGGAATATGTCGGATTACGATAACGAATGCAAGTTATACGTATTCGTCATCTACACCATCTTTATGGGAATGTTTATTGTTGGCGGAGTCATTGGCAACAGCCTCGTTTTCATGGTCTTCAGGAAGGATAACATTAAGACATCAGCGTCGTTTCTCTTCCAACATCTGGCGCTCGTCGACTCAGCGTTTCTGCTGGTTGTAGTTCCGCTAGGCCCGGTATATGGCTTCGTTACCTATACCAACTGGCTGAGGGGATACTGGGAAACATTCCCTTATCTGTGGGCATATATCCTGCCAGTGGCACACATAGCTGCGTTATCCTCTATATGGGTTGTCGTACTGGTCGCCGTTAATCGATACGTTGCTGTGTGCTTACCGTTTAAAGCGTTGCGATGGTGCACCATTGCGAAGGTGAAGAAACAGTTGGCCTTCGTGCTTCTGTCCGCGGTCCTGTACAGCAACCCGGCGTTTGCCGAGAACCGAATCGCGTACGTGACTTACGACAACGGTACGACGTACGAAGCACACCTAGAAAAAACGAAGCTCGGAAAGGCGGAGTTATATCACGTTATCTACTACGGTGTATTACATTTTGTTTTTGTCGTGGCCGGGCCCTTGCTCACCTTGATGTGTGTTAATGTTCGCCTGATCCAAGCGTTGAAGGCGAGGCGACGGAAGCGGACGGATATGGTAAGTCAGCGCCAGCAGAATGACAACAATGTCACAATCGTTCTTATCATTGTGATCGTCGTCTTCGTCGTTTGCCAAATTCCAGCTTTCATTGGATATGCGTTGTTGGGTGCGAGGTCCGAAAATGGGACGTTATGCGGCGACAATCGTTTCTATCTGCGGCCCGTCGCTGATACGCTAATGGTACTAAACTCAGCCGTTAACTTCGTCATCTACGTCCTCTTCAACAAACGTTTCCGACACGTGCTGGCGCGGATCGTGGGCTGCTGCAGCGTGACGGAAGTCGACGGCAGGAGGTTAATGTCGACGGTGAGATCTCCCCATGTGAGTGTCGTCAGTGGCGTTACTGCTGGTCGCGAGAACGACACTGACAGTGGCGTGGAAGAAACACGCCTTTGAGTCTCGCTCACTGAAGGGTCTTTTTGTTTGTTCAGAGCATGGACAGTGGAAGTCCACAAGCAGTGCGTGGCTAGGTATCGTGTTTGGTTAGGTTAGTTTACCTGTTCCATATATTCTAACATAGGATAGTTTTCTGATAAACGTATTGTTGATGTGCTCTTATTATATTGTCTCAAGGAATATATTGAAATGTTGCATTTTACGATATCATAGGACTTTGTTTTTATAGTCATGGGTTACTCATAGGGGTTTTGTCAACAAGTCCTCTGTTACAACTTACCCGTGTTACAACTAGCCCCGGTCTCCCCTATAGATTAGAATCGTATATATAACATATTGCATGATAATTATCATTTCAGAAACCATATTTATGTAACGAAGATGTATTTTGCTAATGGAGTATAAGATTTGTGTCGATTGAGAACTGAAACTGCGAAATACTGAAGCACGCTAGTTATTACTTCGATGCCAATGGATTGACAGAAATACGTGGTGTGTATGCCCCAATGAAATATGAAGTTGAGTCCCTGGGAGATTGTTATGTTTGCAAATAATATTAGTTTATGCGAGGTTACCCCTCTGAAGCTACTAATTTTATTTTGTAAATCATTAAAAGTGAACATTAAATAAAAACATAACATAATGCATACTGTTTGTTTCCTGTCTTATTCTGGAGGGTTCGATGGAATAAAAATCAAATATGTTTGAAAATCAGTATGTAACACGTTGCGCTGCGTCTCACACTCAGGGCAAAATCTGGCAAAATAAGCATCAATTCACTTTTATAGAAACACATTATAAAGGAGTTGTTACATTTTAAATATTACAAGCAATGGACGTTATGGATAATGAAATAATTGAAGGGAATGCTTGATAATGTAATAATGAACTTTTATTTCAACACCGCCATATCAGGGGCTATAATGCCCAATTCAAGGCAAAAAATTGGCTTTATACTTCAGACATGAACACTCGCATTTAATCATTTAAAAGGGGTAATAACTGAATAAAAAATGTTGTTTTGCACAGACATTACTTTTGTGAAAACAATAACCTTCGGTATTTATGAAATTATATCCCATTTTTAATTATCAATAGATTAATTTAAAGAATGATCAGGTGTGGGTTTTGTAATTATTTTATTATATCTAAAAAATGTTATCTCTAATTAAATATGGAGCATGGATCAGTGTTGCATATTAACTGTTCCTATGCTTTGATAAATGCAAATACCAGTTTATATATGGACTTGAAACAACATGCGTACAGTAACGGGGCCAAAGTACACTAGGGCTGCTGTGCTGAACATGAAAAACATTGCAAAATGTGTATGACTCTACAAATGTGCACAACAGCTATACACAATAAGCAACACAAACCCGGTAGCCCTACCATTCAACATTAAAGTGTTAGACCACGAGATTTGTCTAAATTGAAGAAAATACCCAAGTTTTTCCACCATGATGTCACTTGCACCTCTTCATACATGCATGAATGTATATTTTCATGATAACTGCCCTTTTGGTACATTGTATCTGGACTTACTAGAAATTCAATCAAAAACTTCTTTGTAAAGCAGTGCGAGATCAGTTTTTGAAGCACCAAATTTAGTTTTCATACCGAGATTTACATACCGACATCTGTAAGTGCAGAATGTCTGTGATGGCAATTTTCTTCATTAAATACATACACAGTTGCTTTAGAGCTACGTTTTATTGTGTGCACATGGTCACAACTGTTGGAAAATGTATGTTGCCCAAATGGTCATAACTAAAGTGTCCTTCACCAAAGTCATGCTGCAATATTATGACATGATTAAGAGATGTGTTATTGATTTTCAAGAACAACCTAGTTTGAATATCAATGGTATGCATTGAATGTACAAGATAGTTTATTAAATACCTCAAAGGAGAGAACATTGTCTCGTGGTCAGTAGAAAATCATAACAATAGTAATTACATGGACAGTCACAGACTACCTGGTAATATTCCATACGTTCACACAAGGTTACACCATTTAGTCAGTTATAAAATAAATAAGTGTTGATTTAAAATAAATATTTTAAGATAAAATTGATATAATAAACACATAAATATCATAGGTTTTGTTACATATAATAACCAAGCTCTGAGAAAATGTTTTATGAGTTATGTTCTCTTCATATGACAGCAAGTAAAACATTACATGAACCTGCTTAGTTTATTTTGACACCCTACAGAACATCTATCGTTGACATTTAATGACAAACGGATGTACAATAAATGGTTACATATAGTAGGTGCATGGTCATGTCCTCTCTTGATGGTTAAAACAAACTCTTGTATGCATGGGATACAATCAAAACAAAGTGTTTATATTATATTCCCTAAACATAATAACTACTACCTTCAATTTGTGGAGTCATCGAGTATGTATGGTCCACAGTACAAACGTACGACTCTATATGTTTATGAATCATTTTATGTCTGGTAAGTAACCCCTTGTATTTGTATGACTTTCCACAGGTGACACAAGTGTATGACTTTTTATGAATAATTTCATGGCTGACAAGACGTCGCTTGTATTTGTATGACTTTCCACATGTAACACAAGTGTATGACTTCACATGTTTATGAATAATTTCATGGCTGGTAAGACATCCCTTGTATTTGTATGACTTTCCACATGTGAGGCAAGTGAACAGTCTCACTGTTGTGTGAATCGTTTTACGAACGTTAGCCTCATTTGAACGTCTGAATGACTTTCCATGTTTGAAACTTCTCGCATCTGAATGAATCTTTTCGTGCTTGAGAAGGCTGCAGCTATGTTTGTATGACCTTCCACACATGTCACACGTGAATGTTCTCATAGTTGCGTGATTTTGGTTATGGTAGTTAAGTTGATACAGATATCTGAATGTCTTTCCACATGTAATACAGTCGAATGATTGTGAATGAATCTTTTCATGTTCAGTAAGGCCATCTGAAGTGCGGAATGTCTTCCCGCATTCTATGCAAGTGTTCGTTTTCACATTCGCATGACTCCGTTGATGTTTGCTGAGATCATATGGACAGTCGAATGACTCTTCACATATAACACAGATGAACGGTGGCACATTTGTATGAACTGTTTCATGGTTGGTAAGTGCACGTAAATATTTGAATGACTTCCCACACTTGAGGCAGGTGTGAGGGTTGACACTAACAGAGTTCACGGCAACTTCATCATTATTCTTAATACGAAGCTGTCGCTGGAACTTTTCATTGCTAGTTGATGTCCCACATGTTTCTGGTCTCCAGTCAGTTGGCTCTGCTTTGACTTCCTTCAGTACACCGCCCCCAGCCACCACCCAGTGTCTCGGCTGTCCACTGTTACAGTCGCCCGTTTCTGACTTCACTCTGATGTGTGGATCAGCCTCATTCTCACGCCACGACTTTTGCTGAACTGCATTGCACAGAGGCAGAGTTCCTTTGTCAAGTTTCGTCACTGACATTTCAAATTTTATATATTTCAAACAGCTGTCAAAATTAAGAGACAGTGCAGACACTTCTTGATGTGTAGATAAGTAGAAGGTTGACTGAATGAAGAAACTATTTTTTTTATAATATCTGCTGAGACAGCAGACTGCTGAAAGTCTCCTGGTGTCTACATCCAGGTCTTGATTTCCTTGGTGTCCACCACAAAGGTCAGGCGTGTCCAAGAACTGAAAGTAAAACAGACATGTAAAGGACATAGCCATGGTTTTGATTTAGGCTAAAGTGGACAATTGAATTTTCGTAAAATAAAAGGTACTTTTGTAGTTTAGGCCAGCACATTGAAAAACCCCATGAAAACAGTAACTTACACTCAATAAAATATCAAGAGGCATATATTTCACCAGTACTATAATTGTGCACCTGTCGCGGGATAAAATAAATAAAACTCTTATCAATCAAAATGAACACAAAATTCACTTGTTTTAGCAAATAAACATTAGTTTCACAGAAAACTCAGGTAGGTGGTGTTACTTTTGGGTTCACTGGAGACAGTTCATCTGATGTGGAAGGTCTTATAGTCAGGTTGAAGGTACTTTTGACAAGATTTGCATGATTGTGCATTTGCGTAAACTGTGTGCATTGTGAAGTCAAAAAAATTTGCAATATTTTATTAATTTAAACTTAATTTACTCAATACAATTAATGATATAGCCTTAGGTTTGGGAACATGTCTGCAAATTGCAAGACATCGCCTTTGCGTCTGATGCCTCTCGGATGCACTAACTGCTCACGCCCTGTGACATCGGCTTGTTTACGTTGACTCGACGGCATTAAATTGCTCTAAAACACAAATAAAAAATGTATATCCGACTTCTTTGTAATGCAACCGATGTAGACTGACATTCCAAACACATGCACATCAAAAAGGTGGTTGAAAACATTTTGAAATGGCCCAAATTATTTTAGGTCAGTTACCTGACAAACATACACATAATTATATGCGTGATGCAAAAACGAATGTAGTCTTCGTAGAGGGACCGACGTGTTGACTGTTGTGTATATTTTGATATAATAATATGTGACTAAGTGGCTGGTTTTGTTTTCAATGTGCGGGCCTATACAAAATAATGACTGATGTCTACAGGCTAAAGCTAAATATGCCTGAGTCTGCAACAGTGCAAGTCTTGGGATTGTTGCCTTTTGTTGGGCGATAATATGAGTATTTCTAACGAAATACCTTATTATTAAGCTTATATCATAACGAACAGCTTCAGTCACATTGTTTTATCTAGAAATAAAACGCGGTTTGCTAGCCGTAACTTTATCATGCCGAATTAATGTAATCAGAAGAAGAAACCGCATATACTTTGATTAAGCATCTCACCATCGACCTGGAAATTAGTCACACCAGTAGCGTCATCTATTGAATATTCTGTCGTAATTGTTGTATATCAATAAACCACAAGGTGGCGACACAAGCGCGATAACGCCACACTCGTTTTACTAGCCTCGATTTCCCACAGCTAGCTGTGCTCGAACTCCGACCACAGCCGTGGTTTTGGGTTAATGCACAAGTTTATGTGTATAATAATAAAGTGATGTTTATATAACGTTAGTATGTGAGCTTTTGATAACGAAATAAAGTTATAAAATCAAAAGTTTTTATAACCAAAATCTTCTTCTCCGTCATTTGACTAATACTTTTTATTATATGTCTGCGGGCAGGTAGGCGGACCGACGGACCGACATATATTACACTGTTCAACAGTTCTATACACTGCCAGTTGATACAACACTTTCTGCCGTACCAGTATATGGGAGCCACTGGTCCACGGTAGCTTCAGTGTAGCGGGCCAGCTTGTCACTCTAGCTAGTCTATTCGGGGTTGCTGTGTTTGGCAACAACGAGAAGAAGGGCAGATCCCATAGAGATTGATACTTGAGAACATGGTGGGCGGGAGCCACCTTTGATCGTATAGCTATAGTAACATAATAATAGTATAAACACGGACTTATGCACATCACTGCATATAAGTCCGCGGTATAAACACGGGCCAAATGTTGGCTCAACTTATCATAGCCTATGTATCCTGCATGTGACAGTTGATTAGTAAATTGGAATTGAATGTGATAACAGGAAGTCGTA
>OZ024857.1:41289215-41316715 GCA_964017155.1 Oasisia sp. SBJ-2009 | reverse complement strand
AATAAGGCTATCAGGTAATCCCCCCACCTAACAGGCACAAACAATGTGCTATTTTTTTTAGAGAAATTGCGCGGGCTGAAAAATCTGAGCCAGCATCCGCCCCGCGACTATCTCAATCGGTCCGCAGCCCGTCCTTCCAATAGTCCTTCACTATGGTATCTACTACATAATGAAAACATACACAGACTTGTTAGTCTTACGTTGCATGGTCACTGCATACCCATTTATTACCCAAACACCTCATAAATTATTCAACTGCTATAGCTACGGATCTCACGCGATTGGGATTTTTCGATCGTTTCAGATCGGTAAAACTTAATGGCGAAAGACTGACATTCAACCTGCTGGATGCCGGCTTGGGTCCGCTCCATCGACGGGCAACGTCGCTTCGAATCCGGCTCTCTGGCCACAGACACGAAGCTCAACAACGAAATATCTCGTATTTCTGTCTTTACGACGTTGGCCTGAGTAGCAGGTGAGTGAGCCCTTTTGTACCGGTCATGTTTCCTTCATATAACTCGTAACTTGTTTCTGTCGTAGACTCTAGTAAAACATCAGCCATTTAAATTAATTTCCGCTCATTTCCTCATGTCCCATTAAAACCATGCATACAATTATCTACATAGCATAGATTCATCAAATTCTGAAAGATAAGGGGAAAGTTGAATTGCATTGCGTAATATACATTATTATCCGTCTTCTATGTACTTTCATATTTATCTGTAACACTGTGTTAATCGTGGTTCCGGTCAGCTCACATTATTGTTACAGAGAAGCAAGCCGCTGTGCTATATATAGTTATTTCGAGCCACGGGCGTCGATCGGTGGGGGACGGGGGGGGACGCGTCCCTCCCCCCACTTTTCAGGGTGGGGGGACAGCATAGGAATTGTCCCCCCACTTTTCAGTTCAGAAAAATTGCGAGGCATATAGCCTGACTCAACACTCCTCTCTCTTAAAAGCTGCTACATAGGACTAGCTAGACAATAAACTCGCGATATGAAGTTAAGCAAAGTTATTTATCGCAAATTAACACGAGGCAAACATATTTTATGTTCAGGCATGTTTTGCTGTTAGTGCGCCATAATCCGTGAGATAGTTATTTAAACAAACGTAATATTTTAATGTATTGAACGAAATATTACTCTTCAAAGTAGTCATCACAGGAGAGTTATCGAACAGCCCGTGGCATTTATACCAAACATGCTTTGTTATTTAGCTGCACACTGATGATTTTTAATTTGTCGCGCATACGCAGAAAGGCCAATCGGAAAGTTTATAACTACCGGAAAAATGTAAGCCGCTGCCGGGCTCTATCAACCTTGTGTTGATATTATTAATAGGCTCTAGCCATCAAATATATTTTAAATGATGACATTTTTGTTGCACTTTCACCCCTCGCCTGCTTGATGCTTATCGCCTATGGCAGAAGCGGCGGATTCTTGCACTTTGTGTAACTTATTCCCATTTGAGTAACGACACATTTCTTTGCCAAAATGTTGGATTGGGAAGTTCAACACAGGCACAGCATGGGCGTCGATCAGTGGGGGACGAGGGGGACGCTGACCACCCCACGGCTTGAGGGGGTCAGCATAGAAAATGTCCTCATACTTTTTCAGTTCATAAAAAAATTATAGGCATATATAGCGAGACTGATCACTCCCCTCTCTTAAAAACTCTACATCGATCTAGTAGTAAAATTAATAATAAGATATAAACTTCCCATTACCTAGTGGAAAATCACTAGATAAATTGCTTGGTTGGCCCGAAACTTGATCTTAGTCCAGTACATTGTCATCACGCCGGGCTCTGTCATTGTGCACTCTTGTGTTGATATATTAATAGGCATTAGCCATCAAGCACATTAAAGATTATTAATTTGTGCTTGTCCTGTCACCCCTCGGATTGCAGCCTGGTCGCCTTGGTCGATATTTATATCGCCTACGGCGTAACCAGCGGATTTATGCACTTTGTGAAATTTGATCTCATTTTAGTGATGACAAATTTCTTTGCTAAAAGGTGGGATTGGGAAGTCCTATACAGGCACCCCTGTAAGCTCTGCATCTTGTCACTCTGTGAATCAGACAAGCAGTGTTGGATCCAAAGTCTACCCCCCAAATGTTCAGTGATTGCGGTGGGCCATGGCCCCTCTTCAAATATATATTGCCAACATAACTATTATAAATAGCATAACATAAAGTTTTTTTTATAGTTTTCTAGAATTAGCACCAGACCAACAATGAATTATGTTTTATATTTACAAAAAATAGTTACGTGTATTTCAGGTCGTATATATATATATATATATTATGCATGTCATAAATATACATATATATATATATATATACATACACTTATATATATATATATATATATATATATATATATATGTACATACACTATATATATATATATATATATATATATATGTATATATATATATATATATATATATATATATATATATATATATATATATATATATATATATGTATATATATATATATATATATATATATATATATATATATATATACAGTATGCATACATATATGTCTATATAAATTGGTCCCCCGTCCCCCCCACTTTTAAAGCAGGATCGACGCCCCTGTTTCGAACACGAGTCCAGCCGAATCTGTCTCCCGTGTACCTGCGACATCCGTGGCGTCGTTGACGGCAATGCCGAGTGTAACGAGGTACTGCTTCTTCGACGAATGTACCACATATTTACGTGAACTTTCAGCACAGCTGTTGATACACACAAAGTACCGATGCATTCGAAAAGTGCGCGTTCTGGCTAGGGTTTAGTTTTTATTATGAATATCTGTATCATAAACAGTGTTCTGTAGTTTTCCGTCCGTCTGCCTGTCATGCGTCGTGGTCTAGATATGTTTTGTTTTCAAAATTTATATGACGGGTAGAGAATTTAGTAAACTCAATATTTCCAAATTTTCTTGTTTGTTCTACATCACCGTAAAGACAGTTATGCCATTTGTACAACTATAGCTGGAAGCAACTGATGCACACTTTTTTAATTATAAAAAATAAAAAATCGTCACCCTTAACACTGACACCAACCTTGCCTGCCACATGCATAAGTTGTGCGTATAAACCTGAAACCTACATACGTAACTCTGGGGTACGCTGAAACCCATTGTAATGCAATTTTCAAACGTATTAGCGCGGGTGGCTGTCATATATATATATATATATATATATATATATATATATATATATATATATATATATATATATATATATATATATATATATATATATATATACATATATATATATATACATATATATTTACATATATATTATATATATATATATATATATATATAATATATATATATATACATATATATATATATATATATATATATATATATATATATATGTATATATATATTATATATATTATATATATATATATATATATATATATATATATATAATATACATGTATATATAATATATTATATACATATATATATATTATATATATACATATATATATATATATATATATATATATATATATACATATATATATATATATATATATATATATATATATATATATATATATATATATATATATTGTTCATTTCGCTGTGTGTGTGGTGTTATTATTCATACTACATAGGGAACAGAGTAGATAATAATATCGTATGACCATAATCGTAATCCGAGTGAAAGGTGAGTCAGTAATCACACGAGAAATGGTTTCACATCGGCGGTCAGTGCGTGCAAGCGGTTCGTGACGGGCCGTCGTTGTGACCGGTGTGTGTCGGGATACTACAACATCCAACAGAGCGACCCGGACGGCTGCCTGGAAAATTTACCAGAGACGACAACGACAGCGACAGTTGACCAGAAAAGGTCGTCAGAACCAGACAAACCGAGAGCGACGCCATGGCTTCTGTACACGACACCCGTTTACGTCGTAGTCGTTGTCATTATCGTAACCATCATTGCCATACTTGTGAGAAGACGTCGTCGTCAACAGCGAGATTCAGGTAAACATAACTTAATTGAAATTGCTTAGATAGCATTTGGCACTTATTAACATTTAGTAATTTTAGTACTGTATTACCTTTCTGAGAAGTAGAAGAATATGCACAGAGGACCTTTGTTCTAATGTCTCTCTGCCCCAGCAGTCTCTGGGAGTTGTGAGTATGTGTGTCTCGATCGCTTTGTCCCTGTATCTCTGCGTCAGTCTCTCTGTCTCTGTGTCCCAATTCCTATCATTGTATATCTCAGATTCACTATCTCCATGTTTTGCTGTAATCGATCCCTCTGTTTCCCTAGTCGTGCTTATATGTCTGTTTGGCGGCTTTTCCGCCCGTCCGCCCGCCCGCCCGTTCGCCTGTTTTATGTTTCCATATAACCTAACCACAATACATTACCCATGGATGTTTATCTTCATTAAAGACTAAAAAGAGCTTGTGTTAAACGAGCTTTATTTCCAGATGGGACCGAGAACCCAGCGACGGAGCTTCAGCCAACCTACGAACGGTCGACGCCGGTTGTTCTGTCTGACGCCTGTACAGACTACACGCTAATGACCAGACCTGGCAGTGACAAAGTACAGAGGCGCTTGGATGCCCATAAGAAAGTAGCTGAAGCTAACTCTGACTATCTGGAACCGTCTAGTGGAATGGGGGACAGTCCCGATTACCAACGTATAGGTCCTGCTGTTCCGGCGCCCATCACATCAACATACACCGGCCTGGCCACACGTCCACGCCGTGCGAACACAGTCGACCCCGATCCGGATTACTTCGAAATAATCCAGTAGATATCACTCGACCAGCCACGATCGTGACATCTGCAATGATCTAGCAGACAAGTTGTCAATATAGTTTCCCATCGTTTGAAATTGCTTTGTTTGTAAATAACGCTAAGTCGCCACCCATTCATTGCGTCGGTAGAACTGTCGTCCATGTGTATTGGTTAAATCTTGTTTTCACAGTAGGTCGGACACCTAGCGTTGGCTTAATCAGGGAAGCTTCAGTCGAGCACATAATATATCACTGTGTAAAAGTAATTGATTTATTGTGTTGGTCTGCTTCAATACGTCTTATGAAATATATATATATATATATATATATATATATATATGTAAATTGTGTAAATTATACTATAATATATATATGTATATATATATATATATATATATATATATATATATATATATACATATATATATATATATATATGTATATATATATATATATATATAATATATATATATATATATATATATATATATATATATATATTAGTATAATTTACACACTGAGAATTGGCCCTTATAGGCCACATATTAACCTTACATATGAATGAGCTGTAAGTAGGTGCTGAACGTGTCGCTGCATGACTTTGCCAGTCAGCAACGAAAGGCACGAACAAACCGGCTAAAGAGAATGCACAAACCTCGAGCTTGTTAACGAAATACTACGTCTTCGCCGCAACATGCGGAGAAACTTGCCGATTGGTATTGTGTGTGCGTTGGTTCGTGCGTGCGTGCGTGCGTGTTAGATATGTATTATATATGCATTATATACCGATATACATAATATTAACTGCATGTGTAGTATACGTCTTGTAATCAGGAAGTTATATATTAATGGTGATTAGATGTTTATCAACTGTAAAAGAATGTAGTACTTACATCTTTTGTCGATGTATTAGTATTAGTTTTGGAACTAAACAACCACGTAACAAGGATGCTTTGACGATACCACCCCAGATGTGGTGAATTGTAAAGGGGGTTTGAAGATACCAGGGGCGTAGCTAGCCGTACGCACGTAAGCTCGGGCTTCCACATCATTAAGGTAACCACAAAATGCCCACTTCAAACGGTGGCTAGAAGATGCCCAGATATGTTCATGGCCTTTGGCACCGAAAATAATTCGTCAACATTTTGACAACATTGTACAGCTGTATTCAGTTTCTAGACCCGTGTGCACAGAAAAATAGATGCCTCCGCCTGAAGGCTATCTTGGCAATGCAGCAGCGGGGTAAATACGAATTCACTAGAAATAATTTATCAACGTGTTGGCGTCCATGTGCTAAGATTAAAAGATTAGAAGCTAAAACTGGCGAGAACAACAAAACCAAACTACAGTCGCTCTGTGAGACGAGATGGACTAGGCGTGCCAACGCACTGTACACATTAGGTCTGCCTTCACAGCTGTAGTGTCTGCTCTGGCATATCTGGAGGCTGGTGGGAATGGCATGGAGCTACATGTTATCAATCCAAAGGTTTTACTTCATTGGTAACGTTTGAGCATGTACTCCAAAGTCTACTTCCTCTGACAACATTTCTATAATTATAAGAAGGCGCTGTGGAACTGGCAGCGAAATTCGAAGTTCAACCGAGCAAGCCGTGCTGGAAAACAAAGACACCGCGAAAATGTTCCCGCTGACACCCCAATTGTCAATATAGGAAGAGGGCGATGAACCAACCATTCATGCATTAATGGCTCAAGATCGCTACGTGGCTCAGTAGGCCTACACCACACCGAAACAATTGGTGCATATGACACCAGAAAGAATAGCCCAGCTGTATGAGGTGTTCAAAGACGACATGCCTGGAAATCTGCGTGAAATAAACAATCTGCGTGAAGTACACAAAACGAAGTGGATCACAGGAAAGCTATATGAGAAATGGTGAATGTCCAAGAGAAATCAGACACACTCGACGATTTAAGAAATCAACCCGACCTATACCCAGCATGTACACTGCTGTCATAGTACTGATAATAATTAATATATGTGTCGACAGCCATGGTAGATCGCCCTTACAGCGCTATGCTGCGTCTCAAGAACTATCTTCGCTCTACAATGACAACTAAGCGCATGTTGGGAATGACCTTGATGCACGTCCACAAGAACACACAGTTGGATACTGAATGCGTCATTCATTAGTTCAGTTATCAGAAAAACAGGCGCATAGCCCTATTATTTAGCCCCTAATGAAGGGGGGCGTAGAAACTGAAACGATGTTGAAGACAATATATAATTAAACTGTTCCGTGGGTGTTAAACTACATCTGTTTCATGCGTATTGTTGTACAACTTATTGTTGCCAATTATGGGTTAACATTAATAAGGGCTCATATTTAAAAGCCAAAGTTGCCTACAACAATATGCATAGACGGATTTTGGGATATAGCCGACGGGACAGCGCGAATGGCATGTTTGCTAGTAATGCTATTGATACATTTGACGCCCTATTGCGTAAGAACATGTATGGTTTTAAAAGACGCATTTTTAACATAAATAATGACTTGATTAAGGTTATGTACAATTGCTTTGAAATAGTAAATGGCCCAACGTGGATTAGCTGGGCCAATTAATTGTACACAGTAAATCTGTAAGACAGTCATCATGTCTCGCATATAACTTTATTATTATTTATTATATATATATATATATATATATATATATATATATATATATATATATATATATATATATATATATATATATATATATATATTAAAGTCAGTAAGTTGTATATATAACTTACTTTTCAAAAGGTGTTTATTTATATGAATTAATTGCATATTTATTTTACGATCACATCCTGTATATTGCTCATTATTTTATCTGTTTTTCTACAATTTTACAATTATCTATTTTTAAACATATTGGCCCTTTAATAGGCTACTGAGATGTTCTATTGTATGTACCGATTGTATATGGGTTTTTACCTGAAATCAATGTATTCGTATTCGTATTCGTATAATTCTTTAAAAAATATCAGTTTTTACTTGTTTTGACTCTTAGATTAATATGGTATATTAATCGGTCAAGTCATCCGCCTTTTCAGCATGTTTCACGCAGTAAGAATACTGTGTATTTTTTTCTATTTACACGCGTGTTCTATTTACATATGACATATCGTGACTTAAAATGCACTATATGTCAACTGATTGGATCGTCAAACATGCTACACAACATTTTGGAGCACCAGACCCCGATGATAGAATTTAGATTGATATAATTAATTAGTGCTTCCACATGTATTTATGCCTAGCTACGCCCCTGGATACCACCATAATTAACAAAGATGAACTGTAATGCATTGTAAACTGGGGTTACCACTTACTACAAGAAAGAAACGCCATGTTGTGTGTTGGTGCCGTGTACTCTTGCAAAGTAATTCTGACGTTTTGTGTGGCACAATAAAGTTATATATGAACACTATAGATATTTATTTATTATTATCAAACATTTTCCAGTTAAGCTGTTTGGTTATAATAAATCACCGACATATATCCTTCGAGATCTAGGTGGTGCCTTTTATAATGACATCAGCATTTTTCAGAATATTCGTCATTTATGGAAATCCTGTTTCTACTTTACATACATGTGCTCCGTTGAATTCGATCAAAGTCACCTTCACCAACTGCCAAAACAATTTCAGTATATCTAACTGGTGGTCATCTCGACTGTTGCGTATGGCTTAGCCTGCGTAGTACTCAAAACCCATTGATTCTCCTCTCCATTAGCCCTACTTAAAGAGCTATATAGTGTCAATGGTTTCCGATTGTTTATCGATTCAAATTCAAATTAGTCACTACTTTTATATAACGCCTCAATAACAACCACTTTATTTGAATAGTTTATTGGACATTTATCAGAATCTATGGACCGAAGAGCATCTGCATGTATCACAAATATATACATTGTGGCAAATTGGCTTTCTTTGTAGCTCCATCCAACATTTGATATCAACTCACGTTCATTTTATACTCAAAGCCCTGTACAATAAAAATCAAGCTACATTGTCAACAGTTTTGAAATGTGTAAACGGCGACACGCATGGAAAAAGGTAAATATGAAATGTAAATAGAATAATAAGTAGTTTACATTTTATTTTTCTAATTGTATTTATTTATAGCATTAAACTAGCAGTTTTAATATGACTATAATTTACTGTGTTCTTCATTTTTATCTGAACCTTATTTTGACGTTTTTTTTAATTAATTCTCTTCAAGGCACAATACCAAAAAGTTCACAATTGTCTGTCACTCAGTTATGTAGTAAAAGTGGTTGTTTTTAAATGTGTGCTTTTCTTTGTTATTATCCTTGTACATTGTGTTATCTATAAAACAGCTGGCTTACTATTAACTATTTTCTTTTGTATTTACACTGTGCACGTACAGCGCAGTGGTTCAGGGGTAGAGCTTCGGACCCTCGACTAAGAGGACCCGGGTTCGAATCCTGGGCAAGTGTTTTCCCTCTACATTGCTCCAGGTCACTCAGCTGTATACATGAGTACCTGGCTATAGACAGTGGTGGATATGTGTTTGAGCACATTAATTGTAGCAGGTATGTCAGGGAAGTAAAGTGTAAAGCGCTTTGAGCAATCCTGAGGATTGGATACTGCGCTAAATAAGAACTAACCTTTTTCACTATCTTTCATTTGACTTTTGTGTTCCCGAAACGTAACATAGGTAGAGTTAACTGCCTAGTTGCAGAAATAAATTTAATATTAGTTAAATATTATATCCCAACAACATCTAAGACATATGCAATATGACAGTATGTACATGGCATGCATATATACGTATGTATGTATATATGTATGCTTATATATATATATATATATATATATATATATATATGTATATATATATATATATATATATATATATATATATATATATATATATATATATATATATATATATATATATATATATATATATATATATATATATATATATATAGGCGTATACAGTGTAAAATTGTGTGAAAATTATAACTACAACTATGCAAATAATGAATAAGTGTAGCTACATAGTCAAATAATATACGTATTAGAAATCCAGCATTTCCATGCACACTATAGCGAAGGCGCATGTAAGCCGCCACACCATTCTGCAAAACGTAATTTTTTTGTTATGCATGTCGCTAGCATAAGAGCCCCATTTTAATAATAAAAAATTGAACTAGAAAATACAAATAGTAAACACAATTGAATAGCAAACACGAAATACAAACAAATGCATAAAAGTGTGAAACCTTATAGAATATTTGTACAAAGAATTACTTATACATTGCAGACTTGTATTGTCTATATCATTGGTTGTGGTTGTAGACAGATGTAATCATTTCCTTTCTTCCAGTTGGCTCTACAAGAAAGCAACAGTAAGTTCAGTGAAGTCACATGACCACGATACAGAGAGCTTACTGGTCGAAACAGTGATGACAGAAGCAGCTTACGCCAAATTCCTGCAGAGATTTGGCCAACCAAAGAACGGAAGACGTTCAAATAAAAACCAGTGACTTCTCATTAAAAGGTTTTTCTACTTGTTTATACTGAAGCTTAGTTGTGTGTCCCATGTGCTAATTATGAAAATGTTCATTATATATGAACTGCGCAACCACAGTGATTGTAAATAAATGTGTGTAGACGTGATCGTAATTGTCATGCATTCTTGGCTTACACCACACTTAGTGTTGGGACACTGTATTACATGTACTGTGTCTACAGGTAATCTATCGTAATATGACGTTTTTGCTATTGAAATTTTTTTGTAATGCAATTTTTTTTAGAATTCCAAAACAATTTGATAGAATTCTTGGTTCATTCTATAACATTGAGAGTAGCTTGAGACAGTAATTTATATACGCCACTTTTGTCTTGCAGGACAAACCACACCCCCATGTGGGGAAAGCATCATGTTTATAGAATGCTTTTTAATCAACTAAGTCATCTCATATTTTTGCAACTATTTATGAAACGATATCCCATTTTAATTATCAATATTTTTATTTAAAGAATACTCAAGTATGGCTTTTGTAATTATTTTATTATATCCAAAAAGCTTTACCTCTAATTAGACCTGGAGCATAGATCAATGTTGCATATTAACTGTTCCAATGCTTTAATAAATGCAAATAACAGTTTATAAATATGGACTAAAACAATAATACAACAAGCGTACAGTTACTACAGTAAAGGGGCCAGAGTACACTAGGGCTGCTATGCTGCATATGAACAACATTGCAAAATGTGTAGAACTCTACAAGTGTGCACAGCAGCTATACACAGAAAGCAACACAGACCTACCATTGAACATTATAGTGGCATACCACGAAATTTATTCTTCCACCTTTTTCCACGAAATTTTTTTAATTGAAGGAAAACGCCCAATTTCTTCCACCAAAGTGCCACTTGCACCTCTTCATACATGCATGAATGTACATGATAACTGCCCTTTTGGTACATTGTATCTTCAACTTACTACAAATTCAATCAAACACTTCTTTGTAAAGCAGTGCGATATCTGTTTTAGTTTGCATGCCGAGATTTACATACCGACATCTGTAAGTGCAGAATGTCTGTGATGATTTCTTCATTAAATACATACACATTTGCTTTAGAGTTACGTTGTATTGTGTGCACATGATCACAACTGTTGGAAAATGTATATTGCCCAAATGGTCATAGCTGAAATGTCCTTCACCAAAGTCATGCTTCAATATTATGACATGATTAAGAGATGTGTTATTGAGTTCCAAGAACAACATAGTTTGAGTATCAACGGTATGCATTCAATGTACAAGATAGTTTATGAAATACCTCAAAGGAGAGAATATTGTCTCGTGGTCAGTAGAAAATCATAACAATAGTAATTACATGAACAGTCACAGACTACCTGGTAATATTCCATACGTTCACACAAGGTTACACCATTTAGTCAGTTATAAAATAAATAAGTGTTGATTTAAAATAAATATTTTAAGATAAAATTGATATAATAAACAAATAAATATCATAGGTTTTGTTACATATAATAACCAAGCTCGGAGGAAACGTTTTATGAGTTACCCCCGGTATGTTCTCTTCATATAAGTAAAACATTACATGAACCTGCAAGTAAAACATTACATGAACCTGCTTAGTGTATTTTAGACACCCCTCAGAACATCTAGATGTATCATGACAAACGGATATACAATAAATGATTACCTGGTACATATAGTAGGTGCATGGTCACATCCTCTCTTGATGGTTAAAACAAACTATTGTGCGCATGGGATACAATCAAAACAAAGTGTTTATATTATATTCCTTAAACATAATAACTACTACCTTCAATTTGTGGGGTCATTGAGTATGTATGGTCCACATTACAAATGTACGACTCTATATGTTTATGAATCATTTTATGTCTGGTAAGTAACCCCTTGTATTTGTATGACTTTCCACAGGTGACACAAGTGTATGACTTTTTATGAGTCATTTCATGGCTGGCAAGACGTCCCTTGTATCTGTATGACTTTCCACATGTGACACAAGTGTATGGCTTCATATGTTTATGAATAATTTCATGTCTGGTAAGACGTTCCTTAAGTTTGTATGACTTTCCACATGTGAGGCAAGTGAACAGTCTCACTCTTCTTGTGTGAATCGTTTTACAAATGTTAGCCTCATTTGAACGTCTGAATGACTTTCCATGTTTGAAAGGTCTCGCATCTGAATGAATCTTTTCGTGCTTGAGAAGGCTACACCTATGTTTGTATGATCTTCCACACGTGTCACACGTGAATGTTCTCACAGTTGCATGATTTTGGTTATGGTAGTTAAGTTGATACAGATATCTGAATGTCTTTCCACACGTCATACAGTCGAACGATTGTGAATGAATCTTTTGATGTTCGGTAAGGCCTTCCGAACTGCGGAATGTCTTTCCGCATTCTATGCAAGTGTTCGTTTTCACATTCGCATGACTCCGTTGATGTTTGGAGAGATCATATGAACAGTCGAATGAGTCTTCACATATAGCACAGATGAACGGTGGCAGATTTGTGTGAACTGTTTCATGGTTGGTAAGTGCACGTAAGTATTTGAATGACTTTCCACATGTGAGGCAGGTGTGAGGGTTGACACTAACAGAGTTCACGGCAACTTCATCATTATTCTTAATACAAAGTTGTCGATGGGACTTCTCATTGCAAGTTGATGTCCCCTGTGTGTCTGGGCTCCAGTCTGTCGGCTCTGCTTTGACTTCCTTCAGTACACTGCCCTCAGCCACCACCCAGTGTCTCGGCTGTCCACTGTCACAGTCGGCCGTTTCTGACTTCACATTAATGTGTGGATCAGCCTCATTCTCACTCCACGACTTCTGCTGAACTGCATTGCTCAGAGGCAGAATTCCTTTGTCAAGTTTCGTCACTGACATTTCAAGTTTTATATATTTCAAACAGCTGTAACAATTGGGAGAGTGTACTGTAGAGTCAATGTCATACAATGAAAGACGTAAAGACGATTACTAGAATGCAGTGGAAATCTGCAGACACTTCATGATATGTAGATGAACAGAAGGCTGACTGAATGAAGAAACTATTTTGGATAATGTCTGCTGAGAAAGCAGACTACTGAAAGTCTCCTGGTGTCTACATCCAGGCCTTGTTATCTTTCGTGTCCACAACAGAGGTCAGGCGTGTCCAAGAACTGAAAGTAAAACAGATATGTAAAGAACATTGCCATGGTTTTGACGTAGGATAAAGTAGGCAATTGAATTTTCGTAAAATAAAATCTACTTTTGCAGTTTAGGCCAGCACATCGAAAAAAACATGAAAACAGTAACAGTTTCCGGTAGTGTAAATAATGCATAGGTGTATGTCCGTAATACGGGCCTACAGTATGGCTACGGGAATCTTCCAGTTAACTGGTCTAACGTTTTTTTATTTTAGGGCCTTTTCAAAAAAAATTACCACCATTTTTTTTCTTCTGTGCATATGTGCACACGTTCAGCAGGCCAGAATGTTTGTCTTATCTAATGCTCCAGTACTGGGAGTCCAATGCAAAAAGGCTGTAATTTAATTATAATTCCAGTGAAATTTCATTGCGAAGTTTAAAAAATAAATGTTTCAGTTTCACTGAAACACTTGAAACATGTAAATCTTATTTACCAAAATATATTAATATATGTAGTCTGATGTTGCATACACATCTGTGAATTAGAGTGGACGAATTGCATGATTGTGCATTTGCATAAACTGTGAGTGCAATACTGCAATATTTTATCTTTAAACTTAAAATAAATAAATCTGCATATTTTTTACAGAATAAAAATTAATGATGTAGCCTTAGGTTTGGGAACATGTCTGTAAATTGCAAGACATTGCCTTTGCGTCTGATGCTGATCTGATCACTGATCACGCACTGTGACATTGGCTTGATTACGTCGACTCGACGGCATTAAATTGCTCTAAAACACAATTAAACATTAATATCCGACTTCTTTGTACTGAAAGTTATGTAGATTGACATTTCAAACACATGCACATAAAAAGGTGGTAAAACGTTTTCAAAAGGCCCTAATTAATTTAGGTCAGTTAACCGACAGCTCAGGCTACACACAAAAATGAATGAAGAGAGACCGATGGCAATGTGTTGACTGTTGTGTACATTTTTATATACTAATATGTGACTAAGTGGCTGGTTTTTTGTGGCACTTATGTACAAGTCGGAACCACCTCAGTTTTGCCATCATAACTGTATCTTTGCCAACATTTGATACTTGATTTGGTTAATTCAAACATTTAACATAATCTTGCGCATATTTATGTTTTATAAACAGCACGTCTTAGCAGACTTTTCACGTCGAAAAGACAGCGCGGTCGGCATAAACAAACTGTTTATCGCTCATTCCATGTGCACGGCGCAGTAACACGTGCACCGCTGCGCTTGCGACTGGCACAAATCGCGCTGTCTTTTCGACCTCAAAAGTATGCCAAGACGCACTGTTAATAAAACATAAATATGCGCAAGATTATTATAATTGATTGAATTAACAAAATCAAGTATCAAATGTTGGCAAAAATACAGTTATAATGGCAAAATTAAGGTGGGTCCGACTTATGCATAAGTGCCTTTTTCAATATGCGGGCCTATAAAATAATGCCTGGTGTCTACAGGCTAAGGCTAAATACACTTGAGTCTGCAACAGTGCAAGACTTGGTCTTGGCCTTGGGATGTAATGTTGCCCGTTGTTGGGCGATAATATGGGTATTTCTAACGAAATACCTTATTATTAAGCTTATATCATAACGAACAGCTTCAGTCACATTGTATTGTCTAGAAATAAAACGCGGTTTCCTAGCCGTAACTTTTATCATGCCGAATTAATGTAATCAGAAGAAGAAACCGCATATACTTTGATTAAGCATCTCACCATCGACCTGGACATTTGTCACACCAGTAGCGTCATCTATTGAATATTCTGTTGTAATTTTTGTTTTTAAACCACAAGGTGGCGACACAAGCGCGACAACGCCACACTCGCTTTACTATCCTCGAATTCCCACAGCTAGCTGTGCTCGAACTCCGACCACAGACGTGGTTTTGGGTTAATTCACAAGTTTACGTGTATAATAATAAAGTGATGTTTATATAACGTTAGTATGTGAGCTTTTGATAACGAAAATAAGTTATAAAATCAAAAGTTGGTACGTCGAACGGACGGACGGACGGACCGACCGACAAACCGGGTATCCCAGAATGATTAATTACCCCACGGGGTTTAACTGGGTAGGGTGTGGGGCATATTCCCAAGAGATTGACACTTGAGAACACGGTGGGCGGGAGACACCCTTGATAGTGTAGCTATAACTAGTATAAACACGGGCCAAATGTTGGCTCAACTTGTCATAGCAGAGATGTATCCTGCATATGACAGTTGATTAGTAAATTGGAATTGAATGTGACAACAGGAAGTAGTATAGGTGTATTTGGAATTTAAAGTGTAAACATTACTGCCCAGCTCACATAGGCCTATGCCATAAAAATGTCTATATAGTTAATGGAACACACTTTACATTTTCCTCGTTTTCACATATTTCATAACAACGTAAATAGCAAAGTGTAATTTAACATGCATCATAATCCAACATGATAGTTGCAATGCATATGTAATGCACGAGTCTCTGACTGTGAATTCAGGCCGAACCACCTGTCATGGGCCGATCATCTGGGACCCGACCTGTTAACCCCCATCTATAGGGGTCGTCAGCCGGCCGGGCCCGAGTCGAGTCCTGACCGACTCAGAGAGTTTTCAATGGGACACTATGCCCCAACATGCCCCCTTGCTAGCAGTCAAACAAAACACCGATTCATTCCGAGTCGGACAGCACTGGTTACCGCGATGACCGAGTTCAATAGAAGCGCATTATGGACACACCCGCATTGTCCGGCAAACTTCGCCCGGGGGTCGTCTAAATGCCATTTATTTTACAATGAAGACGTCGGCCGGACGACTAATTTATTTTGCATGTAGAAATCTCTAGCATAGACAGGCCGAACAAAGAAATTGGGTGTTGCTGTGTATGGCAACAGAGAGAAGTAGGTCGCGTAGGGCAGAAAGACAAACAAAGAGCTGTGCTAGACAAGGGTATGCTGAGTTACGTTGGTTGGTCGTTCGTGTTGTGGGTGTTATTAATTAGTTCTGATTGTGGATGGACACATGTGAGTAATGGCACACTTGGCTGACCAAATAAACCATCTTGACAATCAATGGTTTACATTTTTTACATCAAAATTCAAGATCTTAAATTTCTCTTTACCTGTGGAGGCTTAATTTCGTCTGAACGTGAAACGTTCAGACGTTCAGACGTTCAGACCAAGTTACATTATTAGAAGACCATTACGAGTGCTTTATCATAGCAAAACAATAAACGAAAATCAAGAACGTTGTATGTGTGGGTGTGGTGTTGATATACATAATAACATCAATTTACAAGCAGGCATGTGCAGAAACGATCGCTACAAATCCTGGTGTGTTCTTTGGGTATCCAATGCATACGATGGATAGCTGCCTACTTGACATAAACACCTTCCCACAATGACATCTCACCCACCCCAGTAGTCTGTAAGGGAAGTATCCACACTGACAGGCCATCTTCGTTTATTGATACATTAGAGCAAGTGAAAATTGCATTTTCTTGGGCATGGCCACCGGGCATGAACTTGTCGGCTACTGCATGCGGCCCTGTTTACCTCAGGCGTATCACTATCGCACGATCTTGTTTGGAAGGCTGGTAAAAGTTGTCTTCTTTGTTGTGGCTATGAAAAGAATATGACACACCGAAACATTAATCATCACCGACTTCACACTTTTGGTGTTTTTGGATCAAACCACTGGCTACCCGCCACCCCCCACCCGCCACCCGCCACCCGCGACCCGCCACCCGCCACCCGCCACCCGCCACCCGCCACCCGCCACCCGCCACCCGCCACCCGCCACCCGCCAACCGCCAACCGCCAACCGCCACCCGCCAACCGGCACCCGACCCCCGCTACCCGTTACCCTCCACGCCACCCTCTACCCGCCACCCGTCACCCGCCACCCGTTATTTCTAAATTAATCGAGCGCGTCGGGGCAAAACATCCGACTGTCTACTTGCAAGGAATCAACAGTTTTCAGTCAGCATACCGGCAAGATCACTCAACTGAAACGGCGCTGATTAAGGTCCACAATGAGATTCTGTGCGCGGTCGACCATGGTTGTGTTGTTGTGTTGGTCATGCGTGACCCGACAGTCGCTTTCGGGACCATAGACCGTGCCATTCTTGTGAGCACTCTCACAGATTCGGGGTCACAGGCGCTGCGCTTGAGTGATTCCGATCGTACTTGTCCAGTCGCCACCAATTAAAGTCGTTCGCATCGGAAATGAAAAATCATCCCCTAATGATGTGACGTTTGGTGTCCCATGGCTCCGTACTTGGGCCATTGCTGTTTACCGCATATGATACACAAGTAGGCGACATTTTCAAGAAATTACCCTGGATTAGCACATCTACGCCGACGACACACAGCTGTATGTTTCCTTTGCCCCTGGGGGAGATAGTCGACTAAACACAATCAATCGTTTGTGTAGCTGTCTCCAGAAAATTGGTGAATGGCCTCGAACTAATTTACTCAAGCTAAATGACCACACAACTGGCGTCATAGTGTTGGGAACAAAGCAGAAGTTGCCGATGCTAAAGAAATTTCGCATCACTGTTGGTGACTCAACATCATCGAGTGTTCGCAACCTTGGCGTTCAAGTTGTATTTGATTCCTCCCTCAACATGACTAGACATCTCAGTACGTTCACACCACGTCATGACCACATAACACCAGTTCTGAAAGACTTACACTGGCTGCAAGTCTAATGGTGAATCGAGTACAAAATCATTCTCTATATGTACCGATGTCTGAATGGGACGGCGCCCCTGTATCTGGCAAACATCTTATGAGACAATGTCTAGGGCGAACACGTTCATCTGAACAACATTTGCTCGATGTTCCACGTACGAAGCTGGCCAGTTTTGGTGACCGGTCATTTCGTGTGGTTGGACCTCGATTATGGAACGCACTGCTCATTGGGATCAAATGCTGCGGAAGTTTGTCGGCGTTCAGAAAGGCACTAAAGCGCACGTTTCAGAGCATATTAGTACTGAAATAAAAAAAAATTCAATGACATTTGAGTAAATTGGTCTAAATATTTCATCTTATCTGATTTTATACATTATGTATTGACTGTATTTATTTATATGTGCCAGCGTCTAGTATGCGTTTCGCATTTGCACTACTGTATGTAGTGTCTACTGTCTCATACACAGACTAGTGACATCGTGACTCGACTATGGTAATGCGATGCTATTCGGCATCAGCGTTCGTCACCTGCACCGTCCGGAAATGGTACAGCGGCCTGCGGCTCGAATTGTCATGCAGATACTCCGGCGTGCCTTTATCTACGATGGCACGCCGGAGTATCTTGCGGACTACTACTCCAATACACACCTCCCCGTTCGCTGCGCTCTGCAAATGGGTTACTCATTGAAGTGCAAAGACTGAACTTAGAACGCTTCGGCCGCCGTGCATTTGCCTGTGCATGCAGGACCCATTCTGTGGAACAAACTCCCTATGAATATGCGCGACAACGGCAATCTAGCACAATTTAAGAAACTATTAAATACATTCTTATTTTCTACATAACTAGTGTGACACAACGAACAGTATATCTTAGCATAACTTAATATATATATATATATATATATATATATATATATATATATATATATATATATATATATATATACATACATACATACATACATACATACATACATACATACATACATACATACATACATACATACATACATACATAATTTATACATAGCTTATTCTACACGGTTATTATCACAGCGAATCAGAGATTTCTATTATTATTACTATCATTTAATCAGTATACGCAGATTTATCATCACAACGTTTAGCTATTTGCATTTACATGTCTGTACACACCCGTGAACAGGACAGCCGTCCCGGATTTGATGGTGTTAAACTAAAGTTTTATGATTATGTAAAAAAAATTATAGAGTAATAATTGGTTTGAATTTTTTCTTCAGAATGACCATTTTTTTACAGTTGTATATATTTGTATTATTATTATTATTATTTATATACAGTTTAATATTTTTTGGTACAGCGCTTTGATCATGTTGGATAGGGCACTTTATAAATAATAAATATTAGTATTAATACTATCTAAGAAAGTGTCCAGTGAGATTCAGCAATCACATAAACAGAAGTAAGACCACATTTGAGTTTCTCATAGGTGGCCGAAGTCGCGGCATTCGCGAGGCTCAATAACAACCGGGCGACTCGATTCCAGGAGAACGTCTGAAGTACGCACCTGTCGAATTTTCCAGACTCATCGCCGACGCGTTTAACGACGTTTTCGAGAAACATCAGCCGCTGAACGTAGGCACAGGGGTACTGATAACACTGCAGAAACCCGGCAAACCGCTTGGCCCTCTGAAGAGCTTAAGACCAATAGTGCTGCTGACAACTCTACACAAGACGTTATCTCTAGTCACACTACAGCGGATCGATCTCCGACAAAGTTCTTTCACCATCCCAAAGCGGATTTCGACGCGGACGGTCAACAGCCGATGTGATATGGGGACATCGGTGGCTCGTCGCTACGTGCCAACGATACAAGTACGTGATCGAAATACTGGGTATCGACCTGTCACGTGCGTTCGATACAATCCGTCGAGAGAAACTCCTGAGTGGTTTGCATTCGTTCCTTGATACAGACAACGTCCGAATCATGCGGCTTCTGCTGTCGGAGACAAACATTACCGTTAGGGTTGATGACGTGCTATCTGCCCCGTTTAACACAACAGTTTGCACTCCACTCCACAAGGGGATTCACTATCGCCAGTAGTCTTCATAGTGTACCTTGAAGCAGCCCTTCGAACTTTGCGCGGATGTCTACCACGCCGACTATCAGCCAACATTAACTGCGAAGCAATATATGCAGACGACACTGATTTAATCTCAACCGATCATGAGTACCTGAGCAACGTCAACGAGATCGCGCCAGCTGCACTGGGCGAGTGGTTGCTTATGTTAATGCCGACAAAACAGAGCGCACAAACATCAAACGTGAAATCGACTGTGTTGCAGAAAAATGGAGGACGACAAAGAAACTTGGAGACGTTGAGGACTTGTCTCGCCGAAAAATGCTTGCGGTTACCGCTTCCCGTTCCATGTGGTTCCTTTGGCTGCGAAGACAACACGTCAGCGAGCGACTGCGATTGCGTTTATATAACGCATTCGTGTGGCCAGTGCTCCTATACAATGTTGCCAAGTGCGAATCGCATTAAAGCTGCGCCGAATCGCATTAAACAGAACTGGATGGCGTATATTACACAACACAATTCTAGAGAAGCGGTGTAAGCGGCCACCTACCGTGCATGTGGCCAAGCCTGAAATGTGTCAGCTGTGACTCATAAAATGCACAAAATCACATATATGTATATTGTCACAGTGCATGATAATGCATACACAATAGTCACCATCTGGCAAGTGTAAGCAAGACTTGCTGTCGTGGAATCCATGTAGCAGATCCAGTTGACTGACCAAAAAGAGACAAAAACAACTGCTGTTAAGAATTTATCAATACTTAAGTAACATTATGCTGTTCTGCCATAGGGCAGTATGAGTATCATTTTAATGATGAGCTATAAGGGCAGGATGGGTGTAATTTAGGCGATAAGGGGAAGAAAACTAGAGGGGAGCGGTGGTCGCGCGGTAGAGCGCCGGACTGTCAATCCCACCTACGCCGTTTCGAAACTTAGACAAATTCGTTCACCCCACATTTGTCTGTGTCTTTCGGAAGAGACACTAAACGCCGATAGTCCCTTCTATCTGGTGTCTATGGCAGGGGAAGTAGAAAAATACCACACGGGGGTAAATGTGCAACCTGTAGTGGACTCACTAATTCTAGAAAAGACAACTCCTGCGTTAGCCCAAGTTTGGGCTGTTTGGAGGAAACCACAAAAGAACTAAGGAATAAGGTCATTTGAAATATATTGCGTAGTCATGTTCCCTATTGTGAGCGCCTTTGCATACAGAAATCAACAACTTACAAAACATTTCCTTTTATTAGGTGACCTGCTCCGTATTGACAGAGAGCCCCTATTGTTGCTATCACTTATACAACCAACAAACACTGAATCACTCGTGTAAGAGGAAGTACATGTTCTTCAGAACTATCTAGCCGGCGGCAACATTCCACATAACCTGTTTAACACTGACAGCAACTGTGGTCTTACATCAACTCTTCTATTGGGTAGATGCTCGATAACACGACCGATTACTACTCTGGTATCAATCTCGCAACGTGTGCCAGAATCGTGTCGAACACGGAGCATTTATGATTATAAATACCATTGAATGGCTTTTCCACCACAAAAGCGCTGAACCAAATTTAACAAATCGCTACACGACGCGACCGCACTCGGTTTGTATCGGCGTGTACTCAAAATAGCGACTTTATTGTCTAAAAGACACGAATATACTTCATTACCTATCGCAATCGCATTTGTGTTGGAGATTAAAATAAACGAACTAATGCGGGACACTGGAGTGGAGAGGCTCGGAATCTTGAATAAGAAAACACGGATTCGAAACCTGCGCTACGGTGTCGAACCAGGGGCAATTTCAGTTGAATAAGTCTGCCAGAAATCAAAGTGTAAAGCGCTTTGATGACTGTGCTGCGTGATATATTACCTTTCAACAATCAGATATGAGGCGTCAACCCCGGCCTGTTCCTTCGGTGTTTAACCCAAACTACCGCATACTGACACATACTTGCACACTAATCATAGCACTATTCAATATGCGACGACCTGCATTGAGAGGACTGATTTCTCAGTTAGAGCGGCCAGAGCACAGAGCTAATGAGTTGGCCCACGTAACTAGCTGTACTGAATGAAACCTCAGCCGGCGTGAATACAGGCACAACTCAAAGACACGAACGCTCGAATAGTTCATACTCAGTTGTCCATAGTTACGGGAAGGTGGACTTCGCATCGCGCACGACAAGTTACCTGGATTACTCTTTCCATTACGCCATCGCAATAGATATCGCCTAGTTCCGGCCATTACGGGTGGGCAGCTGTCAGTGTAAATATTATATTCATCGGCCCGCAACCACACCGCCTTGTACAGGTGCGCGGTGGCCCGGAACCGTCACGACAGGCCGTGCACAGGTGTAGCCGTAGGCACCACGCTTCCGCCAGGCAGTCTACAACAGGACCGCGTGGATTATGGTCGCCACTCGAGCCAGACACGCGAGACCGGGACGTAGTGTAGAGACAGGAGAGTTCTGACGGGTCCGGGCGAGCGAAGCGACGCACTCTTGCCGTGGATGCAATGAGGGTGTTGCGGCTGCGGCTGCGACGTCGGCTGGCCTCCTTCACGGTGACGGCGTTCGCAGTCGGTGTCATCCTACTGCACGTCTTGCAGGTGCAGCTCGACATTTCACAGATCACGCTCGCCGAAACAGCGCGCAAGCAGCGCGACTTGGATTTCGATGGCATCAGGCCGGTTTCGTCCGCGACGTCGACAGTGTACAAGGCAACGACCAATGCAGAAGTCGCCAGAAGCCCCCGGTTGGAGAACAGGACAAACGCGGAAAAACCGTCGCTCTGGCCAATGCCGTTCAGTAACCGCGATAGAATCGTCGATCAGCTCAACTACAGACTGGAACCGTCGGCCAAGAGGAAATCGAAGGAGATATTCACGTCAGACTCCAACTTTTACACAACCGGGAGGTTCCAGAAGGACAACTGTCCCGTAAAAGATTGCATATTTACACATCAGCCGCAGACGGCAGACGTCGTCGTTTTCTCGGGCGTCTCCTCGTCTGTCTCATGGGCCCGCAAGACCGGTCAGATCTGGATGAGCTACATGCTGGAAGCACCTCCAAATAGCGGCATCTACTCTCCGTCTGGTGGACAGAGAGTCAACTGGACCGCCACCTACCGGACGGACTCCACCATCGTTGCCCCGTATGAGCGATTCGTTACGTTTGCAAACGTGACGAAACTCCCGGAGAAGCCGACGCGAAACTACGCGCTCGGGAAGACGAAACAGGCTGCGTGGTTCGTGTCGAACTGTGCCACGGCCAACGGGCGCATGGAGTACGTGCAGGAACTGCAGAAGTACATGCAAGTGGACATATACGGTGGTTGTGGCAAGCTGAAATGTATGCGGTCTGACGCGACGAATTGTTTTGGACAGCTGAACAAGCACTATAAGTTCTATTTGTCCTTCGAAAACTGCAACTGCAAGGACTACATCACGGAGAAATTCTACTGGAACGCTCTCTAGTAAGTACTGTTTCTTACCGTATCTTTAAGGGCGAGCTCGGCAAACACAAGGCGTATGCGAATAGACCATGTAGATATATATATATATATATATATATATATATATATATATATATATATATATATATATATATATATATATATATATATATATATATATATATATATATATATATATATATATATATATGGATGGATGGATGGATGGATGGATGGATGGATGGATGGATGGATGGATGGATGGATGGATGGATGGATGGATGGATGGATGGATGGATGGATGGATAGAGAGACCGACCGACCGACCGACCGACCGACCGACCGACCGACCGACCGACCGACCGACCGACCGACCGACCGACCGACCGACCGACCGACCGACCGACCGACCGACCGACCGACCGACCGACCGACCGACCGACCGACCGACCGACCGACCGACCGACCGACCGACCGACCGACCGACCGACCGACCGACCGACCGACCGACCGACCGACCGACCGACCGACCGACCGACCGACCGACCGACCGACCGACCGACCGACCGACCGACCGACAGACAGACAGACAGACAGACAGACAGACAGACAGACAGATAGATAGATAGATGGATATATAGATATAATATTTATTAATTTTATTTTGTCTATTTAGTTTCTAGTTAATCTATTTAATAATACACATTCATCGTAACAGCACATCGATCCGCTATGTGCGGGAATAGGCGCTAGAGGAAAATCGTATTATATTACAGAAACGTTAATCTCCAGGATGTATTTTGGCTTAACAAAAATGACGGACACTCCATGCCAATGACGGACTCATATATGTTACGAAGAATTACCTACATTCCTACTATAATAAGCCACATTTCTCAGGTTTTAATGTTTGTTACGAGATTATGTCGAAGACATGCTGCCATCTAGCGAATGGCTGCGTAACTATAAAATATTGTTGAGGCCGAGATGACCCGTCAGACCACATGTATGTCTGCTGGAAACGTAGACTAAAACAAAATTGTACCAACTGATAATAATTGTTTCATTGCGCAGGTCATGCCAACTTAAATACACTTCTTTTTCGACGGACTACCAGTTAGCTAGTACTATATATATATATATATATATATATATATATATATATATATATATATATATATATATATATATATGTATATATATAGTTCTAGCTAGTATATATATATGTATATATATATATATAATTATATAACTACTACATATATATATATATATATATATATATATATATATATATATATATATATAGAACTATATATATATATACATATATATATATATATATATATATATATATATATATATATATATATATATATATATAATTATATATATATATATATATATATATTATACATATGTACTGATCTACCTACCTACCTACCTACCTACCTACCTACCTACCTACCTACCTACCTACATATATATATATTATATATATACACACACACACTCGGTTTAAGACGTACACTACTAAAATATGTATGTAAATTTATTTAATTAATATAAAACAAATTAAATACTAATTTGTTCTATGGAGTAAACATTCATTTGTGAAAACCAATATTTATCTTTCACCGATCGCGTATGTGCGAGTCACATTCTCTCCGGGTCTAATTCTATGCCGGTGTCTTCTTCTTTTTCTTATGGGGAGCCTGTCTAAGTATCGCAGGGAAAAGGGAATTGTAAAGGGCTGGGTGGTGTGCCCTGCATGTCGAAAACGCTGGGCCCCCCGATCATGTCACCAACATATCACGGTGTTCTGTTTGTGTAGTTGCCGCAGCAGAATCTGGCTGCTTGTCGCTGTACTCTCTCTAGTCGGTTGATGTCTTTCTAGAGATAGGGGCCCCAAGCAGCATTATGGGCCGTACCATGGTGGTGTAGGAAATGACCTTGACTTTGGTAGCGCAGTCATTGATGTTGATAATTTGTCACATCTACCCGCAACTCGTAACGTACATGCGGTAACTCGACTTCTTTCGTAGCAAGTCTCGAGTCCCGTCACTTCCTCCCGCGCGACTCCCAAATCCCACCGGACAAACTGCAGTGCCACCTGTTGTCACTGCACAATTAATACTGACCATTAATCCCCAGGTGGCGTCACCGATTAATCGTTATCATGGCCTGTCCATGACATCTGCCCCAGTTTTGTTTGTATCCGTCCACGGATTACACCACCACCAAACACTTGTTAACAGTAAGAATAAAAACACAGTAGTACACATGATTACACTAAGTGGTTTGTGCGGGCAACCCCCGTCTCCACCTGGAGCAAACACCATTACACTTTCATAGCATTTATTATAAAGTAAGGTCTAAACCTTAGCAAAATTAAACACGGTAAATGATGTGGGCGACCTCTCTCTCCACATGGAGCAAACATCATAAACATTTTCACCCTACCTGCAAAATAAAAGTATAATTTCCCCTGGCCCATATCTCAGCCAGCACTCCTCAGTGAGATGACACCCATTGCCACAACTATTAGTGTGTAAATTTACCTTAGCCTGGCAAACAATGCTAGACTTACAAGCCACACATTGCAGTCTAAAGTAGTGGGTCACCCCCGTCCCACTCGTGCAGGCAAGCTACTCTCACTCAGACCTACATGGCAGAAGAACCCACACTAGTATGAGTGGAAGGTAGTGGGACATCCCCGTCCCGCTCGTGCAGGCAAGCCACCTTGGTTACTGTGCTCGGGAGATATATACTGATCCATGCAGCCAGCCAATTCCGATGTTTTCTGCTCACAGTCAACTCGCACCTCTCATATTCCAGCGCCTCCACCTGGCTTTGGAAGAGCTCTGCATCCACCTGAGTGGTCTCACACAGACAAGCTGTGGCATCTCTCTTGATGCAGACAGCGGACAGATTGCTCTTCAGCTCTGCCACCTGTTTGCAGAACTGGCTTTTCTGCTCACCAAGCTCCTCACGCATTTCTCTGAGCTGCTCCACCAGGGCTCCATACGCAACCTGATTGCCTTTCAACTGGCTAAGCAGTTGAGAATTCTTACTGCTGGCCACCACCACATCAGTCCGGGCAGATTCCACATTGCCTCTCAACGCCGATATTTCACCATTGGGTTTTTCCAGCCTCTCTGCAAAACCCCTTTTCTCCCTTGCTACCATGTGCAGTTCCTCCCCCTGCCGCCTCATCTGCTCCTGGCCAGCCTGTAGGGTCACTACCTGTTGACGGAGCTGTACCTCCGTGGTCTCTGCCTCCAACAACCTCCCTTCCAACTCTACAATCCTCCCTTCTGCTATACCCAACCTCTCTGTCACCCCCTTAGATAAAGCTCCATCTATCTGATCACTAGCCAGATGTGTCACTTGAGCACTGCTCTGCTCAGATACTCTGCTCCTCACATCTACACACTTCTTCTGCGGGCAATCGCGAACAAAGTGGCCCTCCTGCTTACAACAGAAACAGGAGCTACCCCTGCGACTAAGTGGTGCGGATGGAGTCCTCTTGTTGGGACATTCTCTGATGAAATGACCAAGTTCCCTACAATAGAAACATGAGCCGTCTCGGGGGTTGGGACTGGTCCAGCTTGCTGGCCTAGCATGCGCTGCTAACTGAGGTTGGCCAGCCAGACTGGGCAACTGGTCTATCACCACCTGCATTTGCCCAGCTGCCTGGCACTGTTGTGATGCCAACTCCACCACTTGCTTTTGCAGCTCTTGCTGCATCTGTGCTACCTCTAAAAGCCTAGAATTGACTGGAGACAAATCTCCGCCTTGCACGGCACCAG
>OZ024857.1:41239215-41284215 GCA_964017155.1 Oasisia sp. SBJ-2009 | reverse complement strand
CGCCAAACGATCGAAAGCGAATGCCTTACACGTGGCGTTTTCGTTTTCGTCGTATATTTAGTAATGTTTCATGTAACAGTTGCCATACCGCAGGAGTAACGTAGGCTAATGCTGAAAACAGAGTAACACAGCCAGTATCAACTTTGTTGGCAAATGCAAAGCCAGTCGGAGGCCATGCGCATAGTTGTGATTGTGATGTAAACAAACCGAGATGTAGTATATAGGGGAGGATGACCAATATTGGACCACCTAAGCATCTTGATCAATTGCACCATAGCGCATTGATAGATTTAGGTGGAAACTATTCTCACACAAAGGTAACCACCTAGGGTGTACACAGGTCATACCATATTGATATATTGTTGCGCGTTTCTTGTCAGAAAAAAGAAACAAGTAAATGTCACACCGGTCCAATATAAGTCACAGTTCTATATATTGGACCACCCCGGGATCAATATTGGACCGCTAGTCATTGCATTACAAATTATAGCACATACCAGGATGCACTGTTTAGACTTACACAAATATGTCACGTAGGGCCTACACTGATAACTAGTCCATTTTTTATGGACTGGACACGCTACAGGTGTTAACTAACGGATTGTCTCTGATTAGCTTATGTGGTAGGCCAGGGTTCTTGTAATTATATGTTGTATGTTGCGAAATTGTATTCGGAGTCCTTAATAGAAGGGGGAAGTGTGATTAGCCTTAAAACATCATAAGGAGGGAAGAATGTGGTAGGCCAGGACAGCCAGGCTAGCTGCAGATTAGCCACTCCGGGCAACGCCCCGGAACGCCCCCTTTGTCATGTATATAAGTGCTGCAACCATTGTACACTTTGCTGTTACTGTGAATAAAGAACCTATGATGCTGTTACTGTGAATAAAGAACCTATGATGCAACGTCAAATCGTCGTCGTTATAGGCCGTCACAGTGGCAGTCATTCCAGGGGCTGTGTAATACGTGTGTGAGGCGAGGAAGACGACAACAGACTGCAAGTATACCACGCTTACTTATAGTTGTGTTGTCGTCGACCAGACGCCGAACACCGTTTAGCACACTTACATACTGCACTATAGCCCAGCCGATATGTGAATGAATTGTGCGTTTTACGATACAAGCATTACATTTGGCACAAATGTAGAGCACATAATGACAAAAATATATGGATATAGGGCTATCTCAGATTTCGCCTTGGAAGGCGTTTTTGGCCATTTTCCAAGATGGCCGCCGTAAACCTATTTTCTCATATCTTAACAACTGCTTCAAGTAAATCAGTAGTTTTGGTATCTAACATAGGTTTTCGGGGATCACCATTTCAAATATATAACTTTTGACCTTCTCCGACATTCACATCCGCCATTTGTAAAGATGGCGGCCGCCAAGGCTAATGATCCTATATCTCATGTCTTACGCCACCTAGAGCAGTAATTGTGTTGTAAAAATATAGGTATGAGGACAGCCGATTTAAGTGGTGCTGCATTTAGCATATTTGTTGCCGCTGTCAAGATGCTTTTTGAGTGTCGCCTTCGGAACCCCGTAAGTTTTGGCGATGGCATTTAAGCCTGCGTCTCCGTTTTGAAGAGCAGTCAAGGCGCGGTCCAAGTCTTCTTCAGTCCATCTGCCATATGTGTTCATAATGAACAACAGATTTTGTCTAGCATTCTCTCCCTGAGCAGACAACCGGAGGGACCGGGCGCGATTGTGGGCGTGCGGGAGTGAATATTGACAAAAAAATGAAGTAGCATCGTGTAGAATGGTAAATCGGAAGTACATTTAGATAAGACTACATTAACATTTAAAACATATATTGAAATCATTTGATATTGATTTAACAACTTTCCTTTACATAAGCGTCGGAATCTATATCGGACCGCCTGAGATATATATTGAACCACCCGGTCCAATATATGTCCCTTCTGCTGGTCCAATATCGGTAACAAGATACTTCCGGTTTTCGGATGTAGTTCTCCTGAGTTATTTGGAGTGACACTTTCTGAGCTTAACTGTGATTATAAAAGACCCTCAAACACCCGACAAGCAAATCCCCTTGATGGAGCATCAATAGATACAGAGAGGCACACGCTTGAATTTGCGATACAATTACAACAGGATGAAAAATAAAGAAATCCACACCGTGTTTTTTTGCGCGCGCTTTTCGCCACTTTGATTCAGCCAATCGATAACTTGCTTTGCCGCTAATACCCTATTCGGCGCCACAAGTTACTGTATTGTCGTAAAGCTGAGAAATCGCCATGGTCCAATATATATACTGGTCCAATATGGGTCACCCTCCCCTACTTCAAATGATGAATCCAACTTGCCAAGCAAACTCCGCCAAACAAAATGCCTGCCTGAACACATGCTTTTCGTCGTGGTTGAAATCCAGGTTTCATGACAAAAAGAGCAGTGAAAGTTGTTAAAGTATCAAATGTATGCAGTCATGTGTAATGTCGCAATAGTAATGCAATTTACATATTTAACCATTATCAACATTGTTGGAAAACGCGAAATTTGACTGAGGTATCGCGCAACATTTTGATTATGACGTAAGCAAACCGACGTATCCAGTACGTCGTGGTTTGTTTACGTCACAATGGACCTTGTGCACTATAGCGAGGGAATTCCCTCCGCAATGCATTGTGGATATTTTGTACTCGTCAAAATGTTGTTGTGCCGCCATTATCCCATGTTAAAAGGCTTGTGTTTTTTTGACAGCAAGATTCTCGTTGAAGTCAACTAGTGAAGTCACGCGTCTGCCGCCAGGTTTGACAGCGCCTTCATCTTCGACTTTTTTGTGCAGCTGCGTTTTCCATATGTCTTAGTTGTTATAAGTATATGATTAACTTGATGTGTAGAACCTTATTGTATAGAAATGTATCGCTTGAGGCAATTTTCTAAAGTATAGTTGTAGTATTATGTTCCAAAGCTTAGGCTAAGCCTAGCTAAACAAAACTCAAAACGCCCACAATCGTAATCATGGCGTTAAGTCAAGACCAAAGCCGACAACTTCAAAAATAAAATCAAGATATGATGATAAATATGGCCCATGTGAAATTATCTGTGTAGATTTTTTGGTTTTGTATTATTGAATCAAGGTGTTGCTTAGTATAATATTGCTTTCACTGTTATGTAGCATCATAATGACACAACTAGGAAATCTTCTGCCAGGTCAAAAATCCGTGTCATTTAAGATTATTCAAGGGCAGATAACACGCACGGTATATTTGACATAGTCATAGGCGTTTCGAGATTTAGAATTTGTCATTTTAATATCTTGTATTGTAGGTACTGTTTGGTTTATGATAATTTATTATATATATATATATATATATATATATATATATATATATATATATATATATATATATATATATATATATATATATATATATATATATATATATATAATATATAGCAATGTAAATTGAGCAAAATAATTTGTTTTATAAATATTTCAGGTATCTGTCCACATCTTGACAGAATGTCATCACTGGGAAAACAATTGACAGTTTGGTACAAAGATAACTGAGGAATATGTAAATGGTCATGCCAGAATTTTGTTAGCAAAAGTAAAACTATGTAAACATTTCAGGTATGTGTGTTCTACCACATTTTTACAGAATATCATCACTGGGAGAGATGGACAGTTTAGTTAAAAAGATGTCAAAGATGCGAAATTGGAAATGCCAAATGTGGAAGATAATCTTCCGGACGACCTGCATAGGTGGCTACGCACACGATGTCTGAATCAAAAGCATGTCTCGTGAAAAGGTAACTAAGGAAAATATCTTGTAAAGCAGTACTGTTCTCTGTCTGTCAGTGTGTTTGTGGAGCCATATCACCAATACATTTGCTTATATGGGGTTTCAAATGGGAGTTTGTAGTCATTACACTTACAACGCTTCATATTCAACGTTTTATGCAACTAATCCTCCCACAATTTTATTCAGGGCTGTATACTAATCAATACTGTGAGTCAGTGACTCCAACCTTTTCTGTTGCAGTTACTTACGCTTACAATACTTTTGCATACATTATACCTATAAGTTTACAAATGCATTCTGTTAATGTGACGTTAGCTGTATGCATGTTTCAGAGTGAAATGTCTCATGAACAACAGCCTTTCTAAATACATCGTTGATCCAGACTTTGGCTTATGACATTGTGCAAAGTTATGTGGATGACAGAATACGTAAGGTCACTTCTCCGGCATTTTACAACTGGACAGACACTCTTTCAGATATCCCGCAGAAATTTAACTATACACACATGTATGAATATCTGATGAAGAGAGAAGTGATTGTTTTATCAGCAGATGGAGTCATTATCGATAATGCCATGTTGCCAGTGGCAGAAAAAACACTGCAGAGTGTCTTTGTGTGGCAGGGCGTGGAGGCAAATGCAACCATGTAGGTGCAATCTTGTTTGCCCTAGTCGAGTTCTGAGAATATCAGATGAAGACTAGCTGCACAGGACAACATCAACACTGGCATCTGCTCTCTAGAATAAGCAAAAAGAGGACAAAGCCCCAGATCATTGGTAAGACAATGTGAAAGTATACTATCCATAATAATTATACTGATCATGGTTTTTCTAAGTATATGTAATTGTGTGTATGTATATATATATATATATATATATATATATATATATATATATATATATATATATATATATATATATATATATGTCAGTAATTTTCAAATTTAGAAATTTATCGTATTTGTATTTAAAGGACAAACAAAGTTAACTTTTACGTGGCATACACCTAATAGAGTTAATATAAAGTAACAATTTCCACATATACTCAATTTTATAACGCCAGCGGTTTACCAGAAAAATATGTTTTAACACCCAGCCATCCAAATTCTGTGCGCTGCCCCATCTTAGACGAAGAATGACGTCACGACGGTGATCGAGGCGCTCTCCACGTAGATTCCTAGTCTCGCTTAACCGACTGTCGTTCGGCTGCGGAACTACGCCGAGAAGACAGTCTGGCTACATTAACGGCTTTTGTTTGGGTAGCAGCCGTGATCTATAAAATGCTGCCACCTTACGGACACTGCCGTAATATATATTTTTATAAACAACTGCAAATTTGTATTTCTATTTATTTTGTGTTAATATAAGTTTAATTTTTAATAGTTTTTATAATACAGCATTATTTGATCAAAAGGTTTCCTTATTTAATTTGTATGCTATCCGTGTCGAGCTAGACAATGCTGCCACCTCACGGATACTGGTTAATCCTGCCGTAATTCTTATTTTATAAACAACTGTAAATTTGAATTTTTACTTACTTTTGTGTTAATATAAGTTCCATGGTGAATACTTTTCATATGATATTATTATCTTGTAAAAGTATATCGTTATTTTAATTTTTATTTCATAGTTGGCCTGAGAGCCAATCAGCGTCTCTACCCTAATCTGGGGTAAGGCTGCCCGGATGTAGAAACTTAAGCCCATGTACTGTCCCAGGCGGAGTTGAGGGGGCTTAAAAGTGCTGCCACCTCACGGAGTCTGGGTAACCGAGGCTAGTAGATTCCCTGCATAGGGTTTGGCTGTTGTCATGAAATGGCTGCAACTCGGCAACGCGCATAACATGCTGATGACGGTAAATATAAAGTTGTCTATTATTGTTATCGCTGAAATCATCACATCAACTGATGATACATGTCTACATCAAAGCATTTCTCCTCAAAATGGACCGAGCAAAGTGCCAAACAGTACGCCCGCAAATCACCAACGTGAATCCATTGCTTCAATACTACCGGTTTTTTCTACTATTATTGCAACCGTATGCCGAGCACGAAGGCATAATTACTAAAGTTTACCATAGATTTAACCACATATTTAGATATACGTCTATAAGCAGCTGCTAGATGTCACGCCAACTGAACGAACTGTCGAAGACTCGAAGTTGTTGACCCTTAAAAGCGTCGCCGGAAGCTGACCGAGATATAGAATGCCGCGCGCTGAATGGCCAAGCCAAATTAACCTTTCACCTATGGCGGCGTCCAGACCATCGTGGATTTCGTTAGAATTTTAGACTTTAAAGTCACATTCTGAGTAAACCGCTGGCGTTAAAAAATTTAGTATATGTGGAAATTGTTACTTTGTATAAACTCTATTAGGTGTATGACACGAAGCCGTAACCTTTTTTTGTCCTTTAATATATTTATTATTTATAAAGCACAATATCCAACATGGTCACAAAGTGCTGTGCATATTTGTTATGTACATAATGTTATTATATGTACATAGTATGTATATGTTATCTATTTACAGCATGTTTCTGTAACAATTGTGTGTGTGTGTTATGGGTGAACTCTTTGCAAAAGTAAATTTCCAGAAATATGTTTTCTTACGACAATTCTTTCAGAATATTGAACAACTTTCCCATGACATGTATCACTAAGCACACGTTTGCTAAAGCTAATGACTTCCCTGTGAAAGGCATAATTTGAAAGCCTAATGAATGGGATTAATGTTTTTGAACTAATTAGTATTTGATATACCATGTGCTGGATGCTCGATGAAACGAATATTTATAAAAGTAACTGTTTTTTTTACATTTACCTTTAGAACACGTTTTCAACTTTGTCCTAATTTTGTTATTGTTGCTTTGCTTGTTATCTGATGAAATAAATAAATATATCAAGTGCAGTGATTGTACCTGTAGTTATACTTATATTGTGCTTGCCATTAATTTGTAGTTAATTTCATGAAATAGTTTTGATAAAATGTTTTTACTTTATGATGTCTTTACTTATATACAATTTAACAAGTACACCCACCCATTAACACAGACAAATAAAATATTACACAGAGGGGCAGATTCAGAAATCGTCTTGAGGGCACAAAAACCTACTGGACTTGAACCAAATTGTGTGGTTTACATATTTGTTGATACCGCATAGCTTCATTTTCCACTGTCTCATCTGGAGTAGTGATATCGGAAAATGCCACAACTTATTATTATCACTTAAACTGGGTCATATTTCAAACAATATTGAGGCACATTAGCATTGACCTATTATAAAAAGTTCCTAGGAATACCAAATTCCTACAGTGTAGGAGGCACATCCACAGGACCCCAGGACCCTTGGATTCACATATGACATATATCCGTACAATTTATATAAAAGGTTTGTTGAGAGAGTAAATTAATGTATATTACAACACTCATTTACCTGAGATGAAGAGCTTTTCTGCATGCCCTATGGTGATGACACCTCAAGTTCTGAAAATGTGACACATTTAAATTTTAATGTACTTGAAAAACTTGCAATGTTATGAACGATCACCTCCCAGGCTTCCAAATGCAAGTAATACACCCTGTATCTTGTTATTTTATTACATTAATGTTACTAACAAATTAAAATAATATGTATATACCTATTTTTATGTATTAAATTATCATAACATTTTGCTTAGTGTATTAAATATTATTATTATAAATGTATTAAATATTGTCATTATGAATATGTATAACGCAGGCCTAAGTATAACTGTTACGGATCACTTATAATGCATTTACATTATGCCTAGCTACTATTAGGCTAATTAAGCCTAGTTAATTAATCTTAGCCTTAGGACTACCATATGTGACATAAACATTACATAGTTACAGTATTATAATAAATCACTGACATGTCATAGTCATATAGGCCATAGTCTATGCCTGGTGTAGTCATACTCATAGGCATAGCATAGCCATATACCTTCAACCTTGGCTTGCTATTTTGTCGTACCATGGGCCTAGCTGTCATTGCCATTGGCTGAATAAGCGCCAAGGTTGAAGGTAAACAATAACATAAATTTAATAAAAACAACAGAAATATCAATGACGTATATACTCATACGCCTAAATATATACGTGATTATAGCTGAGCAATTCGTAATTACTAACCTATTTGGAAGAACATATGTGCGAACGCTGCATGTGGACTGTGTCTGGATTGTAGTCAGTGACAGTTCGCTGACGCTGTCCCTCGCCGCCGGCCAACGGTGCCCGTAGCTTGCAAAGGGCACTTTCACTGTTCTGAAGGCGAAGTCATTCTGTTCACTGCTTAGTTGCATATTCTTTCCCAATCATGCGTCGATGCTGTCTTTGTCTGCTTAATTTGCCGTGTTGATGGCATATAAAAATAATTCGTGCCTACACTCGATCGCCGTTTCTAAACGTAAACAACTCGACAGGGTGAAGCCGTCAATCTCGCCCAAGCCTCGTTCGCGTGAAGTCTAAAGCGTATTCCGCTCAAAGCTCCATTTCCATAGTTACGTTTCGTATAGAGTTTCGACCGGGTTCGATCGAAACGAAAATCGAAATAGTTCCTATTTATTCAATTTATTTCAGAAAAAAGAAGTAACATGCATGCATAAACCAACTAAGCAATCATTAAGGAGTATTTGATACATCCGCTTTTTGTGAAATGACTAATAATCGCTAGGAGCAAACGATTTTTACGGGAATGAGTGGATTGAGTATCTTTAAGCAAGTCATAAATTATACTCAGTATATTCGTCCTCCATTGTTAAAGAAAATTTACACACTTCTCGTGGAACAATTACAATATAGATATAATTAAGCGGAGTGACTGCTGGCTGGGTTGTCACCAACGCAAACTCGGATCATGACGGGCTCTGACGTACATTGCGCGAGTGCGCTATGTCCGTTTAGTCGAATCTCGGCCCGTTACACGGTTTTAGAGAGCAAGCATATATTGCAACATCTGCATGTTTACTGTTTTATATTCGTATAAGTACATCACTCCAAAGAATGTTTTAAATATTGTTTTATGAACAACAATCATGGAATTACAGATATAGCACACTGATATACTGTGAAAGATTGTTCTGTTTTGTGTAGTATGCGCTGAGCATCTGTGTGAATAGCCTCTGCCCTTTGGGAAGGATCGTTGCAACAAGCTTGCGCCATAACGGGCTCTGACGTACATTGCGCATGCGCAGTGTCCGTTTAGCCGAATCTATGACGTACATTGCGCATGCGCAATGTCGTTTAGTCGAATCTCGGCCCGAGCATGACGTATGCCGTTGCCACAACGTCACAGCGCGTCAAAAACAGCTAAAAGCGGTCACTGCGCATGCGCGCGCATGCGTGATATGCGTTTAGTCGAATCCTGGACTGAGTCGAAACTGGGACCACCACAGCAGCACTGCCCCTAACACACATCTCGGCGAAGTTACGCAGTCGAACGAGAGTGGGTTACGCTGGAGTACGTTCGCAAGCGAAGCTTTGACTCGTCTGCTTGATGCTCCATCTGGGCAGAGGCACAAACGGGTGCGACGTGTGTTGATCTTCTTTATACGGTGAGTTATCAGTCTTTACTTGAACTTAGGCTGTAACGTATTTAATTCGGCGGTTATTCGATTTCGCTCACTTCAAGTCAGTGCGTTTGCCGCGGACTGTGACAGAGTCAGTGACTAGCCCTAGGACCTAGGAGTAGGACTAGGTGAGTTTGGCCGGGACCCGTGCATGTCGTTTGCAACGCTATATTATTATGTCATCGTTCATATTTTCATGAACGAGTAAGTTTTGTAAACCTTTCATCATTGTCGGTTGGTGTAATACCTGTATTTTAATATTGCTTTGTGTGCGATTAAGCGAATACTTTGCGTTTGCTAAATTCATTTGCTAGTTGACCTACCCTCGATTATCCAGGCTCCGTGAGATGGCAGCATTTTAACTGCTCAAATCCGCGTAGTAAATTGGCAGTGATTTCATCCTTGTAGTCCTACTGATGTTAAGACCACAACAAGGTGTTCGTCCGCCATTAACAAAGAGTACCATATTATAGCATTATGCAGGTTGTCTGAATTTCTGTGAGCACATAATAGTACTGTGGAGTGAGTAGAAATTATGTTTTTGTGCAGCCAGGGTGGCATGTGAACTGTCAAATTATGACAGCTGTCAGTCTGTGCATTTCTGCAGTTGTCATTTTGCTTGGACCTGGTGATGTAATCAGGGGCAATCTGTGGGTCGTTCAATCAGAAATGGAGGGGTGTAAGGTTGGAAAGAAGGTTTGTGGGAGCCTCAGGTGTGAGAATTTCACGAATGTTTCACAGAACGTCTGTCTATGGAGGTGAAATTTTCAATAACAGATCGGACTGGCTAATCGCAGAGCAGCTCTGCGAATAAGGTCACACTCGCCACTATTCGCAGAGCAGTAACGTCACTGCTTTGTGAATTAAGAAAACATAGTTGTTATTATTTGGAGAGCTGATAGGAAAGGGTGTTTATTAGATAATTAGAACTCAGAGCGTAGGTTTTACTAGCTGCGTACTAAATACCTGCATACCATGTCCTTGGTATGCAGGTATTGCAATACCTCAGGGAGTTTGACGCCCCTGCCATGCAGAGTTGTAAACCACTGCCTTGTGGTATAGGTTCTTGTCAGAACCGAAGGCTAAGGGAGCAAACCCTAAACAGAAAACCATGTCACTGTGGCAGCATCAAGGGCGGTTGATGTATGGAACTCCCAACATCTCTCGACCAGCCACTGCAGGGACAAATAGTTTGCGCCTGTCTTGACATGTTCTTGCCGGTGTGAGACCTCTATTTGTTCCCCGAGAAAGTGTCGCTAGTAACTTGCAAAAGCCAGCGATACTTCAAAAGTTTTTGCTAGCAGCTTCCATGAAATGTACAACTACACGAAACATGATACCGGATCGGCCGTCGCCCGGGTTACCAAGGACCGCGCTGCTCGACCTCATCTTCCGTCGACAGTGGAAAATCATCTAGGAAGAAGAAGACAAAGAAGACAACTACTGACAATTGGACAATGGAACGTCAGGACTCTCCTCGACCGAGAAGGAGCTAACCGACCAGAAAGACGTACGGCACTAGTAGCAATGGAACTTGCCAAATACAACATCGACATCGCCGCCTTATGTGAAACAAGGTTCTCAGAGTCTGGTAGTCTCGACGACTTGGAATACTCTTTCTTCTGGAGTGGCAAACCCGAAGGAGAAAGAAGGGAGGCCGGAGTGGGCTTTGCTATCAAAAAGGATATCATCACAAAGCTGACAGAAATGCCACGGCCAGTAAGTGACAGAATCATGACGATGAGACTACCTCTGAGCAAGGACAACTTTGCTACAATTATCAACGTGTATGCTCCGACAATGACAAACCCAGACGAAAACAAGGAGGCCTTCTACAACCAGCTCACAAGTGTGCTCAGGGGCATCCCTCATACCGATAAGCTACTGCTGATAGGAGACTTCAATGCGAGGATAGGAAGAGACAATGACAAGTGGCCCTTGGTCATGGGCAAACATGGGATTGGGAAATGCAACTCCAATGGCGAACTTCTACTGGCTCTGTGCTCTGAGTTCGAACTGATAGTGACGAACACCATGTTCAAGCAGAAGGATGAACGCAAGACCACCTCGTTCCAAACACTGGCATATGATCGACTTCATCATCACGAGGTGTCGGGATAAGATGGACATCCACAGCACCCGAGCCATGCGTGGAGCAAACTGCTGGACCGATCACCAGATGCTGAGATCAAAAGTGGCTTTCAGAATACGACAAAAGCACAACAGGCAAGGGACAAATAAGCCGACCAAGCTCAACACTGCAAAACTAAGTACCATCAGCCATAGGGAGAGTTTTGAGCAGGAGATGGACAGTGCTCTCGCCCACTGGGAGGAGAAGGAAAACTCAACACCAGACGAGGAATGGGCAGCTCTGCAGCAGGTTGTGTACAACACAGCCAAGACATATCTTGGCAAGCCAGACAGAAAACACCAGGACTGGTTCGACCCCAACGACCAGGAGCTACAGACTCTTATGAGCAGAAGAGACCAAGCCCACCAGAGAGTGTTGCAAACCAGGAGCACTAGATCCACCACTGCAGCATACAAAGATGCCTGCAGACTGCTACAAAAACACACCCGTGCACTGAAGTCGGACTGGTGGGAAAGGAAAGCAGTGGAGCTGCAGAGAGCTGCCGACAGTAACAACATGAAGGGCTTCTACAATGGACTGAAGGAAGTGTGGGGACCCAAAAAGAAGGGACCTGTTCAACTAAAATCAACAGACGGAATGGAAACCTTCTCTGACAGCAAGAGAGTTGTGGCAAGATGGAGTGAACACTTCCAGAAGCTACTCAACGTCCCTGGCGACATAGATCACGAAGCTCTGGACAACATCTCGCAGCGCATTACCAAGACAAGCCTTGATGAGATTCCAACTATAGATGAGATGGCTAGAGCAATCGCCAGCCTGAAAGATGGCAAAGCACCTGGAGGAGATGGAATTCCTGCAGAAGTATGGAAGCATGGAGGAGACAATCTGTTCAGCAGACTGCACCAACTAATCACCAATGCCTGGGAGATGGGTTCTGTACCACAAGCATGGAAGGATGCAAGCATTATAACCATCTACAAGAAAGGTGATCGAACAGACGGTGGGAACTATAGAGGAATCTCTCTTCTTTCCATAGCAGGCAAGATCTTCGCCAGGATCCTCCTCAACAGACTATCTACCCACCTAACACCAGAGGTAGTTCCGGAGACACAATGTGGCTTCAGAGGTAACCGGAGCACTGTGGATATGATATTTTGTCTCCGACAACTACAAGAAAAGTGCATTGAGCAGGACCGACCACTGTACATGGTATTTGTCGACTTCAGTAAGGCGTTCGATACAGTTGGGAGGACCGGACTATGGCAGCTACTGAAGAAGTATGGCTGCCCAGAGAAGTTCACAACAATGATCGAGGCACTACATACCGGAATGATGGCGACTGTTAATGTTGGAGGGGAAGTCTCGGAATCGTTCAGGGTCACAAATGGGGTCAAGCAAGGCTGTGTACTGGCGCCCACGCTCTTTTCCATCTTCCTATCAGCAATGCTCGACAATGCTTTCCGAGACATGGGGGATGGCATCTACATACAGTCCAGACAGAGCGCTGACCTATTCAACGTCGCACACTTCAGAGCGAAGACCAAGACTACACGGATACTGATGAGGGAGCTGCTATTCGCAGATGACAGTGCACTGGTTGCACACTCTGCTGAAGAGATGCAGAAAATAGTGGATGCTTTTTCCAATGCGTCAAAGAAGTTCGGCCTGAAGATTAACATCAAGAAGACCGAGGTGCTGTACCAACCCAACTCTACAAGAACCCGAGAGGAGGATATCATGGTTGATGGAAACAAGTTGAACTCTGTTATGGAATTCACCTACCTCGGAAGCACTATATCAAGTGACGGATGCATTGACGATGAAATACAGAGGAGGATGGCCAAGGCTAGTGCATCTTTCGGCCGACTACGCCAGAGACTCTGGAACAACCACCATGTGTCCATGCGGGTTAAAGGCAAGATATACTGTGCAATTGTGCTGTCCACCCTCCTATACGGAGCCGAGGCCTGGACAGTGTACAGACGACAGGTGAAAAAGTTGCACGCCTTCATGATGCGACATCTGCGTTCGATCATGAGGATAACCTGGATGGACAAAGTGACAAACAAGGAAATACTCGAACGGACAGGGCTGCCATCTATGGAAGATCTTCTGATCAGAAAGAATCTCCGGTGGACTGGACACCTCATGAGGATGTCATCAGACAGGCTACCGAAGCAGGTTCTCTACTCCCAACTGTCTTCTGGTCACAGAAAGAGAGGGCGCCCTCGTCTCCGGTTCAAAGATACCATCAAGAGAAACCTGAAGCTGAGAGACATAAAGATCGACTCCTGGACATCACTCTCACAGCAGAGAGACAAATGGAGAGCAAGAGTCAAGTGATGGAAGCAGTCTTTGTCGCTTCGCGACCGACAGCATGATGATGATGATGACTAAATACAGTTGGCGTGTGCTCATAGGATTTATTTCTAAATACTGTCAATGACGAGGCGAATGGCTTGGATAATGTAAGCTGCCATTGGTAGTGTACTGGTTAGCATTTCCGCCTGTCACACTGATGGCCCAGGTTTAATTCCCAATCATGGCAGTTAATTTTTTTATTTTTTGCAATTGCTATACTCGTATCCAAATTGATAATTTGACAAAATATTACGTTTATCAATATATTTATTTAGTCAACCATATACAATTCATTTCAAATATTTTAGAAAATACTGGTACTGATTAGTGTATATTAATCAGTAACTGTAGACCAATTTCCTTTTGATAGTGATAGCGCTCTGCCATTTTAATAAGTTGCATTAGTTTATTTTTATTATATCTTTTATAATTGGTTTCATTAAATGCAGTTTTTTTATTATAGAAACTACATGTATAGTTTGTGCTTAGTTCTTATGGAATTTCTTAACCCTTTGGTAATCCATACTAAGGGTTAGGATTTAGCCTAAAATGAATGGGGGCCAGCAAGGCCCCCACTTTTCAAAATCTAGGGGCCCGACACAAAAAGTGGGGGCCATGCAACAAATGCACGGTTAAGTCGCATTGTAACTATAACTTTATTCAACACAATTCACATGCCACAAACATCATGTTTTTAAATCAAGTTTAAATTTGTACATAACAACTTTGCTTTAATTCTTTCGAAATGCTAAGAATGAAATGTTCCGCCTATAGGGTATGTTATGATATTTCATATATTTATTTATTGTCCGTATTATTTGGCCACATACCACTAAATGGAGTCGTACGCCATTACCCATAGTAGTCCTGCTTAAAAGAACTGCATTGTGCACTTTTTGTAAATTTCTGGAAGCACTAAATGTAGGACTGGTTGAATGGAAATGATATTTCTGCGTAGCGTGATATCACAGCTGCAAAATAATGAAATTTGTCAGACAGTGAAAAGGTGCGTATGCATACATGTGTAATTTGGCCTAGAGGTGTCAACATTGGCAATCGGCCGCTGATTGAAGCAAAAATGAACGGGTGTCAGGTTAGAGAGTGGATAGTAGGAGAAAAACATATGTCATTTTCATGAATGTTATATATGATATGTGTGAATGGAGGCTACTTAGTGTCTGAAATTTTCAATAACATTGATCGAAAAACCTGGCGAGAAATCAAAGAAACGTTACAATGGCCGCCTATGGAAAATCAATTGGTGGTATATACCCTAATTGAAATACGCCCCGTTTTACCATAAGAGGCACCACAATGTGATCTGAGCGATGCGTGATGTGTTTTTGTTGCATTTGAAGTCGCTGTTGGCCGGAACACCGTGCAGCTATTATTTTCTGTTAACATTGCAACTAAAATGGTTTGAAGCAGTAATTATTAAGCCAGTGACCATGTCATATGCATGCAAAATAGAGTGATAATTTTGATTGTGTCAGAGTTACACACTGCATTACACACATCCTCTATGTATAATATCCAGTTATGAAGACACCGAGAGCTTGTGGTATGAATGTCTCATTAAAATAACGTGAGTTTTGTTATAGATCTGTGCCATACGCAACATAAGTGACACCCTTCCAATGTGACGATTTGTCGCAGTCATTGCGTTAACAATATTTCGTGTGCGATATATATATAAATGCGTGTTTCTTAACCCCAATACTAACATGAACGTTTCTTTTTTCTCCATAGTCAACCGTGGTTATTTAATTTTTGTCTGTATCATATTTGAAACCCAGAATAAGCAACAACGGGCAAGCAGGGAACTTGTTCTTCCACCCCACCCCCCCCCCCCCCGAAATGAAGCCTCTATTTTAGTTACTAGTTGGCCACTAGACGAAGCAGACTGACCACGGGCTTCTAAAAATGCGTTATCTATCATCTGCTTATTATAGCAACATATATACCCTAAGCGAAACAGGAAATATAATTGAGAATCTACTCAAATATGCCCCAGATATAAGCTGGAATAATAAAGGAGGGCGTGATTCTTCGATCATGCAGCGACTGCAGGTATTCGTAAACGTTCATTTATGCTCATATAATGTAAAATTGGATATCTAAAAGTAGCGTCAATGCGCTGAAACAGTCTGCAATAACTGGCTTGCCATCCCTGTCGATATACGAGCAATTTTCAGCTGTAATATAATCGAATTTTGCAAAGATTGCACATGACATGTCACCTGAAAATAACCATATACAGAGGTGATCTGGTCTGATAAGAAACTACATTAATCACTGGAATTTTGCATCATATATCCGAATTTTAACATCTAAGATGTTTTTTCGTGCATTTAAGACAATCTGGATATGTTCTACTAACGAAATGATTCCTATAATGAATGTGCTCGTAACGATCAAGTTGCGGCAGAAGGTGCCGCAACTGTCTACAACATTTGCCACGTGTGTCGGATGTCGCTGTGCGACATTTCTTTCTGAATTAATTATTATACCAGCAGTAGGCCCATATATGTTATTTTCAATAAAGCATATGTACACCAGAGAAATATACTGTGAGAGAATAAATGATGTGTGGCGATTTTTGAGGTGACTATTCCTGCCAATGGGTTGCGCTCGTGTAAAATGCGGCTTATTGCAAGGGGTGGTAGAGTGATATTTTGTTTGGCGCGAGAAATATATTCTACTGTGTATCACATATATGGTTCCGTCGTGTACTCAATACATTAACGAATACTTGTTCCGCATTTCAGGGCTCTATATACAGCGAAGTTTAAATAACCGTCGAAAGACGCTGCTGTGCCTTTCAATAATGGGAATCGTTTTGAAAAACTGGCCTGTGACTTTGAGCTCACCTGGTATTGTACATATATGATACACAGTTCATAATTGCACCATACAATTGAGCATAGTATATGAGCAGTATGATGTACCTAAATTCGTGAAGATTATAAGTTTGCATGCCAAGTATAATGGTGCCTAAAATTATAATTTTTATATATTTATGGGGAAATGTGCAACCTTTGCAAAAAAATTGCCAACAATTCCTTCAATATTCTATGTATGTTACTATCGGATCGGTACGACACTGTGGTGGACTATTTGTAATGCTCAGCACCACGTATTTCAGGCGAACGTCGTATATGACGGTGCTGTTTATCTTGGAGGGGTGCAAAGTTTGAAGACGCATATTACAATAATCATCGAGACAGTGTCATTTTCCCTAGACAGTTAATATAGTTATATGTTATTCTTGATTTCTGACTAACTTTCGTGAAGATTTGCTCTAATCGGGGAATCTATTTGGCCACATACCACCAAATGGAGTCGTACGCCATTACTTATAGTAGTCCTGCTTAAAAGAACTGCATTGCGCACTTTTTGTAAACTTCTGGAAGCACTAAATGTAGGACTGGTTGAATGGAAATGATATTTCTGCGTAGCGTGATATCACAGCTGCGAAATAATGAAATTTGTCAGACAGTGAAAAGGTGCGTATGCATACATGTGTAATTTGGCATAGAGGTGTCAACATTGGCAATCGGCCGCTGATTGAAGCAAAAATGAACGGGTGTCAGGTTAGAGAGTGGATTGTAGGAGAATATGAACAAATCGAATAAATCAATTTAATAATAAAAATCCGATTTAATCAAAAAAATCATGGTTTTCCCAACCCTGGTTTTCAAGGTAGTATTTAGTTGTAAGTACATTACTGATTGTTATACAATTATAATCATGATCTAAGTCTTTCATATTACGGTTTGTGTTTTCATAATCAGACTCAGCATCTGGAGATAATGCAATTCTAATTAAATGACTCATTTGGTTTATCAACAAATATATGCATACACTTATTTATATAGTCCAAGTGGTAAACATAGCATTCATTCATAGTGTATATAATTACAATAAATATAGCATTCATGGTAAGATCTCAAAAAAAATAAAAATAAAAAAAATATGTACATGATTTCATACATGTATTAAATATATTACTTACTTTGTGTTTACTTATACAAATCAAATTTCAGTAATTTTTGACATGCTCCTCTATTACGGAGGAAAACAGGTACAAATCATCTTCCAAAAATTTGCCTTATCAACATCTAATGGGCTGGAATATTCATGTCACCCATTCTCCTGGATTTAATTATTGCCTGAGTATGTAACTATTCACCCATTCATGCGCACATGTTATCCAGATGACAAGGCAAGGTACATTTATTGCATTTTTATTTTGTGTGAGTTTCTATCACTGTCAGTGCCACACAGCAACCTGGGAATAGTGCTATTAACTACTAATTATTATTAATGATGTTTTTCAGTTGTGGTGAACATAACGCCAGACGACAATGCCATTTCAAACAAAGCACTCAATTATCAAAAGTGATCACCACGATAAGTCATGTTGAGCCATTTGGCATTTCTGAATACTCTGCATTTATTTATATCACTGTCAGCACCACGTGGCAACCTGGGAATTGTCGTACTATCTAATGTTTTTCGGCTGTGGTGAACTTAACAACGCCGGATGACAATACAAAACGTTCACCGCGATAACATTCATATTTATCCACGCACCTGTTCAAAATACTCCGCTTCAGACAATCGAATCAATTTTTCAGCTAGTGGGATGGGCAGAATTTAGACTGCATCTAACAAATGAAAAGGTTCCCCATTCAATTAGAAATGTACACGTTTCTACGTATTACTGCTAAGTGCATCTATGTGCATTAGCACATTAGCATTATCCTAAACTAGCTGAATTACCCAGTGATGCTTGGGGGACTGGGGAAGGCAATTACCCATGGTGAATTGGGTGTAGGTGTGTGTGTGTGTGTATGCGTGCGTGCGTGCGTGTGTGCGTGCGTGTGTGTGTGTGTCACTTAGTGACATAGTGAACATCCACCTGTCATTTTGGGTGGTTAAAACCAATTGTAGATGGGTTGTAATGTCACTGGAAAGGTGGTGGATTGGTATAGAATTAAGGAGCAATAGAGGTCAATCAGGTGTGTCTGTGTGCACATGTTGGTGTGTATATGTATGTGTACATGTATGTGTGCACGTATGTGACTTTGTGTATATATGTAATGTATGCATGTCTGTCTGTAACTGTAAGTGTATATGTATGAATGATAAGTTTCCTTCAATATATAATTATATAGTTTCTTACAGGTCCTGTTCTAAGTCTTGTGCCAGCTCTTTCGTTTAACTTCTCAGTCTATTTGGACTGCATGCATGCAGGATTGCAGGATTGTTGTAATATAATAATAACTGAGATTCAATGTTAATTATGTGTGTTTTAATAAAATAGTACAATACTTATTTTTATTTTATAATAGTTAGCTGGAAAAAGTGGTGTCGGACATACATAAAAATGTTAGACGCTATGTCCGACACCATCCATAATGCTTATAGAATCCCATTTTTGAAACAAAATGTCTGCATTTGTGCATTTTCTGTAATATTTTAATAAACATAATGATTATTATAGTAATTGGGCAATTACGCGTTCAGGTAAACCAACATGTCATTTTTTTAAATTGCTTCATTTGGGGCAAGTAGGGTGTCATATGAAAGGTAATATTCCCTAGTTTCAGGTATCACATTAATTTATTTTTAGTATACATTATGTAATATTAACCTATTATGCAACTAAAGATAGGAAAACAATAAAGAAAATATTTCACGATTATTTCAACCAAACAGTCTATACCTACTACAACACTACTAGTTAGATTATTCCTCGTGATACATTATAATACAATACATGTGCTTTGTTCATTTATGTAATATAAAAAGTAGGTGTATTTTAAATTGACTATTAATTAAGGTGATAATAAGTATGTACCTCACGTACGTCCGACACCAAAAAAGGTACATTTTATAATCTCGAGAGCTGCAGGATTGTTGTAATTCAATGTTAATTATGTGTTTTATTTGTAGTAAAACAGTACAATATTTTGTTTTATTATGTAACAGTTAGCCAGAAAAAGTGTTGTTGGACGTACATAAAAATGTACCTCCGACACCCTCTACGTGCAACACCATACATAATGCTTATAAATCCAGTTGTTGAAACAAAATGTCTGTATTTGTGCATTTTCTGTATTCTATTAATAAACATAATGATTGTTATAGCAATTAGGAAACAATGTAAGTGGATTAGCACAACATTATGGAACCAGTTACACTAAATCCAAATTAACTTGGAGCATGTCATTGGATCACAATGATCACAATAACTACATTGTTATATAAGGTACATCATGTACATACATTTATGTGAAGTAGTAAGAAACAGTCTAACATCTTTAGTGTGGTAAACATTTGCTATGTGATATCATTTCCTCTAACGCAAATTCATATATTAGGCAGGATAGGGAACTGATGACCAATAACTGTCTGCCTTTTGTATTACTGTCTGCATTTTATTATATATTAAAAAGTACTCCCAGAGGACAATAAATTAATGGAATAAATTAAGTCACGATTGTATGCCAGCAGTGTAAATATGTTTAAAAATAAAATTGACAGAACCTGGCAAGGCCGGTTCTATGCCTGCTTAATTGCATTGCGCAGATTGCTATTGCTGGTTACCTCTCCTACTGGTTCATGTTGTGTCTCCATAGAGTGTATTAGCATGGTATTGTTCCTATGTATTGGCGCTGTGAACCGTACGTTAGCAACATTCTGTTGAATGTTCTCCCACAACAGTTGCCTTTTCACTCTTGGTACGCGTGTATTTGGAGACAATTAGTAGTATGTAAAATGGATGTAAAGTGCTAATACCGAAAATGTATAATTCTATTGAAAACAGCATAATATAAAGTAAAAACAACCGATTAGCACAGTGTACATATCTCCATCAAAAATTAATATATTAAATATATTTTTGTCCTGTTGGACATGCCTTTTAATAATCTTTCCAAATGTGACATGAAAGTTTGTTTTACATCCAACATTCGTTGTACGTATGTACCCAGTTTACGGTAATTTTAATGCATTTGTGGCTGGTATAGCTTGATTTTATTTCATCAAAATAACAGTTGCATTGGATTCATCATACTTAAACACATCTAAAACAACACCGAGTTCAAGTTTCTATACCGTTGACAAAGATATAGCAATTTTAAGACTTTCGGTGGCCGGTGGTGGCCATCTTGAATTTCCCCACAAAAAGTGGAAAACAAATGGAAACAGTTTTTCTTCAGTCCTTTAGGGTCAATATAAGTGAAAAAACACAATTATTTAAATTTTACATGACAAAATCACAGGATGTATATGTGTTACATAATTGCATATACTATATACATTTTACGGTCATTTTAACGCATTTATTTGCTAGTATAGGTTTATTTTCATTTCTTTCACCAAGATAATAGTTGCATTGGATTCTATATGAAATCTATATGAAAAAGTCACAGAACATGTATTTGCTACATAACTCCGTATACTAACACTTGTGAATTTGGTTCCATGTTATTTATGCCACTTGATACCAATCACTAATCCTATTTGACCTGCAATTGACCATACCAGGCAATGCCTATGTTATGAATGAAATTACCCTAATGTATTACTAAGACAGTTACCTTGCCTTATGGTGTAATTTATTAACTTTATCGTACAGAATGTATGTTGATATTTAGTGGGAGATGCTAATGTATTGGTCTTAGTTGTTGGTTCGACACCAACTGGTATTGCACTTTGTGCAAAATTGGACTTGCATGGACTATTGACCAAAACATTGCATCTCCTCTTGTAATTATATTGATACTCAATTGGAAATGCTCACCAATTGTAGTTATTGTTTTTAACATGTAACTAAGTGACTTTGACTAACTTATTTCAAGTGCTGTGGAAAGTATGCATAATATACAGTTATCCTTGAAATGACACAACATAACTATAAATCCTTGTTTAATAAACATATTGGCTTGTTTCTAGATCATTTGAATAAACATATATTGGGTAAAGTAAATTATAAAAGCATTGGACAAGGTCCTGGCACCTTCTGGAAAATGAATGTGCAAAGTGTACCTATCCATTGACTTAGATTATAAAACTTATCTTCTATTCATCAAAAATGTTGAAAGATAGGAAATGTCTTCATTGTTCAGATGTTTCTGTTAAGTCATGCTATGTTAAGTTTTAAAATCAAAACTAAATTGTTCATTGCAGGATTGTTTTGATATCATGTGGAAATGTATTTCTGCTCTACCCATTGCAAGGAATATTGTTGTTTGTACTGCCCAATTCACTATAATGTTTTGTATTATAACTGTGTTATTTGACCCCTCCTTTTGAAATTGTATGTTGAACTGCAGGTAATCTGTTATACCCCTGGTTTGCTGTCATCTTTCAGTGTCGATTGTTTAGGTTTGAAAAGACGACATAATATTGCAACACCATGGAATTGCATCACAGACGAATAAATAACACTCTAGATGTGTACCTTTTTGATTGAAATAATAATATCTGGGATAATAAATAGCAAAACAAAACAACAACTGCTATGTTTCCTACTACAAAACATACAACATGTGTTATGTATACATATATAATATTACCCTAACCCACCATAGCAAATGTCTTTATTATTTAAGAATTTTCCCACTAAATAAGCATTCCCATAATTTAATTGGTTCTTTATTTGTCATAATAGTATACTTATGTCATCCGTTCAGTAAATTAACATTCAATTTTCCATTTCCCTCAGAGGGATTTTTAGTTCCCCTGATACAAACACCAACTAGAAGTGACCAAGGGTTTATAACATTTCTTCTAAAAGACGGACAACGTACGATAAATGAAACTGTTTTGTTTTCACATAGCAGTGTGACCAGTATCGAACCACTGCCCAGCAGCACCAGTAGGTTTCAGGCCGCTGTTCCTCCGACCGACAGTCCAACTCTGACCACTCGGATACTTGGCTGGTTCTTGCAACTACTACCCACGGGGTATACCAACATAAATCAAAGTTCTTAAATGTATCACTATGCGATAAACTTTGGGCCCGATGCAGAGCTGTAATGTAACGAAGTACTTCTACTTCGTTACTTTACTTAAGTAGAAAAGTTTACTTTTCTTGAGTAACGAGGTACATTTTTTTGGAAGTACTTTTACTTGTAATGAAGTACAAATATGTGTACTTTTCCAAATGTAGTGAAGTACTCATAATTTCTTTGTTACATTTGCAAATGTCCTAAAAGCTCCTGTCGGGAGCAAGGAAATGTTTGCAATTAGCATAGATTTAGTTACAAATATCAGCCGGAACGTACAACAAACAGACATGTTAAGTGTCCTGAACTGGCCATATTTTTACATCAGTTGAACAAACGATTTGCTTTGTCACCTGATGAAGCCAGTGAGATAATTGCAATATGGGTCTGGCACTGGTGCTGAGCCCGAACTGGGTGTCACAACTGCAGTGCAAGACCTCCTGACTGGGTGGCTAAGACAACAATGCCCATGAGTGGCATTGGCCCTGAGGTTATTTAAAGCCTTGCATTGAGTAGATATGAAAAACAGCTGCCTTATTTGTCTCCTTGTGTCTTGCATATTGCTGACACAGCTAGTTTATTAGCTATATTATGTTCCTGTGAACTGTACCTGCTGTACTGTAGATACCGAAGACTCCCCGTTATCGCCCACCGCAAACCTGCCGGTCTTGTGGAACCACATCTTTATAATCTCTATCTATTTTTAATATAGATCAGTGTGTGTAACTGTTTAATTTAACTAAAGTATTTTATAAATGTCACAATTAGTAATTATTACAAATAAAGACATATTTTAAAAGACACGTTATTATAACCATTCATCTAGACCGATTGCCTCCTTCAAGTAGGGTAACCTGGGGCAAGACGGTCCCTGGGGGTAACACGGCCCCCCGTCTTATCTGAAACACGAGTGAACCCAAACTAACATTGAATAGTGTAGCATGATGCTGCTACCTAGCAAATACTCTTAGCGACCGCAAGGCCAAACGCTACCAAAAATAAGTTCACAAACTGTTTTTAAAGTTTTGCATACCCTGTGATCTAATAATTACTCTTCGGTCAAATTGATGCTAACATGTCCACCGTGTGATGTTAAGCCAGTGACTAGTACTAATGCACTTACAACTATATACGTTTTCATTAACTTTCATCGAAAATGGAAGCGATATTAAAAGATTATGTGGGAAGGTGAAAAAGTCAGCACTGGTGTTTATGGGGCAAGACGGCCCCGTATGAACGGGGCAAGACGGCCCCGGGGCCGTCTTGCCCCGCCATGCAGTACGAATATGGGATGTAAACGCAATAAAGCTGTGATGTATTTATAGCATACACAATAGTTTAAATAAAACGTGAAAGAAAGTCGACGAAAGCAGCGATGAAGAGGAATGGCCTTGTTTGGTGTCCGGAGAACCATTCAGTTGCAGTCGGCCACGAGAAGTCTGGGTTCAGTGCTAAGAATGCAATAATTGGGCTCATAGTGAGTGCACACCAGGGCTCCCGTATTTCATGTGTCCCAACCGCGAATCAGAGTGTGATTAGACAGTAGAGTATGTGCAAGCCATTCGTTAATACAGTTAATGTTAATGAATTTAAGGCTTGTGATTATGCAAATTCCAAAGCTAGCTAATGAGTGTTTTCAGTGACGAGTGTAATGACAATGCAGAATATTGCTTTTAATGACAACTGTAATTTTTTGACATTGTATTTAATGATGAGTGGTTTCGATTGATGATTAGGCTATTGTATCTGCCGCGAAGTATCTGCATGCCATTACTTTAGTGTAATATGTTCAACACTATAATGATTTTAATGCCTGTGATGATGCAGATGCCAAAGGTGATCGTAATGTCGAGTAATATAGTGTAACAAAGATTATCAGTATTATATGACCGTAGCGTATTGTCGAAGAGGCAATAGACGACGGACATAACAATGATGAGTCTAATGTAATTCACGACGAGTGATGCGGAGTTGTGATTATTTCTGTTTACGATGAGTGATAATAATAATAGTAGTTAATGACGGTTTAAATAAATAATGGATAAAACACATTGTTTTTATATAATTACAACGGTTAAACCTAATATTAGAGTAAATAGGCGAGGGGCCGTTTTACCCCAGGCGAGGGGCCGTTTTGCCCCAGGCATGGGGCAAGACGGTTTTATTGGAGCACATTTTAAACTTGCTATAACGTCCGTTTTGGTTATTCAATCGTTCAGAGACTTGTGTCATACACAAAGTATATATACCTCAATACTTTTAATGCACAATTATGCATCGACAAGTTATGGATACAAAAATACACAACTTTTCCCTTAGGGGGGCCGCGCTGCCCCAGGTTACCCTAACACAGGATAAAATTCACCATAAGTCCATCTATAACCCACGATGATAAGAACATTTTAAGAAAGATATAACACCCCTATGACAACGTGAATTACTACTAGTTCAACTTGTGAATATGATGGTTGCTGTGGGCCTATCATTAATAAAGCATGGTGTATTTACACCTTGTAGGCCTAGTTGCCTACGCAGTGTTGTTTGCATCATTATAGTTCATAGTATTAAATATTATATTTTATGCATAGCGTGTACACACTAAATAATAATTGTGAATGTTTTGTTTTATTCACAACATTGAGAACTAGTTTCAGGAGAAAAGTACTTTTGTGTTTACTTCAAGTACATATTTTAACTTTTTACTTGTACTTCAAGTACATGTTTTTCGAAGTACTTTTACTTTTACGTGAGTAGCTTTTTCTAGGGTTACTTTTACTTTTACTCAAGTACAAAATAAATGTACTTGTTACAGTTCTGGCCCGATGAGACGTCTGTACCTCTCAATGAATTTCTAGAAATAGTTGTTTTCTCCCCCAACCTCATCTTTTTAGCCTGTATGCGTTGTTGATAAAAGTCACCATTTAAAATGTCGCCATTAATATATTGTATATATATATATATGTATACATATATATATGTATACATATATATGTATACATATATATGTATACATAATATGTATACATATATATGTATACATATATATGTATACATATATATATGTATACATACATATGTATACATATATATGTATACATATATATGTATACATATATATATGTATATGTATATATATATATATATATATATATATATACATATATTCCGCAGAAACTGTGCAGCCGACAACCCCCAATAATAATAATAATTAGTTAACTTTTGCGCCTATATCCTTAGAAACCAAGCTCAGAGGCGCATCAAAACAAAAAGGATTAATCGATCTCATAGTCGGTAAACAAATCAAGTTGTCATCAGATTGATTGATGCGCCAGGGAGCTATGGTGGATAGGCCAGATTGTACAGATATGTTTTTAAATGACGACGGAATTTAGCAATATTTTTAACTGATTTCACGCTAGAAGGAAGCATATTCCATAGAGTAGGCGCACCCACAGCAAAAGCCCTGGTCCCCATATTAGTATTGACCTTTGGTACAAAGAGTAAATCAGAAGTAGATGACCGAAGTTGAATAGGTTTTCTTATAGGAGTAAGCAAAGTATGTAAATACGATGGCTGCTTAGAAGAAAGTGCCTGGTAAGTAATGGTACACATCTTAAACATTATACGATATTGGACAGGCAGCCAATGCAGAGACTTTAGAAGCGGCTTAAAAGGAGTAAAGCGTGGAGACCTAGTCACCACCCTTGCTAAGCAATTTTGAACACGTTGTAGTTTTGTGATATCCTTAATAGCAATATTATGAAAAAGTGAATTACAATAGTCTAATCTACTAGTAACTAATGCAGTTGCAATAGTCTTTGCAACAGAAACAGGCAAATATCGACGAATACGCCGCAAATCACGAATGTGGTAAAAACATGTTCGACAAATTTGAGAAATGTGTTCTCTAAGATTTAATTTATCATCAAAAATTACTCCCAAATTCCTAGTCGAAACTGCAGGCATAACATGCTGATTAGGTAAGGGTATAGGAAAAAGAGTCTTAATTTTGTCACGCTGCCGGTGTGTACCAATAATAAGAAACTCAGTTTTATCAGCATTCAGCTTCAATTTACTCTCAGTCATCCAGCAAAAAATGTCATCAATACAAGTTCTAAGCTGCTGTAAAGAACTACTTGCATCTGAAGTGGATAATGATATATAAATTTGTTTATGATGAGTTATACTGATACTCCAATTGTAAATGAATATAAATAATATATGTTTATGATTCCCGTCTATGTGATGGCAAAACAGCATTAAAAGTGGGCACCGTAATACAGAGGTATAATGTGACTCTGGCATGAGAAATTCTTGCGGTTACACTACCCACACTAACGGGGTAACGCACGCACGCATGCACGCACGCACGCACGCGCGCGCGCTCACACACACACACACACACACACACACACACACACACACACACAAGTGGCATACCACATTTATGTAGACACTCTAATCATGACGGCACTACACCTATCTCAATAGCGAACTATGTAAATAGTATTAGTCATGGTGCTGGACCCTTGGAGTCTGAATAAATACAAGGCAGTACAGCAAATAACAGTTTGGTCGTGTCAATATTTCTATGCGCGCAATTTGTTGGTGACACGACGTCTCTGACACAGTCTACAACAGTGGTTCGTAATCCTTGGTCGCCACCCAAATTTGGGGCACCAAGCAATTTTCAGTAAGTCATATGGGTTTGCAGTGACTTCGAACAAGCCTTTGTTGTCCCTCCTGCCCTTACTACATTCATGCCAGACGAATAATATCAGCATTTGGTGCAAATTGAAGCGTCGTGTAAATGTAAGAGAACATGACATTTCAAATGTTCAGTTGCTTTATCAACTAATGGATGCACGAAACAAAGACATGCATAATATCCATTGTTAAAACACTGTTACATTAGTTTGATTACGACTCGACATGGAAAGAGCATTACACCGACTGGCTCGACGTTATCAGATTAGGTGTATCGGATGTTATGGCGTCACGTGATATGACATTTCAAATTTACGTCTGCTTTATCAACTAATAGCTCAAATTAAATAAACGCATACTTTAGGTATCCATTATTAAAACACTGTCACACACTATTTGGCACGGAAAATGTATTAGTGGACAACGGGTCCATATTTTAAATTCAATTGTATGTGCCATTAAGTTGCAGAAAAACTGTGTGTGTGTGTGTGTGTGTGTGTGTGTGTGTGTGTGTGTGTGTGCGTGCGTGCGTGCGTGTGTGCGTGTGCGTGCGTGTGTGTGTGTGAACTACATGCGACTTTATGTATAGTGTTCATCTCGCATGCATGTGACGTAGGAAAGTTATATAGTAATACGTGTTATGCTGCACAAAATGCTGGACCAACATCCCTTTTTACATGTTAATACGAAGTCCATGAGTTTGCCTACAGATTTCGAACAGACTTTGACGGAATGGTTTGCGAAAAATTATCCAGTGGCTGAAATTTGGAGCGCAATCCAAAACAATGTCAAAGACTGCTGTTATACAACAAAAGTGAAATACGCCCACAGATAATCAATGTTTATTTCGGACCCATTCACTGGTACGCATGAATAATGTGACAATGCCGTCAGATGTAATGTACCACATGTCACCAGACGCCCGTTTTGTCAGAGAAGCTAATGAGCGAGAAGCGAGAAATACATTTGTATAGCGTATTGATTGTACGAAACACTATAAATTTCCTCTCCGCAGAAGAATTTGTTTGACGGTTGACATATCGCAGAGCGATATTCATCCGACGCATTAGGAGTTGTCCTGAGAGACAGACCTAGCAAAAATGTTGACTCGACGCTTCAACAACCTGACCCGGATTCTGCGGTCTATTCACCTGTGCCGACTGGTCCGAGATCTCATCTTGGCGTTGGTCTGCTTCTGGGCTACCAACTCAGAAGGTAAGTAGTTACATATTTACAAACTGCAAATATTGTATTGATACTGTATATGTTTGACAACATACAAACACGACGGTTGCATCTGGTGGAACACGTGACAGAGGCCCCTGTCCCAATATGAAGCTTACAATAGCTATCTTGGATCATTCAAGACAGCCATTTTCCATTTGGAAAAGCAGTGGACTGGCAGACAACTGGCGTAGTTTCTGTGGTCACGTACGCCCAAGCGGGAAGATAGTTTTCAAAGACAACAATATACAATGTCAGGTTTTCTGAATAAGCTAGTCGTTAACTTCATCCACGGGCGTCGATCGGTGGGGGACGGGGGGGGGGGACGCGCCCCCCCCCCCAATTTTCAGGGTGCGGGGACAGCATAGGAATTGTCCCCCCCCCCACTTTTTATTTCAGAAAAATTGCGAGGCATATAGCCTGACTCAACACGCCTCTCTCTTAAAGATACTCAATCTACTCATTCCCGTAAAAATCGTTTGCTCCTAGCGATTATTAGTCATTTCACAAAAAACGGATGTATCAAATACTCCTTAATGATTGCTTAGTTGGTTTATGCATGCATGTTACTTCTTTTTTCTGAAATAAATTAAATAAATAGGAACTATTTCGATTTTCGTTTCGATCGAACCCGGTCGAAACTCTATACGAAACGTAACTATGGAAATGGAGCTTTGAGCGGAATACGCTTTAGTCTTCACGCGAACGAGGCTTGGGCGAGATTGACGGCTTCACCCTGTCGAGTTGTTTACGTTTAGAAACGGCGATCGAGTGTAGGCACGAATTATTTTTATATGCCATCAACACGGCAAATTAAGCAGACAAAGACAGCATCGACGCATGATTGAGAAAGAATATGCAACTAAGCAGTGAACAGAATGACTTCGCCTTCAGAACAGTGAAAGTGCCCTTTGCAAGCTACGGGCACCGTTGGCCGGCGGCGAGGGACAGCGTCAGCGAACTGTCACTGACTACAATCCAGACACAGTCCACATGCAGCGTTCGCACAGATGTTCTTCCAAATAGGTTAGTAACTACGAATTGCTCAGCTATAATCACGTATATATTTAGGCGTATGAGTATATACGTCATTGATATTTCTGTTGTTTTTATTAAATTTATGTTATTGTTTACCTTCAACCTTATAATATAGCGCTTACTCAGCCAATGGCAATGACAGCTAGGCCCATGGTACGACAAAATAGCAAGCCAAGGTTGAAGGTATATGGCTATGCTATGCCTATGAGTATGACTACACCAGGCATAGACTATGGCCTATATGACTATGACATGTCAGTGATTTATTATAATACTGTAACTATATGTAATGTTTATGTCACATATGGTAGTCCTAAGGCTAAAATTAATTAACTAGGCTTAATTAGCCTAATAGTAGCTAGGCATAATGTAAATGCATTATAAGTGATCCGTAACAGTTATACTTAGGCCTGCGTTATACATATTCATAATGACAATATTTAATACATTTATAATAATAATTTAATACACTAAGCAACATTTTATGATCATTTAATACATAAAAATAGGTATATACATATTATTTTAATTTATTAGTAACATTAATGTAATAAAATAACTAGATACAGGGTGTATTACTTGCATTTGGAAGCCTGGGAGGTGATCGTTCATAACATTGCAAGTTTTTCAAGTACATTAAAATTTAAATGTGTCACATTTTCAGAACATGAGGTGTCATCACCTAGGGCATGCAGAAAAGCTCTTCATCTCAGGTAAATGAGTGTTGTAATATACATTAATTTACTCTCTCAACAAACCTTTTATATAAATTGTACGGATGTATGTCATATGTGAATCCAAGGGTCCTGTGGATGTGCCTCCTACACTGTAGGAATTTGGTATTCCTAGGAACTTTTTATAATAGGTCAATGCTAATGTGCCTCAATATTGTTTGAAATATGACCCAGTTTAAGTGATAATAATAAGTTGTGGCATTTTCCGATATCACTACTCCAGATGAGACAGTGAAAAATGAAGCTATGCGGTATCAATAAATATGTAAACCACACAATTTGGTTCAAAGGCCAGTAGGTTTTTGTGCCTTCAAGACGATTTCTGAATCTGCCCCTCTGTGTGATATTTTATTTGTCTGTGTTAATGGGTGGGTGTACTTGTTAAATTGTATATAAGTAAAGACATCATAAAGTAAAAACATTTTATCAAAACCATTTCATGAAATTAACTATAAATTAATGGCAAGCACAATATAAGTATAATTACAGGTACAATCACTGCACTTGGTATATTTATTTATTTCATCAGATAACAAGCAAAGCAACAATAACAAAATTAGGACAAAGTTGAAAACGTGTTCTAAAGGTAAATATAAATATTCGTTTCATCGAGCATCCAGCACATGGTATATCAAATACTAATTAGTTCAAAAACATTAATCCCATTCATTAGGCTTTCAAATTATGCCTTTCACAGGGAAGACATTAGCTTTAGCAAACCTGTGCTTAGTGATACATGTCATGGGAAAGTTGTTCAATATTCTGAAAGAATTGTCGTAAGAAAACATATTTCTGGAAATTTACTTTTGCAAAGAGTTCACCCAAAACACTCACACACACAATTGTTACAGAAACATGCTGTAAATAGATAACATATACATACTATGTACATATAATAACATTATGTACATAACAAATATGCACAGCACTTTGTGACCATGATGGATATTGTGCTTTATAAATAATAAATATATTAAATAAAGTAACTAGATTATACTTTGTTTAAAAAATCAGTAGATATAAAATAACTTGTTTTTAAATGTATTTAATGCTTTGCATCTTTACACATAAAAAATGGGTAAACTAGTCAGGGTCCTTGCCATGTGACTGAGTGTTACATGTGCAATTGCTATATGCTACTCAATTCTATGAAGAGTACTGGCTAGAGATAGTGGTGAATACTTTTCTTTTGTACAATTAGTATTTTCATATATTAATTTCAGTGTGGCAGAATGTTTCCCACACTAGTAGAAATGTTCAATATAACAGGTCTGAGTAATGTATATATAACATGTGGGCATGCAAATTTTATAACATGAATAAAACAATTATATTACCCAGAGATGGAGTAATCGTACTAGTGTACTTGTACTCATGTACTCATATTTGAGTACGAGTACTTTTTGAGTACGAGTACTCGAGTATGAAGGCAAGTAATCGTACTCGAGTACATTACCAATGTAATCGTACTCACGATTACTTCTCACTATTACATATTTTTCATATGAACAGTTGCAAACAAATATATTAGACAGATAAAAATAGCCATATTAGAAGTAATCTAATAAATGTAATAATAATCAAGGTATTCATTTTCTATTACTGTTGAGCATTTCAGTTAAATAAATATTCAGTCAGATTTCCCTAATTAATACCTTCTCTTCCCAGAAAAGCCACATCTCCTCACCCTCCTGCTGAGTACAAAGTACAAGTTATATTGTGACAGTCCCAGGGAAGCACTGCATGAGATAAGCATCCCCTAACATCTTGGTTTGTAATTTTAGAAGCCATGCCACAGCCCAATTGTACTGTTTGCTCTTTCAGTATGGTGTGAATGACTGGGCAGTTAGCTGCTAAATCTCTGTCCATTATGTTTAAGTAAGTGTAAAGTGTAAACCTGTCTAAATCCCCAACTATTCTGTTTGTCTCATCTGATATATGACATATTTGAATTGGATATTATTGCTAATATGATCCCTGGGATTTGAAATGTTGTTATTGTATAATTTATATTTGATCATGTGTATTTGACATTTAAAAGGGGACATTTGAAATTTTTAAATGCATCATATTTGTATTTGATTCAGAAGTTTAATATTTTCCTCTTGATACTTCATTGACATAACTGAACCACCACTAAATTGACAATCATTATAATACTTGTATGCTATTTGCTACAGTATCACTATGATACCTTTACTTTGTAGTATCATGATATATGGACATCTTGAGCATCAATCCAGTATTAAATGGTTCATTCAACACATGATAAAGTCATCTGATGATTTATAATAATAATAACATCTGGAATGTGAATAGCAGTTAGCAGTAATCAGTTAGAACACTAGATATTGGCACAGCAACAGAAAATGAATGACACCTGATTCCATGGAGGTCGCCTTTACGGTAGAAACAGGATATTCATTAAAGGAATCGTGAAAGTACCAGTAATCATGATTACATTCTAAAGTAATCGTACTCGTACTCGAGTACATTCTAAAGTAATCTTACTCGAGTACATTTGTTTTCGGAGTACTCATACTCATGCATGTTCAAAGTAATCATACTCGTACTCGAGTACATTTGTATTGTACTCACTCCATCTCTGAATTATTACCATGATATTGACTTTGGCTATGTATGTCGTCACATATAAAATATAATACATGTCAGAGCTAATTGTCACTTTGTTTCTTGTATAGGCAGATGTGGATGTGGATGTACAGCAAAATGCCAGGAAGCTGGTATGCAGTATCATCAAAGAGAGTGAACTCACACAATGTCATCGATATCCAAGCTGATGTTGTTCACCAAAGAATTTCGAACCTGTCTTACAGTGTCGAGAGAGGTTGACCAAAGGCTCATGCCATATTTGACAGACCATGGCAGCCACCGTTCCATCACCAACTGCAAAGCTAGTCAGGCGTCACCATATTCGCATGTCAAGCACTCTGCATTCTACATTCTAGTCAGTCAGGGTACTTGACCGGCATGGAAGCCAGTGTACACACAACTAGTACTGCGGAGTCTGTCACAATGCAACACACAGTACAACTGGGATCACTTCTGGTCGACATTCGAATACTTGACATTTAATATGGAGCATCTTGCACGGCGCATAGCTGTATAGTCCTGTCCACAAATATAACTGTCCTGTAACTTGTTGAACTAGTGATAGTAAGCATTGTTCAGTTTCTTGTTGACCTGTAAAGAAAAGCATGTATTCAATTTCAGTAAACAAACAACATGGTAGTGGAGTTGGGAGTAAATAATGATGCCATGCAATAACTACTACATGGTGTACACATATTCATTTTTGACATTTTATGTCAAACATGAATATGTGAGGTTGTCTGGTCAACGCAAATGTTGGAAATGACAAAATAAGGTTATTGTGATGCCAACAGCACATTCCCTCAGAAAATATTCAAGCATTCATAATATGTATGTCTACCTTCTTCAAAACTGTATTATTGATTTCTTGAGTCATCGCCTCAGTATTTCCCCTGCTATATGATGAGTGAGGTGGACTACTTCAGTGTTTTTCTAAGCCATTTTGCACAAAATATGCCAGGATGGCCACCTCATAGGTATTTCTTGCTATAAACATGTTTACACTTGTAGCTGTGCATTTGTTTCCTCTCTATTTCCCAGGGAATAAGTTAAAACATCCTTCAACATGCACCATTTTGAAGGTAATTTTTTTAATTGATCTATGTCGCCATGCCCCAAGACTCACACAGTGTATGTGCATTAATGTCTGTGTTGACACACTGGGTATACTATGCATTATACAAGAGCAAAGGTTATTCTAATTTTCCATTAAAATATTTTGATAATTTATACATTGTTGATTGTTAAAATGTTTAAATTACCTGGATTGATCAGATGTGAGCCTCCCGCAGACTACGTATCATCAATGCATCTGCCATACCAATGCCCTGGCTGTCTTAATATTAGCCTCTCATCTGCCTTGTCTCACTTTTGCATTGTATTATGACCTATATATTATGCATTCATATACTGCTGTGATGAAAATGTTGATAAATATTTGAAAACAGCTGTTTAAATTACCTGGATTGATCAGATGTGAGCCTCCCGCAGACTACATATCCTCCCTGCATCTGCCATACCCATGTGACTGCCTTAATCTTAGCCTCTCCTCTGACTTGTCTCACTTTTGTATTGTAGTGTGGCCTGTAGCAATATTATTATTCGAATATAATATTATTATGCATTCAGATACTGCTGTGATGAAAATTTAGATAACTATTTGAAAACAGCTGGCACGTGTGAGTTGAAAGGTACCAGGTACATAGACTACAGCCAGGCATTGACTACAATGGAAACAAGTTAAAGAATGTTATATGTAATACTTGCATGATATAATGTACACCTACTGAATTAACATTTTATTTTCATGTTTATGTTTTATTGAAAAAAATCATCACCATCAATCATCGCTGTTATAAAAAAAAAAATTATTTTGCATAACATATAATAGAAATCAACAACATTCAGTAATAGTACTGAAATGTTAGTCGCAAAACACTGTTTTAATAATTGTGAAATATAATATAATTCTCCGTTTGACGTTCTGTTACACGAGATAACGGATGCTCCCCCTAAAAATACAACGTTTCTTTCCCGACCGACAAGAGCCTACTACTAGTATTACCAGTCCCCCATGTCAATTTTATTTTTAATTTCGTCCCTCACGTCATCTATTCTCTCTGGATATGTACTTTCGCAATTACTAAGTTTATTAACAAGATCCTGCGTAATCAAATACAATACCGGTACATATCAACACAGATTGTGATGCTGAGCCTGAGCCTGAGGCTGAGCGATATCGATGGTGACTGTCAACTCAAACTGGCTTGCCTTGTCAGTGACACTGTCAGACTTATATTTATTATAATCTTACAAGTTAGAGAATCCGCGTCGAGTCAACGTTCACAAGAGTGAATTATCCCCCGACTACTCGCTCTTGTTGCTGACTGCGTTAATGCACTTAATGCGTACCTTCATAGAAGAATCACTGCCTTTGAGTTGACTTGCAATCTCGCACCAAAGCACGTGCGATTTGTTATTGTGGTGCCGTAGTAAGTCGATCTCGCATAAAACACGTGACCCAAACAGCACAGCAGCTGCTGATTGTTTCGCCAGTTATACCCGGTGTAACGGCGATTCTTTTTTTACAATTATAAAATGACAAGTACGCATTTTAAAAATTAACTGACTGTGCATACTAGTTAAACTATTAACACATTACACATCTGGTAATAAAAGAACCGGTTTGGCGATTAGCAAACGAGTGGATTGAGTACCTTTAAAAGCCGCTACATATGACTACCTAGACAATAAACTCGCGATATGAAGTTCAGCAAAGTTATTTATCGCAAATTAACACGAGGCAAACAGGTTTTGAGGCAAATTTTACTGTTAGTACGCCATAATCCGTGGTAGTTATTTAAACAAACGTAATATTTTAATGTATTGAACGACATTTTAGACAACTCTTCACAGTAGTCATCACAGGAGAGTTGACGAACAGCCCGTGGCATTTATACGAAAAATGCTTTGTTATTTCGCTGCACATTGATGATTTTAAATTTGTCGTGCATAAGCAGAAAGGCCAATCGGAAAGTTTATAACTATCGGAAAAATGTAAGCCGCTGCCGGGCTCTATCAGTTTGCAACATTGTGTTGATATTATTAATAGGCTCAAGCCATCAAGCACATTTTAAATGATGAAAATTGTGCTTATCGCCGACCGCAGAAGCGGCGGATTCCTGCACTTTGTGCAACTTATTCCCATATGAGTAATAAAAAATGTATTTGCCAAAATGTTGGATTGGGACGTTCTACACAGGCACACCATGGGCGTCGATCAGTGGGGGACGAGGGGGACGCTGACCACCCCGCGGCCTGAGGGGGTCAGCAAAGGAAATGTCCTCATATTTTTATGTTCATAAAACAAATTTATAGGCATATATAGCGAGACTGATCACTCCCCTCTCTTAAAAATCCTACATCGTTCTAGACTAGTAGTAAAATTAATAATAAGAACTACACTTCCGACTACCTAGTGGAAAATAACTAGATAAATTGCTTGTTGGGCCGCAGCCCGCACCTTGTAAATATTCATCATGCCGGGCTCTGTTATTTTGCACCCTTGTGTTGATATATTAATAGGCATTAACCATCAAGCACATAATAGATTATTAATTTTCGTTTGCCCTGTCACCCCTTTGATTGCAGCCTGGTCGTCCTGGTGGATATTTATATTGCCTACGGCGGAACAAGCAGATTTAGGCACTTTGTGTAATTGGATCTCATTTTAGTGATGACAAATTTGTTTGCCAAAAGGTGGGATTGGGAAGTCCAACCCAGGCACCCCGTAAGCTCTGCATCTTGTCACTCTATGAATCAGGCAAGCAGTGTTGGGTCCAAATAAGTCTCCCCCCAAATGTTCAGTGATTGGGGTCGGCCATGGCCCCTCTTCAAATATATGTTGCCAACATAACTATTGTAAATAGCATAACAAAAAGGCTTTTTTAAGTTTATAATTAGTACCAGACCAACAATTAATTATGTTTTATACTTTAAAAAAATAGTTATGTATATTTCAGTCATATATATATATATAAATATATATATATATATATATATATATATATATATATATATATATATATATATATATATATATATATGTATATATATGTATATATATTATACATACATATATGTATATATATAATTGTCCCCCGTCCCCCCCCCCCACTTTTAAAACCGGATCGACGCCCCTGACTTCATCCCTTTAATGAAATCAAATGATGTATATGTGTAAGTGTTCGTTTACATAACTTATTGTAAGACGGGTGGTCTAAATACAGTCTGTTTTGGGCTTATAGCGGTTGTGTGTGTGCCGATGTGTATGTGCAAAGTAAATAAAAACTAGCATGTTGTAGAAGAAAGGTAAACGATATTCATTTGTGTGTGAAATGAGTACAACTCTAGAGAAGCAAAACAACTTTGTTTGTACCAAAAATATATGCAATTTTAATATATATTTTATTTTCTATTGTTGAACCCCTCAATTCTCCACCCCATTCCCCTGTACATACTTTTGTAAAAGTCAAAATATACTACTAATCCTTGTGGTGCCATTAGATCGTAAGTAAGTAATATTTCAGCAACACTGACCGAGGTGTGGCTCCACCAAACAAAAACAGGAAACATTGTTTTACAACCTGTTTTTTCTTCTTAAATAACAGGTAATAGTGCTCTAAATGAGACTGATGACTTCGTAAAGAACAAATAATAGTGTTCTATGTGAGACTGATGACAAAAGAACAAGTACCAGTGTTCTAGGTGGACTGATGACAAAGTAACAAATAACAGTGTTCTAGGTGAGACTGATGAAAAAAGAACTAGTAACAGTGTTCTAGGTGAGACGGACACAAAAGAAAAGGTAACTGTGTTCTAGGTGGACTGATGACAAAGTAACAAATAACAGTGTTCTAGGTGAGACTGGTGACAAAAGAACTAGTAACTGTGTTCTAGGTGAGACTGGTGACAAAAGAACTAGTAACTGTGTTCTAGGTTAGACTGATTTCAAAAGAACTAGTAACAGTATTCTAGGTGAGACTGGTGACAAAAGAACTAGTAACTGTGTTCTAGGTGAGACTGGTGACAAAAGAACTAGTAACTGTGTTCTAGGTTAGACTGATTTCAAAAGAACTAGTAACAGTATTCTAGGTGAGACTGGTGACAAAAGAACTAGTAACTGTGTTCTAGGTGAGACTGGTGACAAAAGAACTAGTAACTGTGTTCTAGGTTAGACTGATTTCAAAAGAACTAGTAACAGTATTCTAGGTGAGACTGGTGACAAAAGAACTAGTAACTGTGTTCTAGGTGAGACTGGTGACAAAAGAACTAGTAACAGTGTTCTAGGTTAGACTGATTTCAAAAGAACTAGTAACAGTATTCTAGGTGAGACTGGTGACAAAAGAACTAGTAACAGTATTCTAGGTGAGACTGGTGACAAAAGAACTAGTAACAGTGTTCTAGGTTAGACTGATTTCAAAAGAACTAGTAACAGTATTCTAGGTGAGACTGGTGACAAAAGAACTAGTAACTGTGTTCTAGGTGAGACTGGTGACAAAAGAACTAGTAACAGTGTTCTAGGTTAGACTGATTTCAAAAGAACTAGTAACAGTATTCTAGGTGAGACTGGTGACAAAAGAACTAGTAACTGTGTTCTAGGTGAGACTGTTGACAAAAGAACTAGTAACAGTATTCTAGGTGAGACTGGTGACAAAAGAACTAGTAACAGTATTCTAGGTGAGACTGTTGACAAAAGAACTAGTAACAGTATTCTAGGTGAGACTGTTGACAAAAGAACTAGTAACAGTATTCTAGGTGAGACTGTTGACAAAAGAACTAGTAACAGTATTCTAGGTGAGACTGGTGACAAAAGAACTAGTAACAGTGTTCTAGGTTAGACTGATTTCAAAAGAACTAGTAACAGTATTCTAGGTGAGACTGGTGACAAAAGAACTAGTAACAGTATTCTAGGTGAGACTGGTGACAAAAGAACTAGTAACAGTATTCTAGGTGAGACTGGTGACAAAAGAACTAGTAACAGTATTCTAGGTGAGACTGATTTCAAAAGAACTAGTAACAGTATTCTAGGTGAGACTGATTTCAAAAGAACTAGTAACAGTATTCTAGGTGAGACTGGTGACAAAAGAACTAGTAACAGTATTCTAGGTGAGACTGGTGACAAAAGAACTAGTAACAGTGTTCTAGGTGAGACTGGTGACAAAAGAACTAGTAACAGTATTCTAGGTGAGACTGATTTCAAAAGAACTAGTAACAGTGTTCTAGGTGAGACTGGTGACAAAAGAACTAGTAACAGTATTCTAGGTGAGACTCGTGACAAAAGAACTAGTAACAGTGTTCTAGGTTAGACTGATTTCAAAAGAACTAGTAACAGTATTCTAGGTGAGACTGGTGACAAAAGAACTAGAAACTGTGTTCTAGGTGAGACTGGTGACAAAAGAACTAGTAACAGTGTTCTAGGTTAGACTGATTTCAAAAGAACTAGTAACAGTATTCTAGGTGAGACTGGTGACAAAAGAACTAGTAACTGTGTTCTAGGTGAGACTGGTGACAAAAGAACTAGTAACTGTGTTCTAGGTTAGACTGATTTCAAAAGAACTAGTAACAGTGTTCTAGGTGAGACTGTTGAAAAAAGAACACCTCAAGGCCTCCCTAATAAAGCTAAATGTTCATATTTTGCTGGTTTGTGCGTGGACTTGCAGCTTACAGATGGGCGAGAAGATGTACATCCCTGTCTAACACCATATTTCACTGGGGAACACTCAGAGGATACATTACTGAGGATAACGCTGTATTCAAAGTGATTCTAAAACGTCTCTGTCAGTGCAACAATAAAGGTACTCCATAAGATCTTAGGATAGTCCGTAGGGTGTCATGGTTGATACTGTCAAAGGCCGTTTTGATAAACAATGGGCAGTTCCATTTTAGAGTCTGCTCTATGTTGTTTCTCAATGCAAAGATCTGATCAATGCATCCTCTTATCTTCCGGAATCCCGCTTGCTCTTGCCTCAGCTTCTTATCAATAGCTGTCTCGATTCCTCCAAGAAGAGTTCTACAGAAAAATTTGCTGGGATGGAACAAGAACAAGTGTAAGATGGGAGGTTTATAATGAGTCCTTTAGCCCAGTCACTCGAACAATTCAGTCAGGACTCTGGTAGTTGTTCTGAGGTCGGCCTTCACCATGTCAGCATGAATGGCGCTGGTGAGGGTTTGGCGTGTATATCTGGCAGGGGTGGTTCAGGATTTCACAGAAGTGAAGAAGTGAAGTCCAGAACTAAATCAATGGTGCAGCCTAAGTGCAGCTATGGAGCAGACACAACTAGCCTAAGTTTACGACGTATAAGGCTTTCTACGAATTATTGCTCGTTACGACGTCGTAAGTAAGCTCTATGAAACCGGTCCCCGGTAACGATGTGCATCTTGCCTTACTTCTCGATGGGTAACCCAGTTAACCCTCAAGCGACTGTGTGATGAAAGACTGCCATACATTATACAATGAAAATACATTACAGTAGTTAATTAATTAACGCTCGCTGGTATACAATTATATATTCTGCTTAATTTCATAAGCGGCTGTTGTTGTTTCTTTTTTGTATCAGGTGCTGGTGGCCTCAGTCGTGGAACTCTGCTTGTTGTTCAAGACACAAAGATACACGTGTTAGAAATGATGCCGTCCGGGAGATATAACATAACAAGACAACTAATCACTGGAGGACGTAAGTAACATGCCACAATAACATTGTGCTTGACAAGTTGACAATGATCTAATTTAACAAGATGTACATTGGGAACATACTACATGGACTAAAATTCTAAATGTTAAAATGAGTTATATATTTCCACAGAATAATCATCGTTACTGTTGTAAGTGTATATTTTACTTTTGACTCTCATGTATATTACGTTTAATAGAGTGGTTCTGTGTGGGAAATATAATAATTAATGTGTGTCACTATTAAGAAATAATTTCAAAATAAAATATGAGAGGTAACATATAGTTCAGGGGCCAGTTTCATAGCGGCTACTTACGACGTCGTAGCGGGCGATAACTCGTCGAAAATCTAAGACGTCGTAAAGTTAGACTAGTTGCGTTTCATGAGTCTGCTCCATAGTTGCACTTAGCTGCACCATGTATTTAGTAGGCGTAACTTTACGCTGGTTGAAATATTTACGGCATGCTCCCGAAGTTGAAAATGTACGGTATGCTCCCGACACGCCCACTCTCAACATTATTATTTTTAATGTATACACTGGATATCCTTTACATTCATCATAGCTTCCCATTTGCTATACGAACGACAAAGGCACAGCTAGAAAGAAAAAAGGATGTTCAGACACAGCACAAATACAGGGATTCCCCATCGCAACGTAAGGGGGTCAATGCTAGTGGCGCGAATGCTAAATTGGTCTCATGAAACCGGCCGTACGCTGCATTGTCTATTCGCTGTTAGCTACGACCAGTAGACCGCGTAATTGCGCGTAAAGTTACACGGCTTCATGAAACTGGGCCCAGTTTGTTTAAAACACCAATTTGTTTAGAACAAGCATCTGTTACTTGTTTCATTGTGTTTCAAGTTTAGATTTATATATAATTAAACCCAAAGAGTGCAAACCTTGATTTGCTCAACATTTGCATTGATCAAAAAAATTGTTTGTATATTTTCTTTACTTTTCGAAATAGCATGTATTTAGATTTAGTTATGTTCAGTGACAATTTATTTATTAAAAAAATTGTCGTCATTTATATGATCGCTGTAAATATTTAATGTATTTGATAGAATTGTGGCATTAGTATAAATGATTAAATTGGACATTGTGCTGGCTTGTCAAACTAATTTTAATGGGGGTCGTAAGATTGAGTCCTTTGGTATACCTGTTGGTATTTATAACATATTTTATATTGTAAAATTCCATATAATTTTATTGTCTACAATTTGTTAAACGTGTACAAGGTACACCATAATATTTAAATGTGTAAACTATAATGAAGAGTTGATCAATGATATCAAAGGCTTTGGAAAGATCCATATAAACAATAATGGGCATTACATACTCAACCACACCGATGGTCAAAAACGTTTGATTCTTTTAAGTTGGATTGTAATGGGTCAAAAATATTTGTACAAAACGTTTGAAACAGGTGGTAGAACAGATATAGGCCTATAATAAAAAAATCTTAATTCATCTGTTCATCTGGGAAGATACATGTTGTTAGTACTTGATTTGTTAATAGAGTTACAGATTGTGTTACTGCAGGTTCAAGCATTTTTAGCCATTTGGTAGAGAGACCATCATATCCAGTACTACTATTGTGAACACTGAACACGTGTCATTTGCTAACTGCTATAATACATGATTGTAGGTCACATGAGAGCCGTCACAGTGGACGAACTGTATGGCTTTGTGTACTGGAGTGATCCAGGTCAAAATTCAGTGAGACGGGTAAGACTCGACGGCTCCAATCAGATGACCATCTACGGTAAGTTGATTTGTTTTACAGATCAGATGGTGTGGTTTGTTCTTTTATGAAACACCCAGTAGTGTTGATACAAAATAATAGATATGATGATGCGATATATGGTGATATGCGTGTATATATATATATATATATATATATATATATATATATATATATATATATATATGTGTGTGTGTGTGTGTGTGTGTGTGTGTGTGTGTTATATGTGTGTGTATGTATGTATATATGTATGTATGTATGTATGTATGTATGTATGTATGTATGATCTTTTATTTTATAGCTATTACATAGGTAATATTTGAAATATCAAGTACCTTCATGAGATTATAAAGTCAATTTCATATTTAAATAACATATTGGGATGAAGACAAAAGCAGTAGTCATTTAGCAAAGCCTCATAAATTGGTGGACTATATTACAATATAATTAGGTCCACTTCTCATTTGCTGTACTAATTGGTGCTTCGTGGCTCAGTTACAAATGATGTCTTTCACACCCAGTTAGTTCAGGCACAACTTTATGCACATTGTAGGCAGTCACTAAAGCCACGTGCTTGCTTGGAATGGGTGAATAGTGAATACTACATAAGTGGCAACTTAACATTTGGCAGACCTAGCTTCAAAGCTGTGAAAACCAAGATTTAATCTCTTTAGTCTCTTGAATGAACTTGGTGAAGTTGATAAAAGTGGTATATACGTAATTACGTATGCAATGCTATTACAGTGTACATCAGCTGTGAGTACAATAGTAGTGAGTACCTCTAGTCCTTCGGGTCGAAGGTCCAGCGGACTTATGGCATCATCCTGGGTGCGCCGTCTGCAACCAAATCAAATCAAATTATGCATTGACGATTCATAAACTACAGTCACGATACATATGAAATATTAATCTGACTGACTCATTATTGTTAAGCCATCTAGGGTCCTCTAACTCCTAACAACTGGTATATTTTCTGTTTTCGTATTTCCGTTCCCAAACTATTCGGTTGCTTTTACTCTAATTTTGCATGGACATGTCTGAGCCAGGAGGTATCTTCATTATATATAAGATATTTGTGGTTGATTAATCTTTCCTAAGAGCGTCCCAAACAACAAAATGTTAAAATGACTCACTCAAGGCCAGGATTCAGAACAGCAGCGGTGCAGGACTTTCCCAGCCTTCCATTTTTGGTGGGGCACTTTGACTAACACTTTCAGTAACCCAGTATAGCCCTGTAAAAAAGGACAGTTGCCTTCATGTTTTAAATTATATCTTCAAAAATACTTATTTAAAAAAATATAAGTTGTGTTTATTTTGGTGTTTGTTTAATTATCTTTAACATGGTGTGATGTTGTGATTATACAAGTTGTTTTGTTACCTGTGAGTGACACGCTTAAAAAAAATATTCTGGAATTTTAGAATAAAATGTTATACACTGTTATATTCCAGGAGTTCTATATGCACAGACAATGACAACATGTCTATTGTTGGCCAATTTTTACTCTAATGATACATTCAAATATATCCTTTACAACTGTTGATTTACTCAATATAAAGGAGCAATTGAGACCATTATGGGCGTATAAAGCCGTATCATCTCTTTGTTTATAATATTTATAATCCACGACAGTGTGAACATATGTATAACCTGGTAGCTGAAACCGAGAAATGTGAACGTACTGAGGCCTTGTTTAAGATAAAGCAATGATGTGAAATCAATCTTAAGTGACAAATAGATTATTAAATTACAAGTGATTTCTACATTTGCACTCAAACTGTGTGCAATAAAATTAACAAAACTACTAAAATGACTATGTGACATGTGGGTGTTTGTTTGTGCGTGTGTATGTGTATGTATCTGTGTGTGTGGAGGGGTGTAGGTATGCGTGTGTGTGTGTTTGTGTGTGTGTCTGGGTGTGTCTATGTGTATGTATATGTGTGGATGTGTGTGGGTGTGTGTACATGTGCGTGTGGGTTGGTGTATGTGGGTGTAGATGTGTGTGGATGTGTATAGATGGGTGTTGGTGTGGATGTGTCTGAGTGTGTATGGATGTGTGTGGATGTGTGCGCCGGTGTATGTTTGTGAATTTGTGGGTGTGTACGTGTATATGTGTGTATGGATGTGTGTATGTGGGTGTGGATGTTTGTGTGCATGTGTGTGGGTGTGGATGTGTCTGTGTGTGTATGGATGTTTGTGGATATGCGTGCGGGTGTATGTGGGCGTATGTGTGGATCTCAGTGTGTGTGTCTGTAACCATGTTTGCAAAACATTATTGTCACCAAAGTATATACTAATTAAGTTTTTTAGCACACACTGTGGTTAGTATACGTTCACATATTAGGTCATGCTAGTAAATGTCTTTTAATAAAATACTTGTTTTA
>OZ024857.1:41204215-41236715 GCA_964017155.1 Oasisia sp. SBJ-2009 | reverse complement strand
TAGGGACAAATGTCTTTGTTGCATCAATGGTGAGATACCGTTGGATTTTCCCAATACTTCTCCGGTGGTAGTATCCAATGCGACATATTAAATGTGCATGCCTGCCTGCTTGCCATGTAGATTGTACACACATACGTGTACATATTTATAATTATGCCGACACGATTTTGTGTGTGACCTGTAAGCTACCACCTGTCTTCAGCGGCTACCTTTGTTGGGCTAGAAGGGCGTTCGCGCAAGACAATGTTTTATTGTACATAAATATGTCTTAGCTAGCCCTGTTTTATGTTTCGTAAGGAAAATGTATGGCCTAGTGCATCCGTTACCTCATTGGAATTAAGTTTTCACTTTCGTCGAAGCTTCCTCAACACTCTCATCGATTTGTCATAATATTGAATTGATTACTTACATTATTCTTCCTTGGCACATATTGAAGGTTGATTCATGCCAATTATTACAACTGTTTAATGTTCGTTTCTTTGGGATTTTGTTAAATCTGGTATTTTGCCCCATCCCATGGAAAATGGAACGTGATAGAGGTTGCTAGTTCTATGTCTGCCTTAAGCATTTTGGCTTTACTGTTGTCTTGGCCAGTTGCTGTATCAGTCTTCAGGGACATGATGACCTCCTCTTTAGTTGAAAAGTCCATATTGATGTCAATGTCTTCTTGACTATATCCGCCTTCTTCAGGTGGTGGTCTATTCACTGCACGCTGCTGGGTCTCCAAAGTTGTTTCACTTACCTGTTCTCATAACTTTTCGCCTTCCAGTTAGCTTCTCTAGTCATCTTGGCACCTAAAACTATGCACTACTTCTCATTAATTCCATTGTCTTTATCTTCCTTTAGAATTGTAATTTTCCATAAAGGTTAAAATGTATTTTTCCAAGCGTGGGTCCTTCGGTTTGTTAACATCATGACGGCTTTTATTCATTTTCAACCTGATGTTAAATTATCTAAATACAAACTGTATTTCTGTTTGTAAACTATTTGTGTTATAGCAAGGAAACGCATAGAATGTTCCAACTACATGGGCAGCGAGAGACGACAGGTCCACAACACAACTGGCAATCCTTGGGGTATCGCAATTCAAGATGGCGTGGCTTACTACACAACATACTTACCACACAGGTAATGGACTTTGCAGCTACACTTGCCTGTTTACTACTAGAGCGGACTCTTGGTAATATGGACACCTACCAGCCTGGTGAACAGAAATGGCCCTAATAGTCAGGTGACCATTATACTTAATATGGGGGTGCAAGCATATAGGGCATTGGGAACACTGCATAGATACAGATTTAAATCGTGTCATCAAATATTGTGTTGATATCAAGTTCAGTGTAGTTATTTATTAATACATTTGCAGGGAATTTACATTTTATAAAATGTGAAGTGATGTGTAGTGTACATGTCTAGAGAATATTTTGTAATGGGATTCAATAAAACAAACTGTATGTATGATAATATGAACATAAGAAATTGCATGCATATAAATGGAACGATGCAGCAGTTTTCTCAGAGAACCTACAGCAATCTGTTCACAACGTGACAGGTTGCATCAGTTTGAACTAGCTATATCATTGATCTGCACGGTCCAGTGGTACTGAATGGTATATTCAAATACTATTACTTGAGATTACCACTGAGACATCAATATACATTTTACCTTTAAATATTAATTGTATGCACCACCGAAACAATATGTATCGTACATGATTACATTTCAAATACCACTGAAAGAAGATGTTATCATTGAATGGTCCAATGGTATTCCCAAATACCATTGAGAAAACCACTGAAGTCTGATTTATTGTTGAAAAGTATGTTCAGATACCATTGAGAGTACCATTGAAACATGTTTTATCATTGAGTAGTCCAATGGTATTGTACGGTATTCTAAAGTACCATTGAGAATACCACTGAAGTCTGATTTATTGTTGAAAAGTATGTTCAGATACCATTGGTAGTACCATTGAAACATGATTTATCATTGAGTAGTCCAATGGTATTGAACGGTATTCTAAAGTACCATTGAGAATACCACTGAAGTCTGATTTATTGTTGAAAAGTATGTTCCGATACCATTGAGAGTACCATTGAAACAAGTTTTATCATTGAGTAGTCCAATTGTATTCAATGGTATTCTGAAATACCATTGAGAATACCACTGAAGTCTGATTTATTGTTGGAAAGTATGTTCCGATACCATTGACAGTACCATTGAAACAAGCTTTATCATTGAGTAGTCCAATGGAATTCAATGGTATTCTGAAATACCATTGAGAATACCACTGAGAATAATATATACCACTGGATTGTCCAATGGTCCTGAATGGTATTACGAATTACCATTCACAGTACCATTGAGTCCAACAGAAATACCATTGAATAGCCCAAAGTACCATTGAGCCTACTGAAATACCATTGAATGGTCCAATGGTACTGAATGGTATTACAAATTACCATTGGGAATACCACTGAGTCGTGCTGAAATACCATTGAATGGTCCAATGGTACTGAATGGTATTCAATGGTATTTGAATGGTATATTTGTGTAAGGGAGATTAGCAAGCGGACGCACAGAGTAGCATGAAACTCGAGGATAAACAAAGATAACACGAATAAACGTTCCCACAATGTTACATTATCGCCGTGGTTTCGAACAGGGTAACATTAAGTAATGATTCTTCATAAATGTTCCAATTATTAGTATAATTAAATAAATCAACAGAGAAGTCTGGGAAACTGTTTTTAACATGGCCATAAATGTGCTTGTTTCAACACAAGGATTGTATTATTATGGGATATTTTAAACAATGGAAACATCTACAAAATATCAGAGTGTGTGTGTATGTATCTATATCTATATACAACATTATATAGATATAGGTAGGCAGACAGGCGGACAGGCAACATATATATATTCATATCAAAAGGTGAATATCTTACTACTCACAGGCGCCTGTTGTGCATCTACAGAACAACATATGTCTAGATGAGCAGAATTAGTAGTTATGCTAGTACATTAATTTGTTTTCTTGCAGGGTTTCGTCACTGCCACTGATAGGAGGATATCCGACCATTCTCGACACGGGCACTTTCAACACAACCACGTTCTGCGGCATTGCGATACTGCATAGAGGTCACCACTGCCCTGCAACTGGTATAAAGGAGTTCTCAGTTCTCAGTTTATTGACTCCAAACAGCCCAAACTTGGGCTAACGCAGGAGTTTGTAGTGCTTCTTGTGCGCATGCGTTTGATATTATGTTTGTTTGAGTTTGTTTGTTTGTTTGAGTTTGTTTGTTTGTTTGTTTGTTTGTTTGTTTGTTTGTTTTACAGGCACTTTAGGTGATTGGGTGTTATGAAGGGGAGGTTCGTGATTGCTGCTTGAAAAGTTATTGGGTTATCTATTTCAGTAATATGTTGTGGGATCATATTCCAGATGCGAATTGCTCGGGGGTAAAAGAAGAACGCTGCAGTGTTGATGCGGCACCTGGTGGCCATGTGATGGCCACGGTTTTTTGATGGTTTTAATAGGCCTGGTAGTAGTGTGATGTTGATTATGTTATTTAAGATTTTGTAAAATGTCATGGCTTGTTTGATAATCCTGCGTCGCTCAAGAGTGGGCCATCCAAGGGTGGCTATTAGGTCTGTTCTGATTGTTTGGCGTCCATGGTCGTTATTAGCAAATCTGGCAGCACAGTGCTGTACCTTTTCAAGATGTTTAATTTGGGTAGTGGTGTGTGGATTCCATATAGGAGAGGCATATTCAAGTTTTGGTAGTGTGAGACAGGCACACGAGACTGTTAGCTGTATGTCTTCGTGATATATTTGTACAAATACCTGTACGTGTGTTGATGTATGTTTGTCCTGCGTACAATGTCAACATGAACCAACAGCTCGTGCACTCGAGGAAATAACTGCTGTACTGCAAGTCAACACGGTAAGAGGGAGACAAAACACTGCCGTCACCAACAGACACCGTCCGCCCACTCCTGGACATCACGTGGCGAGAATCAAGCATTTAGTCCTGTATACTTACAACATCATTAAAATTAACTGTTGATATAGTTTCAGAATGAACCAAGGAGAGATGGATATGGCAATTCCAGGTAACACAGCCAAAAGGTAAGGACGCTACATTCCTGGAGATAATGTGATTGGCACTAAAAGTGACACGTAATGGGTACACACTGATGTGCAATCATTGTTGTTATGTCTATTTGTAGATGTGAAGTGACACAACGTAGTAGTCACCTGTACCAATGTGACGGTCAACACACAGACTACCAAGACGGTCCAGTGTTGTTATTCACGTTGTATTATTCATTAAGTAAATATGTATTGTATATATTTGCTATAGAGAATATGTGACAGTTGCACAGATTTATATTAAAGGTTAATAATTTGTTTAATATGTTGTCTGCATAAATAGAAATGTGTGGTTTCACATGAATGTAGAGATCATTGTTAATGTGCATAGTGTTATTGTAACTGTGACAGAGACCCCATGTGGGTCCAAGCTTCAAGTTGGAGATCACAGACCATAGGGCACATAGAAGACCTCCATACCACAGAAGACAGAAGTTGCTGTATGAACAGACGGCAGTAGAGGCAAGTGACCTGTGTTGTTGTCCCTCTGACTCACTCTGGTCAGTGGGGCACTGGCCATGCTTTGGTTCCTATATTTCAATTTATTTATCTCAATTTTCTTGCAATACTTTATACACAATCTTCAATTCCCTCGGTATGTTGCTCTTGTACTCCGTCCCTCTCCCATTATTTCTGTCCTCTCATCACAATCTCGATCTTCCTCGGCTCCTTTTCGATCACTTCAAGCAAATGTTCATCTACTTAATCGTGAAGCTTTCCTTTACTTAAGCAAACAAACTGTCCTCTAACTAAATAATAAACTAGACTGAAATGAAAAATAATAATAATAACGAATGACACGTACACTCTGAAATCAGCACAGAATGTCAGCTTGTCATAATGTTAATTAAAAAGTGTAATATAATTTGCAACACTTTACTTGCGTTTGATATAACCAAAGCATAGCTACATAGCTACAATGTATTCTTGCCTAGAGACTGCACAGATTAACCTTATAGATAGACTGAACAATGTAACCTTATCCACGGTCTAGGTGCTATATCATTGGTCCAGATACTGTTTCTTACAGAATGGACAATGTAATAATATCTACAGACCAGGTAACATAACTTCTCCTTTCCCGTAACAAAAACGTGTCAACAATCCAAATACCAACATTTGTGTCAACTTATATATAAGCTAGCCAATAGATATCGTATTGTGTCATGTGAAGTGCAACTTAAAAATGGCTGATTTCAGTACATTCCTCCGAACAGCACGTCTCGATGTTATTAAGGGATATGCAGTTATATGCATGTGATGAGGATCATATCCATTTTTCTTTTGTATTGCCTGCATTGATTGATTCTGTTACTGTCTTAGCAATTTAGATCAATGGTAACCTCAGCATCCGCAACAGTTAGGGAATATGTATCGTCTGACCCCACATCTTCATTAATTGGAATTATATGAAACTCGTTGAATTAAAATACATCACACCAGTGCAGCCTACTTGTACCATTTGCTTAACTTACAATGCAACTGTAAGTCGTTTTCTCCTGGATGTCGCAGGAGGACAAGGAGAAGATCACAGATCCATGGATCAAGAGATTCAGGGAGATCTTGGACATGGAGGACAGGGACAAGAAAAGATCACAGTTCCATGGTTCGTGGCGTTCATGGATATCAAGAAGGGCAAGACAGGTAAAACACACGACACCACAACCCACGACACCACTCGACACCACACCAGACACGTCACCACAAGGACAAGGAGAAGATCACAGATCCATGGATCAAGAGATTCAGGGAGATCTTGAACATGGAGGACAGGGACAAGAAAAGATCACAGTTCCATGGTGCGTGGGGTTCATGGATATCAAGAAGGGCAAGACAGGTAAAAGATCCCAGATTCGCGGAGCACTTGCTTCTTAACTGCAATCGGAGAACAGCTGAACAAAATAGTAGAAGAGCCAATGCTATACCACTGATTACCATTTAATACCATTAAGAACCATCATTCAATTATATTTCGGTAGGACTCAGTGGTACTCGCAACGGTAATTTAAAGTACCATTCAATACCACTGAACGGTACAAAGGATCCACGATATCATTCAAAACATCATTCAGATACCATTCAAATACCCTTAGGACTAATCAAGTACCCGTTAATGGTATTTGAATTGTATTTGAATGGTATTTTGATGGTATTTGTTGTAAAGGACAGTAAGCTATGTTACCCGAGTATTCAAGAAACAACAAAGTTAGTCCCGTTGGAACATTATGTTTTGTTGGCACAATAAATCATGTTAATGCCGTAAGTAATGTTAAGACAGTAAATCGTAATGCCAATATATCATGCTCATAGAGTAAGTGATGTCAACAGAGTAAGTCATGTTGAACAATAAATCATGTTGAAATTGTAGCCATGTTGTCACAGAAAATAATCAACACAAGTATCAACAAAGTCATGATGACAAAATAAGTCTGTTAACAGAATAACTGTTGATCTAGTCATATTCTTCCATGTGGATTAAAACCTGATGTCACAACATGACCAAGAATTGTTTTGCAATACGGGAATATATTTTATAATCAACTATAAACCTACTATTAATGGTAACATAGCATATGTGGAAAGGCAGTGTTAGTTGATCCACCGATGTTTCCCAGAAAACTACCGAAGTGACTGCTTGGTTCTGCCGAGTAATGGAGTACCGTGGCTCAACTTACCCCACATATAGCGCTACTTTCTCCACCTGACCAGCCCTCTATCATATCTAGTCATATATTCACTTTAGACACATTTGTTGCATAAAATCTATGAATAAGCACAGTTTGTTATGAGTAAACACAATTTTGAAACAAGATATAACTTTACTGTAAATACAGTGTATTTATTTTCACTCAGATATGATACATGAACCTGACCTGACCTACCCACGTGATACATCTGCACCACAGACGTGAAAGGTACAGGCACAACCACGTCTCATAATTCAACGACGCCCCATACAGTGGAGGTTCCAGTGGACACAGACCAACTGACAAGCGAGTAGCCGTTCACAGGTGAGAGTAAATACCAATAAAATATAGGACACAGTACCATATAAGTTGTTTGTAATATTATATATAACATTATATTAGTTTCTATCAATGGTGGTGAGATTGAACAATGTCTTTATAGAACACTTGCTATTGAAATTAACATGAATGTCATATCATTTCAACAATATTAACGAGGCTTCATTCGCCTGTAAGGTTGCAGTACCTAAAATATAATACTACATATAATGCCAATACTCAAAACACACTTTTGTATAAATAACATGTCACCTTTACATTACTATGACATAATACGCACACACTTTAAAACTTATGAATCCATATTTCAACTTGAGAAGACCAGTGTGATATTCACATTAATAGACAAGGTACTGCTTCAGGGACATATAACGTATCCATACTACTTTTATAAAATGCCATTACATACAAATATTACAAGACAGCAAATGTAAGATATTTGCATTTATGAGTAGTACATTCATTTTTCATCACAAAACTTATCACAGACTATTTATAAATCATTGCTTTTCATTTGAAAGCAGACCTTGCTTGAAATGAGTATTTGGAATATACAACCCGAGAGTACCATGTTTACAACAGTGTTAAACTGCTTTTCCAGTTGAACTAATCCACCGTGTCAGTCCAGGGACAGGCGAGACAAATCCGACTGCGCCACTCACTGAGAGATGTGATGTAAACTTGACTTGACTTGCACCGAAGTCACACAAGACATCTACTCCCGCGGACACGAACAACTAACGATTTAGACGAAAATGACTGGTAAATTACTTCTGGACTACGTTAGCTGTGCACAAGAACTTCTGGTGCTGACATCAACGTGACTTTTGAAGAGGTTGTGGTGATGAATCAATGAAGGATTGATACATATGATAAAAGTGTCGGCGCCTGTTGAGACAAAGGGCATAATTAAGAACTTCACACTGGTTGAATAGTGCTATATTACTCTCGTTCTGCAAAGCTGATGTTCGGTCGGTCAACTACAGGGGAAGTTGGACTGTTTCTTGTGAAACTCAGTTGGTTCACAAACTGAAAGTAATTATATTAGTGGACAGAAACATGAGTGTTTTTTTAATGACAATGTATACTAACATTGGATACGTTCATCACTAATATACAGTCATGTCTCTTTTATCAAGTCTTCAATAATCCGGTTGTTTCACAATCCGCACTTTGGCAGGGATGTCACAATAAGGTGTCTCGCTAATCTGCGTGCTTCCTTTATCCGACCAAAAACCTTGGGAACCAAAGTGTGCCGATAAACAAGACGTCACTGTATGATGGTGATTGATTCAATTATATTACATGGAGTGTGTGTCAAGTGATTAATTGAATGCTGATATATATATATATATATATATATATATATATATATATATATATATATATATATATATAATCAGTAATCACTCAATTAATTAAAACGCACACATAATTATATATATATATATATATATATATATATTATAATATATATATATATACTTTCAATGTCAATTTAATGTTTGCATTAAAAATGTGTATTATATAATTATTGATATACGACGATTGGACTTGCATCATAGGTCTTTATTCACAGTAACAGCACAGTTTACAATGTTTACCACCCTTATATACCTAACAAAGGGGTCGTTCACAGGGGCGTTGACCAGGCTAGATAATCTGCAACTATCATGCTACCATGAGTGGGTCCTGGCCTACCATATTCTTCCCTCCTTATGCTGTTTTACGGCTAATCACAATCCCCTTTCTTTTAAGGATTCCCAACACATTTGAATAACAATTTCGCAACACATTAATTAATATATTCTAATTATATAACTTACAATAACCCTGGCCTACCATACTCTTCCCTCCTTATGATGTTTTAAGACTAATCACACTTCCCCCTTTTATAAAGACTTCCCACATATTTGAATAACAATTTCCCAACTAGAAAAACACATCAACATAATCTAATTACATAAATTACAATAATCTTTACATCAAACATATAATACGCTTACACATTTACATCACACATAAATAAAGGCATTACGTTACAATACATTAAAATTGACAACATGTTACAGTATATTATCCTTCATTATACACTATACACCACACTACACCACACCGTACTACACCACACTACACCATACCACACTACACCACACTAAATTACACTACACTACAATATACACCACACTACAGTACACTACATCACACTACGCCACACTACACCACACAACACCACACTACACCATACTACACCACACTACGCCACACCACACTACACCATACTACACCATACTACACCATACTACATCATGCTACACTACACATCACCACACAACACCACACTACACCACACCACACTACACCATACTACACCATACTACTTCATACTACACCACACATCACCACACAACACCATACTACACCACACTACACCATACTACGCCACACTACACCACACTACACCATACTACACCACACTACAGCACATTACATCATACCATAACACACGACACCACAACCCACGACACCACTCGACACCACACCAGACACGTCACCACAACACAACACACGCGACGGCTGGCACGGCACGGCACAAAGAGAAGAAACCAAAATTAAAATAACAATCAACAGGTAGTGTTGTTCAAATTAGTGTCTTCTAAACGATGAAACATAAAAAGAAACTTTACGCTGGCCTAATGATTAGACACAGTGCTGTACAAAAGCCTATATTCACCTTTTTGTACTGCCATGCCGTGACACTTGGCTGTTGATATTGTGGTGTTGTCGTTATGTAATGCGATGCCACTCGTTAGTGAGATCACATCAGACACACGTCAAGCACACGGGAGGTTTGTCGGTCGGACAACGTGGAGTACATTAACACGGCGTACTAATGGCTCGTTCCTTGTTCGCCTGGAGGTACATGACTAGCAGCACGTATTCTTATCATCCGTGTCATATTTATATTTCGTAAAAGTGTCTACAAATAACAGTATATATTTTATATATGCATGTGTGTGTGTGGTGCGCGTGCGCGTGTGCAATATATAAATACCGCAGTGTTTCAACATATGCCTAAGCATAGTAACACCCTTAGCAGTTGTATGCACATCACCCTTGCCTAACAACTGAAAATTGTACTTTGACCATGTCAGGGTTAAATGGGTACAAAGGTCTTCTACTCTTTTATTAGTAGGCATACAGCAGAACACAGGTTCCACAAATCGGTTGTTTTGTTGGCGTGTCGAGTAAATGGAGCTAACTTATGATCGATTCATACAAACGGATCTGCTTGTACAAAGTTGTTATTTCTTTTTTGTGTGAAATTAATTTAGTTATATTATCCTCACTTATATTTTACCCTGTGCACATGCACTCCGTAGTTGTGGCAATAGGTCTGCACAGAGCTGGGCGAATTACTGCGAATTAAAACATGCGTTTCTTTTTCGTAGGCCTGACAAGTAAAAAGTAAACGCCTTTTACTTGTTTATTTTATACGTAGGCCTACTGTTGCCAATGCATAGATTTCTCGTTCGTTCACTGATTAATTACCCATGGCTTACCATGACAAATCACGGTATACCATGATGGAGCCAATGTTATCTGGATAGTGTTACTTCCTACTCGTTAACTTGCCAAGTGACTTGCGTATAAAAACAAAATTCAGTAAGTTAATTATCCGATGTAATATTTACAGCGATCGTCAGGTGGAGCCACGGTATATGACCATGACATCGGTATCCGTGAGATGGCAACACATGCGCTGTACTGGCTTTGCAGCAAGAACGTATAATTTGTGTATATAATATACAACGAAAAACGTCACGTATTATTTCTACAGTTGACCATGCACTGGATAGTCAACAAAATATATCGTCCGCTTGGCATAGTTCGTTTCATCGCGAGATCGTGTGCTTTTAACATATATTAACAACTGAAAGACCTCGATAAGGTAGGGTTTATTTTGGGTGGTATTTTCCAACAGTAATATTATTAAAAGTTCTTTGTCGCAATGTTCCAAATCTCAGTCATTTAGGTAAATTAACCACTTCTATATTCCATTAATAAATAATAGCTTGATGGAGCTAAATGGGCCTTTGTCTATATACGTACATGTTTCAGGTCTGCTCTCGTAGTGGCTAAGGTGTACAGCTTCGGACTATCGACTAAGAGCACCCATGTTCGAATCCATGAACAACTGCGGTGTTAAAACTTTTTTCACTCTGCATTGCTCCAGTTCACTCAGTTGTATATATGAGTATTTGGCTATATAGAAAGTGGTGGATATGTACGAAGAGCCTTCGCCCATTAATTCTTGAATATGGCTGGATGCTTCTCAGAGAAGTTGAGATGGTGTCTGATTGAACAGGTATGTCAGGGAAGTGTAACGCGCTTTGAGCAATTCTGAGGATTGGATACTGCGATATATAAAAACTTACCTTTTTTACCTTTTACCAGAGAGCCGCGATCTACCGCTGTGAGCCAATGAATGGTCTAGTGTTCGAAACTACAATACAGCAAGCTTTGTATACTTTGTCATGGTAATCCCTCCATGGACAAAGTCGTGTAAACGCCTGATGTAAATATATTTAGAAGTACGTTTGACTTTACCCTAATCCCAACCATAACTTTCAACCTATCCCTAAACGAAATATTAACCGCAAACCCTTTCGCACACCAAACCAACAATTTGTGTGGAGGGGTCGCACGAAGCTCTGTTGAAACATGGGATGTCATTATGTGTTTCTGTACTTATTCGTTACACCTTTGGTAGTGCACAAGCGGCCGTGCATACACACACGCACACACGCACGTACGTATACATGCACGCATGCACGCAACTACACACCTATGTATGTATGTATGTATGTATGTATGTATGTATGTATACACACATACGCATATAGACATATGCACATATACACAGTCATACATAGTCTGTCTGTCTGCCTGCCTGCCTGCCTGCCTGCCTGCCTGCCTGCCTGCCTGCCTGCCTGCCTGCCTGCCTGCCTGCCTGCCTGCCTGCCTGCCTGCCTGCCTGCCTGCCTGCCTGCCTGCCTGCCTGCCTGCCTGCCTGCCTGCCTGCCTGCCTGCCTGCCTGCCTGCCTGCCTGCCTGCCTGCCTGCCTGCCTGCCTGCCTGCCTGCCTGCCTGCCTGCCTGCCTGCCTGCCTGCCTGCCTGCCTGCCTGCCTGCCTGCCTGCCTGCCTGCCTGCCTGCCTGCCTGCCTGCCTGCCTGCCTGCCTGCCTGCCTGCCTGCCTGCCTGCCTGCCTGCCTGCCTGCCTGCCTGCCTGCCTGCCTGCCTGCCTGCCTGCCTGCCTGCCTATATATCTCATCAACCACGATCGCCTCCAGTCTTCGTTACCATTATTTAATTGTATCTTATTGCGAAGATACATCCTGACCAAATACGGCCTTCTTGAACCTATACAAACATACGCTAACTACTTGTGTAAGACGATTGAATTAACGCAATGAAGCATGACATGCCCAAATATTTTACTATATTTTACTTACTATAAACAGTTTACTATGGTAAACCATGGTAAATCCATAGTAAATAATAGTAAATCACTATATGTTATATTTTACCATCCTTTCACCATAGTAAATATGTACGTAGACATAGTAAACCATAGTAAATTATAGTAATTCATAGTAAACTACGGTGTACTACATTTTACTATGCTTTTACCATAGTAAATTCACATGAAGATGTAGTAAACTGTAGTGAACTGTAGTAAATCCATAGCAAGCTATAGTCAATCATAGTTTACACATTTTTTCCAATACTGTGGTAAAGTCATGGTAAGCATGATAAACCATGATATCACTGATATAAATTAGCATATTTAACTAGATTTTGATAAATGAACATCAAACCATATAGCAAACCATGATACAACAAAAGTAAATTAATTATGACATAAGCATTTTAAATATATGGCGTTATTTTAAATTGTTAATGCAAAACTGTCTACCACGGATATATTATGGCTTAGCCCAGACAACTAATAGAAAACATAGTAAGCCTTTAAAATTCCCATAGCATACTCTATTTTTATCATACCTGCTAGAAATGTAATATGGTTTACTACAGTCAATTTACTATGGTTTACTACAGTAAAACGCAGTGTTTTTTTGCGGAATATTTACTACGCTTTGCCATAGTAATTACGATGGTTTACCATAGTATATATATATATATATATATATATATATATATATATATATATATATATATATATATATATATATATATATATATATATATACTATGTTTTACTATGGTTAATACAGTGAATACCACATTTTACTATGGTTTACTACAGTCAATTTACTATGGTTTACTACAGTAAAACGCAGTGTTTTTGCGGAATATTTACTACGCTTTACCATAGTAAATACTATGGTTTAACATAGTGAACACTATGGTTTTCTATGGTTTACTACAGTAAATACCACATTTTACTATGGTTTACTATAGGAAATACTACGTTTTACTATGATTTACTACAGTGAATACCACATATTACTATGGTTTACTATGGTGAATATCACAATTTACTATGGTTTACTATAGTAAATACTACGTTTTACTATGATTTACTACAGTGAATACCACATATTACTATGGTTTACTATGGTAAACTGCGATAAACTGTTGTGTTCAAAGTTACTTTTTAACACCAGTTGTCCATAATACAAAATAGTATATCACATTGATGGTGCTATCTGCAATCATAATAAAAATCATAATAACTTTTGATGTGTCATGGTTTACTAGCAAATCATGATACATCAAAAGTAAGTTAATTAATTAGAGCATAAGTTGTCTTTGTTTAATGCCTTTAAATTACATATATGCATAACGTGTATATATATATATACATATATATACATATATACATATATATATATATATATATATATATATATATATATATGTATATATATATATATGTATATATATATATATATATATATATATGTATGTATATGTATATATATATATATATATATATATATATTAGGCTATTACACACACATATATTATATACATACAAATGGATGTATATATATATACATACAAATGGATGTATATAATTAATGTTATTCACAAATAGACTACTGTATGTATGTACGCACACGCACACGCACACGCACACGCACACGCACACGCACACGCACACGCACACGCACACGCACACGCACACGCACACGCACACGCACACGCACACGCACACGCACACGCACACGCACACGCACACGCACACGCACACGCACACGCACACGCACACGCACACGCACACGCACACGCACACGCACACGCACACGCACACGCACACGCACACGCACACGCACACGCACACGCACACGCACACGCACACGCACACGCACACGCACACGCACACGCACACGCACACGCACACGCACACGCACACGCACACGCACAACACACACGCACACGCACAACACACACACACACACACAACATATATATATATATATATATATATATATATATATATATATATATATATATATATATATATATATGTATATATATATATATATATATATATATATATATATATATATATATATATATATATATATATATACATATATATATACATATATATATACATATATATATATATATATATATATATATATATATATATATATATATGTGTGTGTGTGTGTTGTGCGTGTGCGTGTGCGTGTGCGTGTGCGTGTGCGTGTGTGTACATACATACAGTAGTAAGTAACCACTAAGTAGCCACTCAACTTACTCAAGCCAGCCCTTATCAGTTGGTTCTCATTTGTTGCCTGGCATTTATTTATTTAAATCAAAGTTCAAGTTAGCTGACTAATGCCATTGGCGTGTCAGAATAGGGAAGCATAACGTAACCATTTGGTTCAAGGTTTAGTGTTTTTTTGATTGTGGCTTTAATCACGCGATCTGCGTAACTCGAGTGTCAGGCGCCTAATGACTATATATATGCCACGACGCAATAGTCCGGCCGGATGCACATTGGTGTGTACAATGCACGGTGTGGTTGTTAACAGACTATGAATATGAAATTAAAATCGAATACTGGATTGTTGTTTTGAGAGTGGATGTGGTTCTACATTATACACGTTTGGATTTGTCGATATGCTGGCGACGTCGGGATACGAGTAAAGGGAAGAAACGTCTGTCAAAAACGGAACAATCAAAACAACAAGCTGGAGTGTATGCTCGGGAAATGATTATAACCTGCGAACGGTCGATCGGAGCGGGAAAGGATATAAACCAACAACCACTAAGAAGCCTGAGCGAAAGACACACAACTCACTTTGTGATCGAAATCAGTTAATTGGAATCAGTGTTAAGAGAACAGCAATAATTGTCCAACGGTGTATGCTTGTATAAAGCATTAGTATTAAAATGAAAAAGAAATCACGATGGAATATCAGCTTAAAAATAACACTTTTGAAATGGTCGTTGTTCTGGCCAGCAGTGTTGTACCCTTGGATATATGGACTAATGGATACTAGTAACTGCTTGACCGCCAAGATGTTCCTTGTAGCGGCGTCCAAGATAACGGTAAGTAGTTTTAAAACTATCACTGTAATATTGGTCGTATGATCAGTTTCGACTAGTTATAGGCTCTTCCAGATTATTTCACAATGTTCTATATTTCATACATTCTCACAATATAGTATGATTACACGCTGTGGGATGTTTGTATATCAGACCAACACCAGTTAGTATGGTTCTTTAAGATATTAGTAATTGTGTGACCAGATTAAACCAGATTGCCACCTAGATTGCTAACTTTGGCTTATCGGGAGTCCAACCTATCTATCTAAGTGTACTTCGCTCTTCTTTTGTTTTTAAACATGTTAACACTACTACTATAGCGTCTACACAAACAGCTGACAATCGGTTCCATTCCGTTACTGTTCTTTGTGAAAACGAGTATTTTCTTATATCTAATCTACATTGCATCTTTGGTAATATAACTCCATGTCATGTAGTCCTTCTCCCTTCTTTAACCAAAGTATAAAAATAATAATAATATAATAATATATTTTATTTAATATAGCGCCACATCCAATTTCAAATTGTTCGTGGCGCTTTATATACATTAAAATCCTAAAATACAAATACATACCAGATAAAAAAAACACCTAAATATATATACTAGTGACATATATAAAAATTATAATATATCAATATAATAACACGAATTATTTAAGCCGAATAAATGTGTATATGAATATATATATATATATATATATATATATATATATATATATATATATATATATATATATATATATATATATATATATATATGCATAATAAATATATAAATAGGTTAAATAAAATAGGTAAACATATTTCTGTCAATAGTTTCATACCCATTGAATATTTGAAACACTTCTGTCTGATCCTTTCTCAATTTCCTGGTTTAAACTGTTATTAAACCACATTCTTTTAGACGCATTTCACAACTAATATTCCAGAGTTTTGGTATAATTGTGGTTGTTATCCTTTGTACCCTTTCTTGCATATTAATATCCTTCTTGCGATATGGCCTCCATGCTTGTATACAATATTCTAAATAAGGCCTAACTATTGTTTTGTACAACGGTATTATTAGTTCGTTTTCCTTGTACACTATATTTCACCTAATTTCGTGTGTGAAGGAACAATGGAAATAATTTAATCTAATGCGCTTTCGCCACAATTAAATGTTTTCATGATGTCTCTCGCTAGGTTGTGGTTTTACCCGAACAATTTTCGATTGTTGTCTGATGAACCAAGGCGTGTGACTTCAGTATCCGTGTAATTAACCCCAACTATGTACAGCTGCAGTCGTTTACAACCGATCGGCTAAACTACTAGTTGACCGCACCTTGTAATGCCAACGGTGTTATTTACAATTAAAATATTTCTTCACTTTTCGCGCACTACTCGACAAATCCATTCCTGAATAACCGAGTACTACAATTGTTATTCTTTTATTTTATTTAAGACAGATGACTCATGTCAATTTGAAATTTACAGACCAATCTGTGTTCTTCCTGCCATTTCTAAAGTATTAGAGAAACTAACATATTTGAACGAAATTTTTTTTTAATGATAATCTGTGTGGTTTTAGAGCTAAATATTCAACAGAATCCGCTGCGCTTGAGCTAATTGATAGAATTGTGACTAAAATGGACAAAAACGATGTATCAATTAATGTATTTCTCGACCTTTCAAATGCATTTGAAACTATTGACAATAACATTTTACAAACTAAATTAGCATACTATGGCCTAAATGGATCAGCCTTGCAGTTGTTCAACGGCTACTTACAAAACAGAAAACAATGTACTGAAATTGAACAAGTAAATTCAGACATCGTACCCATAATATTCGGTGTCCCACAAGGTTTTTTCCTAAGATCACTATTATTTTATCATTTATATAACAGATTTTTCACAAGCTAGTCAGTTATTTAATTTTGTTATGTATCCTGATGAAACTGCATTATCTACCTCTTTAAAAAGAGTAAATGAAGTTAACTTTCTAGGATTGACTTACACACTAATTAAAATTGGGGAAAACACACGGAGAAAATATCACATAAGTTATCGTATTATGATTTGGGGATATCAAAGAAATATAATTACAAGCATCCATAAAATGTGTTGCCAATAATAACCTTAAATAAATATAACTCACACACGAACCGCTTTTCAAAACAATTTAAACTACTGAAAGTAGAAGATATATTAAAGTTACAAGAACTAAATTTATATTTTAAATATATTCATAAACAATTATCTCCATATTGACTAAACTGGATAATTATACGAAATATTAATATACACACTTATAATACTCGTGTAAAAGATGACATACATACTTTTAGAACTAAGCATGAATTGGCAATGAAATGTACTAGATAAAGCCTTCCACATGCTATAAATAACACCCCTGATATAGTAACAATTAAGCCACGCTCACAGTTTGCACGGCTTTATATGCTATATAAAAATATGTTTGCTAAATAACTACAGTTATATATACATATACTTCATCAAACTGTTATACATGTCAACTGAATCAATAAATACAATATATTGTTATGTTCATTACGTTTAGCACACATCCACATCACCACACCTTTACACTTCAAACAAACACTTCCAAATAAACATGAGATAGACACCTTGTATAAAGGATCATATTACTTTTCACCATGAAATTATGGTGGCTCCTATAACAGCGACATTACTTTCTTAATAGGGGCTACCGACCACAATTTGGAAAAGGTACATGATTGAGGGTATTTTGGTAAAACAATAATCTCTGTAAGTACACACGTTTATAATTATGTATTGTCGGTATATTGCGTAGACTAACACTAGTATGTAAACATGAAATAATATGTGTGTATTTATGCTTATATAAATATACTAATTAAATTGATGTACTTACAACAAATATTTGGGTCAAGCATTCTTATTCGTGTTCTTGTTCTTGTTCTTGTTCTTGTTCTTGTTCTTGTTCTTGTTCTTGTTCTTGTTCTTGTTCTTGTTCTTGTTCTTGTTCTTGTTCTTGTTCTTGTCCTTATTCCTATTCCTATTCCTATTCCTATTCCTATTCCTATTCCTATTATTATTATTATTATTATTATTATTATTATTATTATTATTATTATTATTATTATTATTATTATTATTATTATTATTATTATTATTATTATTATTATTATTATTATTATTATTATTATTATTATTATTATTATTATTATTATTATTATTATTATTATTATTATTATTATCACTATTATTATCACTATTATTATTATTATATGTATTTCCCCTCACTTCATAACAGTTATTAAGATATGGAATGATGAGAGTGCAGGGTATATGACGCATGACTATTTAACAGATCTTCTGCACACTTATTAATGTATATGATGAGGCCTCGAACTTCCGTAGCCACTCCATTACTGCTTCTCTACTACCCAGTTCTAGACGCATCACTATCGCGAAACGAATCTGTAAAAGACTTTTTTTTGTAATAATTTAAATACTTCGGACGTATCACCTGTGAACTATGAAGATCTCACATAAGCTGGGCTTTTCCTGTACAGTATGATTGACTTGTATGCTAATTACTTGTCTGTGAATGGATCAGCCATACATAGTAGATATTTCATTCAATCAATTAACTTACATACCATCATATATCATATGTCAACTAATATTTACTAGTAATTAGTTACTTTGTAATGTTATTTGAAATATATGTGCAACTTAGATTATTATTATTATTATATTACTGTAATTACTTATTACTGTAATAATTATTATATTACTGTACTTACATGGCCATGACTTGGTAATAGGTAGCAACTCACAATTGTAATTTGTGTAAACTATTTCGTATAACTTTTAGTGATGTGACATATCATTTACACAGTAATTACACAACTGAAGCCTAAGGCTAACGAGACAAAAATACAAAAGTCTTGCTGTGTCTATGATGATGATGGCAGCTAGTCATTGTAAGTTGATTTATTATGCCAGTTCTTTTTCACAAGATTAGTACTTAGTTGCTGTTGGTCTACTTTACATTGCTGCACATCACGTAATCAGTCATTTTAGTTTAATTACGCCTGTTCAGTTCGTTGAGATGAAACGCGTACAGCAAAATAGTTACGAATACTTGTTTTCACCATGTGTATAAGCACAAGCAAAACCACGTAGAAACACTGTCATGTGTATCGTGTAAAGCAGAGGCTGTCCATGCTCGTTACTCATTGGTCGAAAAGTATCATGTGGCAGAACTTAAGTAGGTTAACCACTCACGTACATGTTGTGGGTTGCTCTTATTTTGGAATAAGGTTTAGGTGTTGGGTTATGGTTAGGGTTAGGTTGAAGGTACGTTTGACAAGACTGACATTAGCTGTGGTATATGCATTTGATGGGCACGTATATGTGAATGACGTGGCCTTGGCAAGAAGCCACAACCAGAACCTAACGTGCTAGTCGGTGATTTGAAAAGATGGCGGCACCCACAGAACATCGGCGAGTGCAAATGATTTTTTTATTCCATAACAATAATTTATTTCGGGTGGTGAATGTCAGTATTTAAATAGGAAATGATACTGTAGCTGTATTTCTTCGTGCAATCTAGTATCACATGTATGGTAGGTTGTTATCAATTCGTCCGATCCCATGCGTTCTCGTCCTTATCGTGTATTGTATTTTGTCCATTGATTGTATCAATCATATTTATCGAAGTCCAAACATAAGCATAGAAGAGTATGAGAAAGAACAAAACGCTATAACAGAAATGAGTAAACAGGACTGTATTATTATTATGAGGGATGTTAACCATACAGTGGAACTCTATACAGAGTACTGGGACTATGGATTAACAGTTTTTTTTATTAAATATAGTTTCCCTTCTCATGTGTTAGAACCAACCAGGGGCAAGAACGTGTTGGATATAGTTTTGAGCTCACAGAAGAAATGTGTTGACAATGTCCATATATGTGACTCATTGGGGTGTAGTGATCACAGCCAGATATATGTTATCATTAAAATAAAAGGAGAAAGGAACAGACAAATACGAAAAAAAATATTTTCACACAGGAAAATGTAAGGAAATTAGGACATATTTAGCAAAGATAGACTGTAATAACACACTGAAGAATAAGACAGCAACAAAATGCTGGGATATCTTTAAAATGAAATTGTTTGTATCGTCGATTTGACTCTTGAAAAAACAAGCGAAACGCTCAAAAAATACATCGCAAGAAGCCATTAGAAAACTCAAGTGCAAGCAAATGATGTGAAAAACACATATACATACTGGAAGTGAAGAGGTCTACACCATTTATAAAGAAGCACTTAATCAAGCAGCAGCTGAAATTAGAAATTCAAAGAGAAGCTATGAAAAAAATTAATATAAAATATGACAGAAGAGTTGTTATGCGTATGTTCAAAGTAAACATAAATTTCAAGATGCGGTCGGTCCCCTAGAAGGTAGGGATGGAATCATAATAACTAAGGGATACTTAATGGCAGGAAACCTAAATGAGTACTTTATTTTGGTGTTTACCAGGGAAGATATTATTGTATTACCGATACCAGAGACTACATTTGAAGGGAGAGAGTCAGACTATTTAGGGTAACTAATTGTAGCCCCAAAATGATAGCTTCAAAAAGGATATGAAGGATAATAAATCACATGGAGTGGATGGGATTCCTCCTAAATTCCTACTGTAGATTGTAGAACAAATTAGCATACGGCTTGAAACAGTGATCAATTTGTCATTAGAGGAGGGAGTAGTTCCTTTAGAATGGAAAGAAGCAAACATTATACCATTATTTTAAAAAGGTTCGAGAAACAATAGACCAGTGAGTTTAACACCGGTGATGCACAAACTATTAGAAAGATTAATTAAAGATCATTTGATTGATTTTCTGGTTAAAAATAACTAGATTAACCCATCTAAACGTGGATTTCTAAAAGCAGGGTCAGTTTAACAAACAAGTTATGTTCTTGGAAGATGTCACAAAGTATGGGAAGTAAGGACATGTCCGCACACTTAAGGTGAAACAAGCTATAGATAATGCACTGTGTGTGCTAAGAGGGTGATATTTAGTATTCAGAATAAGCAATCATATTACTTTGTTGTTAGTTAGTTGAGAAATCGCATATCCCATCTGATATTTAAATATTTGGTCAAATGTAGAGTCATAGCTTTGTGCGGACATGCCCCAGGTTACGGGGCATATCCGCACACTGTATGCGGTTATGCTCCAGGAATGGCGAAACAACTGCTGGTCTCACAGAGCTGACTATTAACTGTAACAATAATATGTATTGGTATGTGTACACTACTGACACGTGCATTACTAAAAAAAAACTTACAAGAAACACCAGAGAACACAAATCAACGGTTTCAAGTTTTCATATATAAGTAAAGTTTAGAAAATACAGTGGCCTTGAATCATAGTCCACGTTTATTCCTTCTTGAGAGTCAAAGCAAACAACAGCATGATTTTGTAACGGGGAAAGTCAAAGTTTGCAACCCAGCTTGTCTGAAGCCTTCTAGCTAAAACGGCATAGTCTCGTAAAGCGCAAAGTCAAACTCAAAACTCAGTTTGTCGGCTGTGCGAGCATGGCTTTGAATGGACTAACGTAACGTACGGCCAAAGTTCTATAATATATTATAAATTATACATCATTTGTCATCTTGGTTATTTTAGTCTATGAGCAATGTCCAATTAAGCTTTATTTCTTTAACTGAGCTAATGATACATAACATGGAAAATGTGATGTCAACACGATATAGCGATGAATGATATAAAATGTTTGATAATATTAAGTAATTATATAATACTCATCATATACTATATCAAATAAAAGTTTCCTATAATATTTGTGGTAAGCAACTAAAGTATCTAAATATGTATCTAAGTAGACTACATAATATTATAGGCACCGAGGCATAAAATACGTTTGCACAGCGGCTGGGGCATGACCGCACAGGCCTGTGCGAACATGCCCCAAGCATCCAGCACGTGAATAATTATGAATTGCGCGAAAATGCTACTTATGAAAGTATCCTTTATTTCACACATCATAAAACATTAAAATGCAATTTTGAATTATGAAAGAAAATTTATATGCACGTCTTACAGTTAAAGTAATACACATAACAGCATATGAGTAAAATTACATTAGTGTTTACGAAAATAGCATTTCATGTCATAACTTTTTACTTATTCACTTCTATCAAAAAGTATATGCAAGTGGTTGATTTGGGGGGTAGACGATGCCGCTTAGCATGATTCCACTAACCAGATGTTACGCGATGCGCAAATAATAGGGTGTGCGGACATGCCTCAACGTGCGGATATGCCCCTACTTCCCCTAAGTAGATGAAGGATCACCAGTAGATATAATCTACTTAGATTAAAAGCCTTTGACAAAATGCCACATCAAAGATTACTACTTAAACTAAAGGCCCGTAGTAAAGGAAATGGCATGATTAACTAGATAGAAAAATGGCTTATTGATAGAAGATAAAGAGGGAGGGGATGTTTCAAGCTGGAAATCGGTTTTGAGTGGAATACCACAGGGATAAGATATATATATATATATATATATATATATATATATATATATATATATATATATATATATATATATCAATGATTTGGATGATGATATAACAAGCAACATGTTGACGTTTGGGGACGATACAAAAGTGTTTCGATAAATTAAAAGTGATGCAGATAGACAGCGTTTGAGAAGTGGCACATAATGTTACACCCGATAATGTAACAATCGCCTGTTAATGTATTAACATCGCCTGATAATGTAATACACTTGCTGCCAGATAAAGTAACAATGTTTGTCTGGTAATATAATAAACTCCTCTTGTCGGATAATGTAATAAGGTACATATTTCACGTAGAACTTGATCGTTTTCGTGGATTTCATGTGGATTTCTTGCACTTAGTCCATTTCATCTATGTCGCCTATTTCACAATACTGCCATTTTTATTATTGGATAGTAGTATACTTTTTTGATTAAATCCAATATATTCGAATGTAAGGATCCGGTTTCTTGGTTCGTGTTAAATAAAAAGAAATCACCTCTCAAGAAACCTTTTTTCTTCCGAATATATCGACCTATCTCACGGTCTTCTTCAACGGACTGAATTTCCCGGTTCGTGTAGTGTCACATGACTTGCATCATGTGACACACAAGCTGTAGCATGACCGGTGGGAGTTCCTGACCACTGTCTCTGTTGAAAACCGTGAGATACTGTCGATATATACGGGGAAGAAAAAAAAAGGTTTCTTGACAGGTAACGTCTTTTCATTTAACATGAACCAAGAAACCGGATCCTTATATTCGAATATTATACGACAACATGAACGAGAAGTTGTGAGAACACTACGGAGGCTGGAAAAAGTAACTAAAAAGCTAGCGGGCTGGAAGAACCACCGCCATTTCAACACCCGCTGTCTCCATGACAACGTAATCCCAAAGAGCCTAAAACTTAGATCGACGGTGAAGGGAGTAAAAGCGACAACAATCGTAAGAAAAACAGAGAAGAAGTTGCTAAACATCAGAATATCCCAGTGCCATTTCACTGTGAATACATTACAAGACGAAAAGGAAGCACTAGAAACGAACGTGCGTACGACACTAACAGAAGCGTAAATGGCGGAAGTGAAAGCTTTCATTGATCATGCGCACGCACTTACGAGAAACGCGGGAACGGAAGTACGATCAGCTATCACGACAACGACAACAAACTGGCCAAGGCATGGACAGTGGACAACGGGATGACCCAGATAATATCACAGAGAGGTGTGTCATTAATCTAGCTGATAAACAGTTAGACAGGGGCGATGTTAGCCTGTTGAAGAAACGGCTAAATTTTGCGGTCACCCCACAGAGCATCCCCATCGACGATTTAGTTACGGCAACAGAGACGGCCTGTCAGAACATAAAAAAACAGGGCCGACTGGTTGAGAAGTAAGGTGGCCAAAGCGGTACCTAAACACAGTTCCAAACAGAACAGACCAAATGTGTCACTGGAAGAGAGAAAAGTACTCCAAAACTTAAGGTATGATAGAACCATAAACATCCTACCAACTGATAAGGGGAGGGCAACGGTGATTATGAGCGCTACAGGATACGACAAAAATCAGGGCTATAAGCGGATGTCAACACCTATGAAAAATTGAAAAGGGATCCTACAAAGTGTACAAAAGCAAACTAGTTAAAGCAATGAAAAAGTGGAAGCGGACAAAAACGATAGCACATGTCCTATACTACAGGTTCTACCCTACGTATTTAGTAATATAATAACTGTATTTTAAAATACATATTATACAACACTTTAAAAATCAGTTGTAATTAGACCAGAATAAACGTTATTGTGTGTACATTTCGATGCGTCTAGGATATAAGATCTAGTACCCCGTAAACTCCTGGATTTGTGACGGAACATAGCACCGAATTCGCTGGCATTAAATTAATTGATGTTATAATAACAACACATGGATAGACATGAAGTCTCACTGCCGCTATCTTCAGATAATTCTGTCTAGAACAGTCAGAAGGAAAACACTGAAGAGAGGGTTGCAGAATATGTGGTAGCGGATGACAGCGATATCACTGATGGTGACTGAAGCAGTTCTGACATTTTATTTATAGTAAACAATCATTATAGTATAATAATTATTAGTAATTTGCAAAACTGTGTAATTCATCAATATCACATCACGAAGTCAGCGCATTGGTTGATTGGTTTGTGAAATACTTTAATAAAATTGCCACAGTATTTCACAAACAAATGATTTTTATGTAACATTGTTACAGCATTTTGCAAACACATGAATTTATTATTGTCATGACGTGATCTTAATAACATACACACCCGCACATATCCAATATACTGTATACAATACATTAAAACTCCACTTCAATATTCTCATGTGAATGCACAATGTCCTTATTACACATCTATTTATTATTCAGACTATTATAAATTGCATTGCAGCAAGCATATCTAAATAGCTTTATTTACATAAATTATACAAATCGCATTAACATTTTAAATTGGAAATTAAATCATTATATTAAAAGGATGCACACATCACGTAACATTCTGTAAAAATAAAAAATAAATGGGTTTGTAACAAAGATTTCGAAGATAGAATGATTTTTTTATTTAATATGTGTCAATGTGTGGCCATACAAGTATAATTGCTCTGTTTAGGTTTGAATTGCAAAATTATTTTCCGATACCTGTTGAACTACGTATTACTTACCTACTACCTATTGGTCGAACGAACGAGTCTGCACGCAAATCGCACATAGACAACAGACCGATGGCGATACTCCCAACATTGACAGCTCTCGTACGTGGTCAGTCGTGGCTCATGCAGGCATCTGTCAGCACGGTCGGGCAAGCCAGCTTTCTCCAGACAATTGGTTTCATTGGTTATAAATCGATGTGCGTCGACATTGGGACGCAGTATCCACACAAACACCATGCCACATTCACACTGTTCCCAAAAGCAAAGATCCTCGATTCTATTAAACAAATTGCGATACATTGTTGATACATAGGACACCTATCATGTATAATAAGGCACCATATCTTTGTTTTTGCGTAGAAATGTCTAATAATGAAGAAAACCGGAAAAAAACGAATTTTACATGGGCTAGATAGGAGGTAATCAAATCACTCGCTTTGAATAAAGATGGTGATACGCAGTGTTCTATGTGGACGATTTAGGCACTGAAATTTCTTTTCAGTTTGTCTGATAAGTGAAAATGCTTCTGTCACCATTAATGTATACTTATATAGTATACAATTAGATATATGGAAATACAATATTAAATAATCTTAGCCACATGATCCCTGACACATTTCAATTTTGGAATGTTTAATGTGTTTAGGGTATATTGATAATATTTCATGTGTAATTTGTTATATGTTTTTACATTACAATAATCGTTTTTGGACACCCGGTACTGGTAGGCAATAGACAAGTAGTCAGCGGGCTGGGTACGATCAGGCAGGCAGGCAGGCAGGCAGGCAGGCAGGCAGGCAGGCAGGCAGGCAGGCAGGCAGGCAGGCAGGCAGGCAGGCAGGCAGGCAGGCAGGCAGGCAGGCAGGCAGGCAGGCAGGCAGGCAGGCAGGCAGGCAGGCAGGCAGGCAGGCAGACAATGATCAATATGGGTATCACAACGATTACCACATTATGTTGTGAAGAATCTAACATATACAACTGGTTTATAAGTTACAGCTCATAATCGAGGCACGTAAATCCTCCTATGAGTGGTTTGTTTGAATACTATATTTTGTCAACATATGTTTCACCGTGTGTGCACGTATGTTCAAATTTCATTTTCATCGACAAATTGTTGACAACAATTCCAAAAATTGTAGTTGGCTTAAGTTGATTAGATAAAGTTGATTAGATAAAAATCTAGAATCCTGTGAGATATTAATAAGTTTATTTATTTTAAAGAATGCTTCACTAAATGTCCTAAATTTCAAACTTGCTGCTGTAAGACAAAAAGTATTTGAGCTAGAATGCTCAAATGTGGGATTCTGGCGTACCTTAACAAATGTTCATGGAATAATCCTTGCCTGACGCAGATGTGCTTGTGGTGTGTCTATTGAAGTGTAATCTCTGAGACGTCATTTCCGTAATAAGTTTACTTAATAATGTTTAATTACCTCCCGTTAGTATAACATGATTACCTCATTAAATGTGTACCCAATTGTATCTCAAGATGCTTAATGATCTTGTTTTAATGCAGCCCATCGACCGTCGTCGAAGTTGGTTTTTCTGCAATTGAAGACCGAGCAAGTTTGACATCGGTGGAAGAGACCGACCTATTAGCAAGGTAAGTTAGTTGTATTGCGCGCTTTAGGGTGTGGTATTAGAGCAAATATATCTAGGTACCCCCCCCCAAAAAAAAAAGATGGGCTTTCTGATAGGGATGTGGCCGTCGTTCGTCACCTGGTCGATGCTAACCCCCATCTACGTACCCTTTGAAAGTAAGACCCCCTTCAAAAGGCATTTTTGGACAATTATTTCAAAATGATTATAATAACAATTTTAGTGATAGATTGCTGCTTAAATTTATGTTAATACTGTTTAAAGTGAGAGTCATGATTAACAATGATTACTATATGGCAAATGAAATGTTCATCTTTCAGAGTGACATATACTTGTTTTGTCGTGGGACTATGTGGAAGTCAAATGTATTTGATTGATCCCATAACTTGTGAACAAGGTTATGATACATGTGTCGAGTGATAGAGTGAAGGGCTTGCTCGGTGACGCTTGTAGCAGTTATTCTTGCATTGCCCAGAACGTTTGAGTAGGTCTTGACTCTCTGTCTACACACTCTCTATTTCTGTATATTGCCTTGTGATAATGTTAATGTTAAATATCAATGATGTGTGTACATTGCGGAATAGACGGTCAATGTTGTGCTGTGAGTGTAAAGGTTCACCTGCAATCTCATCGACTTGAATTATGTCTGATATGTTACTAAAGAGTGAAGGTTTTTCAATTAAGAGATTTAGACGTAACACATGCACTTGCTGCCTCATTGTGTTATTTCTGGATTATAATAATAAATACAGTATTTGTCTACGCCATATCTCCAGCAATAAAACCATTCAGAGGCGCATTACAATTTACATGAATATACAGATTACCTAAACATTTTAAATAGAGACGTAGTTGTAAAATAAATAGATCAAATATGTTCAATATAAATAAATAATATTAGTCTTTATAATACTAAAATACTAATTATACTAATACAATTAAAAAATAAATAAATAAATAATAAAATATTTCATAAATAGTAGTACATATTAAAAATGTTCGGATATTAAAAAAAATTCTTTCAAAGTGAAAATGCTATTTTAAATAGAAATGTTTTCAGTTGTTTCTTAAAAGAACTCAGGCAGTCTGTGGCACGCATGGCAAGCGGCAGATTGTTCCAGAGGCGTGGAGCAGCACTAGAAAATGCCCTTTCTCCCTGCGTACGCAGTCTGCAACGAGGAACCTCCAGCAGATGGGCGTCCGCGGAGCGTAGCGCACGGGTCGGTTGGTAGCGAATTAGTAGTTCTGTTACGTATGTTGGAGCTAGTCCGTGAAGGCTTTGAAACGTCAACAGTAACAATTTGTACTCGATCCGCTGTTTGATCGGAAGCCAGTGAAGACCGATCAAAACAGCAGTGATGTGTTCGTGTTTCCTCGTTTTGGTTATGAGCCGGGCAGCAGCGTTTTGTACTCTTTGGAGTTTGGTAAGAAGGTGGTCGAAAATGCCGTATAGCAGGCAGTTTCCGTTGTCAAGGCGAGACGTAACGTAAGAGTGAATCATAATTTCCGTTGTTTTCCGATCGAGAAGGTTTCGGATTTTTCCAATACAATGGAGATGGAAATAGGATATACGGCAAATGTGCTGCACTTGCTTCTGCATGCTTAGTGCATCATCGAAGTACACGCCTATGTTCTTTGCAACAGTGGACACTGGCACAACGATCCTCCCAAGTTCTATGTCCGGCATAGAAAGTTTTTGTGGCGCGCACATCACAATAATTTCCGTCTTTGTAGCATTGAATTTCAGTTTATTTATATTCATCCAATCTTGTAATTCTGCGACACAATCTTGGATGCGCGTGACTGCCTGGATTGTGTCTTCGTCTGAGTGCGGACTGAAAGCGAGATACAGTTGGGTGTCATCAGCATACAGGTGGACGTTTATCCCGTGTCGACGTGCGATATCACCGAGTGGAGCAGTGTAGCAAATAAACATGAGCGGGCCGAGAACGGAACCTTGCGGAACACCGAACACCACTGGACGTTCTGCTGATAATCTGCCGTGCATTTGAATACGCTGACTTCGGTTCACCAAATACGACTTAAACCACGCTAGACATGTTGCAGTTATTCCAAACCGATCTCTGAGACGGGTTAACATGATTGTGTGATCGATCGTATCGAATGCTGCTGATAGATCTAGGAGCACTAGTATGGCAGCCTTGCGCTCATCTAGTATACAGAGCAAATCATTGCGTACTCTCAGTAGTGCTGTCTCTGTGCTGTGGTTTGGACGATATGCAGATTGCATTTGCTCATATAGATCGTTGTCTGACAAATGTTTAGAGAAACGGACAGCAACGACCTTCTCTACGATTTTGGACACAAAACACAGGTTTGACACTGGACGATAGTCATGATTGGTAGAGAGTTATTCGTATTCAAAGTGATGCCCTGGACAGAAAATCTTGCTTCTGGGATTTGTCTGTTCTGTTGGATTTGTCATCATACTCAGAGTTTACTATCTCTTTGACAATCAAGTTTAATGCCAGAGCTTCGATGCTATTCGCTGCTTTTCGGAAGACTTCTGGATTTATACAGAGTATCCAAATTAATTACCTCAGTCGTGCTATTTCCAAATTCTTCCAAACCTTTTGTTCCCAACTGTGATTACAGCTGCTACAGCTTGGGGCTCAGAGATTTGGTAACGCTTCTTTAGCTTATCAACAGTCTAATAAAACTCAATCAAACAATTTGTAGACAACCTTTGCCATGGCAATGTATAGTTTAAAGTTATTTTCAAAACCAAAGAAATGTGTCTGAAAACGTTATAATTTCTAAGCGACTTACATAACGTATGTTAATTATCTCAACAAATAATGGTCAGTTCAGATCGACAATCATTTGCAAACAGTTCTTGTCATAATTTGGAAAATTACAATATCAAGGATAATTTGTATGTGAATTGATTACCAGACATAAACATTCACTTACCATTTCTTCATTTCTGATTATCAAGGCTATAAAATCAATATAGAACACGATATTGAAAAACTGACAGTTGTTTCTGAAAGAAAATCCATGTGGGTATTAAAAATAGTTCATACTTTTGCTTTGATAATAATTGTAATGAGAAACACACTCTGAAGCACTCTATTAAACCAGTTTTGACAACATTTTAGGGGTCATTACTTTCAGACTGTATGTACAGGGGGTAGGGATCATATGGCTGGTCAATAATTAGTATTTTGGTACTCAAGCATAACATATCTATTGTCGGGGGTATTCCATTAAATAAAATGAAAGTTTCAAAATAACACCACCCCCTACTTTAGTCGATGTCACCTGGAAACGTTGGCTGTAATGTTGCCAAACTAAGTTAAAGAACAAAGCAACACATTATGTGACGGCGACGTAGAACAGATGAGACATATTATTAACTTAATCTGCAAACATGAAGTAATATTCAAATACACCTCCTAAACTAATTTCTTTACTGGTGCAAATGTCACTATCAGAATGTATAGGCAACATAACTACTCGCACATACGTACGTATGAAACGTCGGAACCAAGAAGTCTAAGAAAGTTTGAACCCGTCAACAGTGTGGTGTGTGTGTGTGTGTGTGTGTGTGTGTGTGTGTGTGTGTGTGTGTGTGTGAGTGTGTGTGTGTGTGTGTGTGTGTGTGTGTGTGTTTGTGTGTGGGGGTGAGTGGGTGGATGGGTGTGGCTAGGTGTGTCTGTATGTATTTGTGGAGGTATACGTATATATGTCGGTGCGTATGCTCGCGCATATGCTTGTGAATTGTAAATGAGTGGGTGAGTGGGTGAGTGGTTAAGTGGTTAAGTGGTTAAGTGGTTAAGTGATTGAGTGAATGAGTGAGTGGGTGAGTGAGTGATTGAACGAGTGAGTGGGTGAGTGGTTAAGTGGTTAAGTGATTGAGTGAATGAGTGAGTGGGTGAGTGAGTGATTGAACGAGCGAGCGAGTGAATAGGTGGACAGGTGGGTGTCATTCGGACAATTTATTAAAGTTATAAGGAAAGAAATCAAGATAAATATCAATCAACAGGTAATGTTAACATTTTACCAAAAGTTGTGTTTCTATAGTATAATGGGATTGTTTCCAATGTAGATATTTGAACCGCATCTTGCCAGGACGAGGAGAAATCGGAACACACGCCGTAATCTGTCCGAGTGGCCATCGCAGGCTACCGCCACTGCCAACGATAGAGACCTGTTGCCCGGACCCTACACAGATATTGGTATCGTGATGTACGTTTATTATAATATATTACACTTGTTTGATATATACGATATTACTGTCATTCTAAAAACTGTGAAACTGAACACAATGTTTGAATTAAGGAACATTTCTAACATGCCCTTGGGCTCGTCAATAGATGAAAACGATATCCAATCGAAATTTTGCACAGAGACAAACGATGGATAGCCAAGTAGTCAACTAAGGAATGGCTGTCCGGAATGGTCTTGTCTTGTCTTGTCTTGTCTTGTCTTGTCTTGTCTTGTCTTGTCTTGTCTTGTCTTGTCTTGTCTTGTCTTGTCTTGTCTTGTCTTGTCTTGTCTTGTCTTGTCTTGTCTTGTCTTGTCTTGTCTTGTCTTGTCTTGTCTTGTCTTGTCTTGTCTTGTCTTGTCTTGTCTTGTCTTGTCTTGTCTTGTCTTGTTGGTATGCTGGCCAATATTCCTGGTGTAATCAAACGGTCAGGGTTGGGTGCGCATGCTTGTTGGGTTATTACTCATGTATCAAAGCTTGTCTAGACTAGAGTGGTTCAGGAATGTCAACAATTGCATGAAGTAGGGAATTCCAACTTGTTATTGTTCGAGGGAAATATGAAAATGTATAGCAGTTCGTACTGGCGTGGGTGGTGTTGAATGGTTTATTGTTAAAATGCCTTGATAGGCGTTG
>OZ024857.1:41094215-41199215 GCA_964017155.1 Oasisia sp. SBJ-2009 | reverse complement strand
ATCTGGCACAGCCTTGAGCTGGTTTACTTCATACCTTACTGACAGACGGCAAGCCATTAAAATAGGTAACTGCTTCTCAGACATGCTGCCCACCTCTTGTAGTGTTCCCCAAGGTTCTGTTTTGGGTCCGTTGCTTTTCACTCTGTACACAACACCATTAAGCTCAGTTATCCAGAGTCACAACCTGGATCATCACCTTTATGCAGATGACACACAAATCTATGTTTCTCTGACCACACCAGATACTTGTCGCTCCCTAAGCCAGCTCAGGGATTGTCTCCACGATGTCTCCCTCTGGATGAAAAATAGTAAATTAAAACTAAATGCAGATAAGACTGAATTTCTCATCATTGGTACCTCAACGCAGCGGGCAAAACTCAATGGCTTTTTCCCGACACATATTCTGAGTCAGAGTATCACACTAGCCGCCTCAGTTTTAAATCTCGGAGTAACGTTTGATGAAAACTTCAATTTCAAACAACATATCTCGAAAACATGCCGTTGCTGTTTCTACCATATCCGTGATCTTCGCCGTATCCGCCGGTTTTTATCACTTTCCGTTGCTAAAACCATCGCCACAGCTCTAGTAAGCAGCAGACTCGACTACTGCAATTCCCTCCTTTACAATACCGCAAACAAGGACATAGCAAAACTTCAGCGTGTCCAAAATTGTTTAGCAAGGGTAGTCACGCGTTCTCCTCGTTTTTCTCGCTCAGTGCCGCTTCTAAAATCACTGCATTGGCTACCTGTGCACTATCGCATCATTTTCAAAATTTGTACAATAGCCTATCAAGCACTCTCATCTACACAACCTAAATTCAATGCTAACTCCAACAAGAAATTCCAGACAGCTACGCTCAACCAGTAGTAACCCTCTTTACATCCCTCGGGTGAAAACGAAAGCCGGGACCCGAGCTTTCTCGGTTGCCGCACCAACAGTGTGGAATTCGCTTCCTGCCAGTGTTAAATCACAAGGTAATATAGTTTCATTCCGCCGACATCTAAAAACCTATCTCTTTAATGCTGCCTATCCTCCTTAGCCTCCTAGCTTTTCCATCCATCCGTTGACGACTCACGCATTGCTTTCGATTATGAGATTGATTAATCCCCTGGTTTTGTCGCGCCACTGAGCTTGATTTTCGAGGATATTGGCGCAAAAGAAGTTACTATTATTATTATTATTATTATTATTATTATTACGTTGCAAATGAATCAAGAGTACCTAACCGTACAGAAAATAATTTGTTCACTGGCCTTGGCAAAGTCAATAATGTATATAATAAACAACAGTGGGCCTAACATCGAGCCTTGAGATACGCCGATTGAACTATCATGTATTTCAGATTTTTCGTTCTCTACTTCAACATACCTCTTTTTGTTAGTTAAATAATTTCTAATTAAACTTAATTCTACTCCACTAACGCCATACTATGTTGTCTAGTAACATCCTATAACCCAAAGTAGCAAAGGCTTTTGAAAAGTCCAGCTAATATTTGTGGGAATTCCATGTCTATCCATGTGTTATTACTATCACATCAATGAATTGAAGGCCAGCGAATTCAGTTCTATTCGGGATGCTAGATTTTACATCCTAGACGCATGGAAACGTACACATAATAGCGTCTATTATGGTCTAGTTACCACTGTTTTAAGTGATGTATAATATGTATCCAAAAATGCACAGTAACGTATATGCAATTCTCGCCAAAATTGTGTTTATGTACCGCATCATATTTAGATTATAAATTTATTTGGGAATAACCCATCTCTAAATAGTGTTACTAATTGTATAGAGTTTGTGTATGCACAGCATCTAGATACTGTGCACACATATTTTGATATGGTATTTAGAAATTCACCAATATATATATATTCGTTGTGTCCAACGGGACGTGTGCGTTTCAGTAACATGTTGCCTTTAACCTGGTTGTTTATTTCCGAATCAGTTCGTTTGATATTTTTGTGTCGAAGCAAGCGATAATATAGAACGGTGAAAGATTTGATAGACATAATTTTTGAGTTCATGTTGCATCGTTCAGGGGATATACATCATGTAATATTTGAGAGGGTTTCCTTTTAGCGTCATATTATTCAAATTAGACAACTTTCCTACGGCCAATCAATTTGCTTGCTATGTTCACAATGCGTGCGAACTTTATTTGTATTGGTCATATTGCCGTGCCATGTAAATAGGTATTTAAATATCGAAATGTTTTCTATCAAATCTCAGTAGATAAGATAAATGAATTTGCTGACTGACGTATGTCAAAGCTTTGATCTAATAAAGCAGGGCAGACAGCGGATAGTTGTCATACTTTTTCGAATTTTCCCTATTTTATTCTTTATAATAAATGTTACCTTGAGCATTATTGTTATTAAGATTAGTTGCAATCTATAATTCATGTACGAATATTAATATCGATGTACCCTTATTAAAAATAGTATATTTTTTTATTCAAAAAGGTTCTCTTTTGTGAGTCTACCCGACACCCTGTTTGGTTGTCTCACACAATGTGGGTGTGTTTGTCACAAAATGTTATAAGCTAAGCTAAATGTTTATTAAGTAGCTAAACGCTATATAAAAAAGTGTCACGTTAAGCGTAATTAATAAATTTTACTCACACGCTACGTCAATAAAATGTTTGTTGGAATCGTAGACCATTTCAGGAAGACATATTTGGACATGAATAGGATAGGTACTCATTGTATGAATCTAACCAAAACGGTTTATAAAATACTGATCATAACGTAAGTATTCTATATTACAATTTAGTCAAGCACAACTAAAATTATAATAACGTATATATACTTTACTTTACATACACAAAACGAAATATTCAGTTGCGGAAACAAAAATTACAAATGGGGATTCATATTTACTAAACGATCATTGCAGTGTTCTCGCTTTCTAGGAGATGCACTACTTGCTTTGTGACAACCAATCCGTGTGATAACCAACCCCGGTTTCACTTATACAGGTACTTGAAGCTAACGAGTATTCCGACTTATCTGACAAGTTAGAAATCAGTTAGCCATACTAAGAAAGTGATATTTGGTATAATTCCGTCCGATAGCACGGGTCTTTTCACAGACAGGCGATAAGTCCTACATAGACAATCACATAGAAACTGCCTATTCCATAGAAGATTTACATCAACATTCAATATGAACGACAAATTTGCAAGACGCGTTGCGCCATTTTACTCACCTTCGAATGGAAATTGTTCTTCTCTTTGTTTATTTCGTGTAACTTGCTCTCTTTCCTACATCGCTGACGTGAAGATATCTCAGTCATGGAGTAGCTCGCCAATACTGGTATTGCCCGCCAACATCTTTATATACTCATGTTTTCCCGTCTCCCAAGACCACGGCCACGTGTTCCCGTTCCCGCGGTCTTTTTTGGTGTCTTTCCATTATCACGTCTACATGCCGAAAGCGTTCCCACATTTTTCTGTGTACTCTACGTCCACTCTTTATTGTAGACTACTCATATTCGGCATTGTTAAGATAGATCGGACGTTGGGGTAGACTACCATAAAGCGCGAACTTGTGGGTACAAGGGTATTACTCGGACGCCATAGTAGGCTACTCATCGCAAAATGGGAATTCTTCTCCTCACTGCTAGTTTCTCTTTTCATATACCAAGACATAAACTTTATATATATATATATATATATATATATATATATATATATATATATGTATGTATATATATATGTATATGTATATATATATATATATACATATATATATATATATATATATATATATATATATATATATATATGCATAAATAAATACCCGGACAGACAAATACATTCGGGTAATTGAAATGACAAAGGTCATAGAAGTGATATCTTGTGCAGTTTGGCCATTTGGCCTATTTCATCTATTTTTCATCTATTATATATATATATATATATATATATATATATATATATATATATATATATATTCTCGATACAATTATATATGCACATATATTTGGCTGATTTCGTCTACTTTTCATCTATTATATATATATACATATACATATATATATATATATATATATATATATATATATATATATATAATATATATATATATATATATATAATAGATGAAAAATAGACGAAATAGGCCAATATATATATATATATATATATATATATATATATATACATATACATATACATATATATATATATATATATATATATATATATATATATATATATATATATATATATATATATATATATATATATATAATAGATGAAAAATAGACGAAATAGGCCAAATTGATCGAGAATACATCTTACGAGAATATGTGGACACATATATATATATATATATATATATATATATATATATATATATATATATATACATATACATATATATATATATATATATATATATATATATATATATATATATATATATATATATATATATATATAATAGATGAAAAATAGACGAAATAGGCCAATATATATATATATATATATATATATATATATATATATATATACATATACATATATATATATATATATATATATATATATATATATATATATATATATATATATATATATATATATATATATATATATATATATATATAATAGATGAAAAATAGACGAAATAGGCCAAATTGATCGAGAATACATCTTACGAGAATATGTGGACACGAAAGTGTCAACAAACTACGTAATAAAACCTTAATAAAACATTCTTTAATCACCCATTTCTTAATCTGGCTTTCAAACTAGCATCGAACCGGCGAACACCAAGCCTAGCTGCGGCATTAGATACCCTAACATTACAGCAAACCGTCATTCGTAAATGGTGCGAGAATGTATAAAGTGGTGCGAAAATGTATAACTCAAAATCTAACTTCAGGTTTCGAATCAACATATTGGATTTAATCTAAAAAGATTTCTACTACCCATTAGTAAACATGGCAGTATTGCGAAATAGGCGACAGAAAAAATGGACTAAGTGCAAGAAATCAACATGAAATCCACGAAAACGACTAAGTCCTACGTGAAATATGTACGTTATTACATTAACGGGCGAAAGTTATTACATTACCAGGCAAGAGGAGTTTATTACATTAACGGGCGAAAATTATTACATTATCGGGTAGCAAGTTTATTACATTATCAGTTGATTTTATTACATTAACGGGCGGTTGTTACATTATCGGTTGATTTTATTACATTATCGGGTAGTTATTACATTAACGGGCGATTATTACATTATCGGTTGTAACAAACGTCATTAGCTGCCGCTGTTGAGCGAAGGACAAGGCATGCAAGGAAGGCAATTGTAGCTGTTACCGTGAAGAACTCAGCTGCAAAATCTACTGCATCTGCACAGCAGGTGATGAATGCTGCAACCCATTTTTAACAAGATTTAACAAGATTGCCACCTAGAGAATCAACTCTAGATGGCAGGTGGACAAGGAAGCCGTTTGGCTTATCGAGAGTCCAACCTATCTATCTAAGTATACCCTGCCCGTCTTAGGTATATGTCAATTTTATTTTTAAACATATTAACACTTCTAGCACCTACACAATCAGCTGATAATTTGTTCCATTCGTTTACTATTCTTTGGGAAAATGAAAATTTTCTAATATCTAGTCTACACTGCTTCTTTGCTAATGCAACTCCATGTCCTCTAGTCCTTCTCTCTTCCTTGACCGTGAAAAAAATATTTCTGTCAATATTTTCATACCCATTCAATATTTTAAAAACCTCAATCTGATCTCCTCTCAATCTTCTGGTTTCTAGTGTTGTTAGACCACATTCTATTAGACGCATTTCATAACTAATATTCCTGAGTTTTGGTATCATTTTTGTTGCTCTCCTTTGTACTCTTTCTAGCATATCAATATCCTTCTTGCGATATGGCCTCCATGCTTGTATACAATATTCTAAATGAGGCCTAACTATTGTTTTATAAAGCGGTATTATTAGTTCTGTTTCTTTGTATACTATATTTCGCCTAATTAATCCAAGAATTTGGTTTGCCTTCGCTGCTGCAATTCCACACTGCTCTGATACCTTCATGTCAGCACTAATGGTTAAACCTAAGTCCTTTTCCTTTACAGTAGTATTTAGTACAGTACCACCCATTGTATATTGTGCATTTTCATTCCCATGTCCTGTGTGGAGGCACTTACACTTTCCAAAGTTAAACAGCATTTGCCATTTCTCAGACCATTCTATCAACTTATTTAGATCATCTTGTAAATGCTGTCTATCTGCATCACTTTTTATTTTCCTAAACACTTTTGTGTCGTCCGCAAACTTCAACACCTTGCTTATTATGTCATCATCCAAATCATTGATATATATTAAGAATAAAATAGGTCCCAATACTGATCCTTGCGGTACTCCACTCAAAACAGATTTCCAATTTGAAACCTCCCCATCAACTACTACTCTTTGTCTTCTATCAATAAGCCATTTTTCTATCCAGTTAATCATACTATTTCCTATGCCATGGGCCTTTAGTTTAAGTAGTAATCTTTGGTGTGGCACTTTGTCAAAGGCTTTTTTAAAATCTAAGTAGATTATATCTACTGGTGATCCCTCATCTACCCACTTTGTGACATCTTCCAAAAAACATAACATATTTGTTAAGCATGACCTCGCTTTTAAAAACCCATGTTGAGATGTGTTTATCAATTTATTTTTAACAAGAAAATCAACCAAGTGATCTTTAATTAGTCTTTCTAATAGTTTACAAATCACCGATGTTAAACTCACTGGTCTATAGTTCTCTGACTTGCTTCTTGATCCTTTTTTAAATAATGGTATGATGTTTGCTTCTTTCCATTCTACCGGAACCACTCCTTCCTCTAATGCCAAATTGAACACTGTTGCAAGTGGTATGCTAATTTGTTCTACAATTTCCAGTAGTAATTTGGGAGGAATCCCATCCACTCCTGGTGATTTATTATCCTTCATATCTCTTATTTTCATAGCTACCATTTTTGGGGTTACAGTTAGTTGTCCTAAATAGTCACACTCTCTCCCTTCGAACTTAGTCTCTAGTACTGGTAATGTACTAATATCTTCCCTGGTAAACACCGAACTAAAGTATTCATTTAGGTTTTCTGCCATTAAGAATCCCTCCGTTATTATGTTTCCATCACTACCTTCTAGTGGCCCGACCTTATCTTGAACTTTCTGTTTACTTCGAACATACGCATAAAAACTCTTGCTGTCATGTTTTATGTTGAAAGCTATTTTTTGTTCATAGCTTCTCTTCGAATTTCTAATTTCAGCTGTAGCTTGATTAAGTGCTTCTTTATAAATGGCATAGTCTTCTTCACTTCGAGTATGTCTATATGTCTTCCACATCATTTGCTTGTACTTGATTTTTCTAATGGCTTCCTTCGATAAGTGTTTCTTCTTTGACCTTTTCCCCTGTTTTTTCAAGGGGACAAATTTGTCAACGACGCAGTCAATTTCCCTCTTTAAGATATTCCAGCATTCTGTTGCTGTCTTATTCTTCAGTGTGTTATTCCAGTCTATCTTCGCTAAATATTCCCTCATGTCCTTATATCTTCCTTTGTGAAAATTTTTCCTGTACCGTATTTTTCTGTTCCGTTCTCCTTTTACTTTGATGATAAAATGTATCTGGTTATGATCACTACATCCCAGTGGCTCACATATATTGACATTATCAACAAATTCCTTCTGTGAGCTCAAAACTATGTCCAACACGTTCTTGTCCCTGGTTGGTTCTAACACATGTTGAAAAAGGAAACTATCTTGTACTAAATTTAAAAACTCTTGATCTTCTCTCCCAGGACTCTGTAGAGATGTCCACTTTATATGCCCATGGTTAAAATCCCCCATAATAATACAGTCCCGTTTACTCACTTCTTTTATAGCGTTGTGCATTTTTTCATTCTCTTCTATGCTTATGTTTGGACTACGATAAACTAACCCAACAGTTAATGTTGAGTTTCCTGTAACTATGTTACACCAGACAGCTTCACATTCTGCTTCTTTTTCTAATTTGATTTCGTAAGCCTGGATGGATTCTTTAATATATAAAATAACTCCGCCTCCCCTTCTTCCTAATCTATCTTTCCTAAACATTACATATCCTGTCATTCCTAATTCGGCATCTGATATATCGGGGGTGGCCCAAGATTCAGTTATACCTATTATGTGAGGGCCAATATCTTCTACCATAATGTTTAGTTCATTTCTTTTGTTTACTATGCTCCTTGCATTTAAACAAACACATTTATAACCAAATTTCGTAGGGCTTTCCAGGCTGTTTTTTGCTGATTTCTTTTTGCTGTCTTTAGCTATGCCTCTAGTATTTGGCTTCTCTGTGTATCCCCCCTGCGAAACTAGTTTAAAAAAATTGCAACCTGTTCCTCTGTCCATAGATTGAAGCAGGTTCTCGGAGAACACTGCTGCGCCCTTTCCGCTTAGATGGAGGCCATCTCTCACGTACATATCTTCCTTCCCAACAAAGTATCCCCACAAATCTACAAATCCAACTCCTTCTCCTTCTCCTTCACACATCTGCTCCACCAGAGCATTGATTGCCATCCTCTTACAGTTTCTATAGGTTGCTCCCCTTCCTCCGATTACTGGCAAGATTCCTGAGAGAATGATCTGTTCAACTCTTGTCTTCTTCAGTTTCCCTACCAACTGTCTGTATCTTTGCACTATTCTAGTTGTCCCCTCCCTGTCTGCATTGTTCGTCCCTACATGTACTAATATAGATCCTCCCTGGCCATGCCCCAACACGTTCTCTACCCTATCTGTCACATGCTCAATCCGAGCGCCCGGAAGACAAACAACAACATCTTCTCCTTTGTTTAACGTCTTGTCCGTCTTTCGCAAAATTGAGTCGCCCATAAAAACCCTTTCTGTTCTCAATGCACCCTCGATCACTGCTTCAGAGTAGCTCCTCCGTTTTGCATCTCCCTGGTTGCTGACTTTCCCCCCTGCCGCTTTCTCTGTGCCTTTCTTTCCTGTCTCTTTTCTTCCTGACATCTTCCTTGTTATTGACTTCCGTTTGGTCATATCTACTCTCAGTTCCTTTCTTCCCTTCGTCTTTCCTCCTGTCGCATCTACTTCTATCATCTCCTGTCCCCTTGTCCCTCCCTCCTTCTCTACTGTCACTTTCTCCACTGTCTCCTTCATGCATGGCATGTTTTCTGTTGTTCTTTCTCCATTTGTTTTCCTTGCTATCATCCTCCCTCCTCTCTCCATCCCCTTCACAAGATCCGTTAGCTTAGCTAGCTCTGCCGTCAGACAGTCCACTTTCCAACACCCTAAACATTGGAAAGTAAACCCTTCCTCCGTTGTCTCTGACCAAGACTTTCCGCACCCCGATAAGGCAAAATCCACCAAGCTGTGGCAGTGATCACACAGCAAGTGCCTCCTTGCCTTCACTTGCCGCTTGGAAGGTGCCATAATACGATTGATCAAATCAACTTAGTTTATACCAACTTAGTCTTTAGAAAGACTGTTTGTTTATTGTGTACAGCAACTGCAGCACACTACGTGTTATAAACAACTTACTACCTATGCTACCATGAACAATAATTTTATTCTGTACTGGTACCGTTCCCTAGCGGATACTTTGGACACTACCTATATAAACAGACTAGGGCTTCCTGCTAAAACACTTGCTTATTTTTAATAACAATGGCACCGAATCAAAGAATTATCCTATGTATGCAGCTGTTTTGTTTACCACTTTATCTGTTATATATCATATCAATTTATCGGATTTGCTAAATTTTGTTTACAATCTTGTTGAAAGCTAGATTACCCTATTTCACCCACTATAAATAATAGCCTGCACAAACTAAGGATTCCTACTAAAAAGCTTGTTTATTTTTAATAACAATGATACCTATTCAGAGTGTTACCTTACACATATAGTTGTTACGCTTATTGCTTTGTCTCTTATATACGATATCAAATAAACAGATTTTGCTCAGTCTTGTTTACAATTTGTCGAAGGCTAGATTACCCTATTATCACCCACGTATACTAATTTGTTCAAAAATACTGTTTACTAACTAAATTTAACCAAAACTGCCACTCAATATATGTCTAGTACACCCTTATGAATAACCTTAGCACAAAAATAATACTTATCAATCAATACTTCCGCTTGTTTTTCAACTTTTATACACCACCAAATTCAAACATCTGCATCCACCAAGTTTCCCGCCGACAGATAGATTTACGAAGAAAGAGGAGATGGAGAAGAACGATGACCAGCATGACCATGACTATGATGATGATTGTGTAGATCGTGATGAGTCATAAGAACAACACTCAGTATTGGATAGATAGTATGTGTGCTCACAGCTATCTATGCTAATTTGGTTTGACTATGAATGTTTACATTTGGTTATATTAGCCACAGGCTAGTGTTTCTATGTTTAGTAAAAATTAACTATAAATAAAACCATTAATTGTCTGTTTCATTGTCAGTTACGCGAAGTGGGAAAGTTAAGTAAATTTCAACAATTTTGAGCCAAAATTACCTTGACCTTGATTTTATACATTGACCATGACCTTTAATCACGAAAATAATATCAGATATGAATTCCTCGAGTCAAACTGATATAGAAAAGTGCTATTGCATATGATTCTAAAATTCTGTAAGAATCCGTATCAATCCGTATCACTAATCAGACTAACTGGCCTAAGTTATTAACGCCTTTTCAAAACCAGGAAGTAGGCTTGTGTTGTAAACCTATACCAATCATCGTAGTGTGGTTCTACCTTTAATCGCCTTTTCTTTTACATCATTGTTTCCAGTATATGGCAATGTTCTATTAAGTTGTGTCTGTAAAATTAATAGTGTGGTTAAGATGTTACGTACTTTTGATGTCTCATTCAATTCGTTAGCCATTTTTAGTCTTTTTATCAGCGAGATGTAAATCAGAAAATGTCATTTTATTGTAGATGTGACTACAGCGAAAACCGAAAAGAGTGTAGGCACGCCATGTCAGAGCCTCTTGGTGAGAGGTTTGCAGAAACTGCGCCCGGATGATCAATACACGGATGTGACGCTGCGGTCGGGTGACGTGCACATCGGGTGTCACCGAAGCGTTCTGTCGGCTGTAAGTGACTACTTCAAGGCAATGTTTATATGTGGTCTTGAAGAAACTACGTCAGCCACAGTCCGGCTGACGATAGAACCAGAGCTACTGACCTACGTCGTGGGACACATTTACACTGATGAAATAGAGCTGACCATCGACAATGTGGAGAGTTTGGTAAAAGCAGGTGACTTATTGGAGTTGGGCGACCTCAAGGCCGTTTGTGAGAACTTTTTATCGAGACAAGTCCTGCCGGAAAATTGTATTGAATTTTGCAAATTCGCAAAGATATATCGACTCGACAAGCTACAGCAGTGTGCCACCGAAGTGATGTATTCCGAGTTCAAGGCTGTCGCAAACAAAGAGGAATTCAAACTGTTGTCCTGCACTGAACTGACTGATTACATCCGGGATCATCGTGTCGTTGTTGACAGTGAGGATTGCGTCTGCGAGTCCGTCTTGGATTGGGTGCGACATGATCTTGACAACAGGAAGCCGTCCCTTGAAAGTGTCTTTGAGCTCATCCGTCTCCCATATTGCTCGGGCACTTATCTGCGGCAGCTGAAAGACTCGTGCGATATGTTAACACCGAAATGTTTAGAATATCTGCGCGAGGCACTGTCGTTCCAGGCTGACCCCGCGCACCAACATGAGATCAGCAGCTGCCGGACGGTGCCAAGGAACAACTTCAGGATGAAGTCTTGTCTACTGGTGTTTAGTGGCAGATCTAGGAAAGTCCATTACTATGACGAAGACGCGCACTGTTGGAAGTCCCTGAAGAATTCGCCACGATCCGGAGGCAGGTCTAGCATATGTCGCACGAACAGAGGACTGTTCATGACAGGAGGCAGCATTACGGATCCAACGATCGCATGCAGCTTCTTTGACATGTCCACAAGGGAGTGGACGACGAAGCCAAGACTCATCACTAATCGGAAATTCCACGGCAGTGCTTGGGTGGGCAACTGCATCTATGTGTTGGGAGGGCGCGGAGACTCCGCTGAAAATGTTCTGGCATCTGTTGAGTGTCTCGGTGCTGACAGCGACAAGTGGGTGTCCATGCCTGAAATGCCACAAGCAAAATGGTTTCACATGGTTGCCACTTACAACAACAAAATATTCGTTTTTGGTGGGAAAAATGAGCAGAGTCAAGCGTCACGATCCACGCAGGTGTTTGACACGACTCTTCGCGAATGGGACACAAGGGCGGACATGCCTGCAGCCTGCTCAAGTTGCAGTACATTTCGATCGACAAAAAATCATTACTTTTAAATGTGTTCATGTTTTTTTCGAGGTGCGGGCCCACATTGGCATTGCAAATATACCGATGAATCATTGGACCTTGTCACACACTTAGTCATAGACATAGTATTAATTAATCAGACACGCGAAGATGAGATACTACCACGTAAGATTCTGCGCATTTCATAGAAGGACCACATTACCAAAAAAGACCTTAGCAACAGAATTGAGACCTACTGACGACAGTCGATAAATATAAATTAAAATAGTATCGTCTTATTAGAATTGTTATAATCATAACTAACCGGCCTAGCAAAAACCACCCAGCAGGACGCGAACTCTGTCACTCCAGCAGTGAGTGTCAGTGCTGCCCTCTATGCGATGCTTTGCAACTAAAACATGGCGGATGCAGATTACCTATTTCCAAACGAGGCTGATCTCCCGCCATTTCCAAAAGATTTAGAAACTAGTTCGTCAATGTAAACATCGCAAAGTCTGCTCTTGCTACGCTCACGTGTGGTTAGTTATCAACTAAGTTGGTGCGTCTTTGCTTTATAAATACAACAACATATATTTTGTATTGCTGCTAATACTATAGATGCAGAGTATTGGCGACACTACGTTTACGCTAGTACTCCCTCAGTCCCTGTTTGTACGGTTGAGCCTGAGGTTTGGAGCAGTCAGGCTGCCAGAGACAGTGCTTGGTGGTCTGTTCCTGGACTCACTTAGCCAGTTGGGATTGAGTACAGCGCATAGATGTATAGCTAACGCGTCAACTCGGACATAAATTACATTGATACCTTTGTTAATCTCTTACGTAAATTATGCCATTGCCTGTTTTAATTGTCCACGACGAGTCATAAGAATTATAGACGTTATGACTTATGACTATGTGACTATGTCCCAAGTCGGGCCAAGTGCAAGTCCAAGACAAGTCGCTTATGTCCCAAGTCGCTTATGTCCCAAATATTGTGGACGATTTGTCCCAAAAACAAGATGCTAAGTAACAGTTAAAATATGAAATGGACTTGAAACGTTCTACAAAGAGTGCCATCATTACTGTTAATAGATTTATGTTAAGACTAATGTGCAAAAATAACATAAAAACGTAATAATAAATTAGGACATATCGTCTAGGACATATACATGTGACTTGGGACATAACGTCCATATCCCATCCACGACCCTAGCGAACCGTCAAGTGCAGGTCCAGTCGCACGCACTGACTGATGCGGTGTGACCGATTCATTTCAGGCAATTGCATCTGTCCAGTCTTGAATTAGTAGTGTCGTTCATAGTAGGGTCACTATTTTTTGGGGGGAAATTCCACCCCTTTCACAGCTCTCACATCCCGTCTAGTGTGAAAAGCAAACAAAATGCCAACAAAAGGATGTTGGTAAAGTATTATAAGTAACAGTAGCTCTACAAGTAAGTTATGAGATATTCATCAATCATTAAAGTAGGGGTGGAATTTCTCCCAGACTCGTGCCCCAAGTCATGGGTCATATATATAGACAAGTGAGGGGAAACCTAGTAGATGGGGTGATTCAGTAGATGGATGCTGATAATCTTGAAGATTGCTGACAGTTCAATCTTCATTGCACAGATGCCTCAGAAGTCAGAATTGTCCTTATATTAAATTAGCAATGGCCATCCGACTTGTTTCTTCTACTTGCTTCAAATGTTTTGCATTATATATAAATTTGTAGGACAAACACATTTTTTGTAGGTGTGTGAAAATGGACAAGAAAAGAAAACCTAACGGCTCGACACCTAGTCAGGCATCAAAGAAGTCTAAGTATGTTTATTTTATATCTGATTTAAGTTACAGAACTTTGTAAATGATTACTTTTGCGCAAGAGCATAGACTTATGCCATAAATGTCAGACTAATTTTATGTATATTTTGGTATAACCTTGACCCACAAAAAAGCAGCAGATAAATTGGTTAAGAACTGTTATGCTTAGAATCTATGACTGACTAGTTTTGTGAAAAAACATATTTTTTAAAGCAATTCATTTCATGTTTTAGCCTTGGTGTTTAAATGAATGCTTGTGTGTAAGACTAATACAAATTTATTATATTTTAATGTAGATTCTAAGTTTGACCGTTAACCCTGCGACCGGCCAGCGAAAATTCAGTTTTGCATACTGTTACAATAAAAATCATAACTCTGCAAATACTTATCATAAAAATAGGATTATATATCATTTTACTGCCAAATGAAATCTTTATTATAATAAAATTATACTATCTCTATTATGTCAGACAATCACGGTGATATTATTAGCTGAACGTAATCCAAACAAATGTGAAAAAATAAACGCACTATCCCGTTCCTTAATAATTACTGAGCGGACACATTCCCTACTTCCAGTGAGACAAACACAGCCATACATATTAGCTCCCAAATAAAACAAAAATGAATCAAATCTGTTGAGAACTTTTATTTTTCCAATTTTTTCGACATCACGGTAGGCCATTTTAGGCCGGTCGATTGCTGCTACATTTGCCGCGCGAACGATGAGATGTTGCGCTGACAAATGGTCGAATTTTCACACCAAAAAGTATCCAAAGTTGTTCTAACTATTTGAACTAGTATAGGGCCATTTCACCGTATTCGTTTTGTTGTGGACAGGACATTTAGAGACTTGTTTCTTTCACAGAAATTATTCTTGGGTATATTTTAAAAGTTTGAATGCATGAAAGTGAAGTACTTTGGTACCACTTCATATGATAACAAAATCAAATCTTTGGAATTTCAATTTTGGGGGGAAAATGTGAAATAAAATGCGTTGCGGACAGGACAGAAAGTGAAGTGGGTTTTATTGTATGTTAGAAAAACCCAAAGTTCTGTCCATCCACATATTTTCTAAGATATTAAACCCTGCATTTTTATACCTAAATGCCATAGGTATATTTTGGAGAAAATTTGATTCCAAAATTTTCAAGAATGACCGAGGGGGGTAATTAACTGTGTGTTGCGGACAGGACATGGACAGAGCGTTGCGGACAGGACACTTTTTCACTTTGCATATAAATGAATTAAAATGCATTTTAATAAGAATAAAATAACTTTACTATCTAGTGCACACGACATCAGGGGTAGAACTACCCACTAGTCCGCTAGTCCGTACACTAGTAAAGATAAGGGCGGACTAGTAAACCTGCCTAATAACTAGTCCGGTTGTCTTGTAAAGATCAGTGGGGTCATCCACCCCACCCTACAGTAGTCAATCAAGTGTTTGTAGTCACAGTGACCCTAACCCATCCACATGCAGGGGGAATGTAACTGAATCCAGTGTCAGTGAGCAACTGGCTACAGCAGCTTAATTGACTGATAAATGACATTTTCTTAGGCATGGCCAGTGTACACCTGCTGTGAAGTTGTCTGGACATTATTTGTAAGATTAATGGTTCTTTGATGTCTACAATTTTCTAGTGGGATATTTTTATTTCCATTAATACAGTCCAGTAGAGCCGTTTTCATACCACTGTAATGTGAGGTAAATTTCCAGAATGATTATGGAAAATTCATAATGGTAGGGTGGTACTACACAATAGACGTTCTTTTTCAATTGCATATTTTCTTAATACAGATCATATCTTTACCCTTTCATTAACTACTTTTGATATTTCTGTATTATTTATTTGCTACCTTTATGAAAAGTGCATTGTTAGTTTACCTGGGTTGCAACATATACTGTTTTTTTAGTTTTAAGTCAAATTGTAACGACTTAAATTTGGGTTTTATTTTTTATTTTGCCAGACTAGTAAACCTTTTGGCGAACTAGTAAACATTTGACTTTACTAGTCCCGCTGTCTAGTAAAATAAATACCGAAGTTCTACCCCTGGACATGTATACAGCGTTCTCCATGATGGATTTAATATTAATTAACATTTAACAGTTTTCTTTTCAAAAATCACTTTTGAGTCATTTTATGTCCTGTCCGCAACGTTTTTGTCCTGTCGCAACAGAAATGAGTTGTGGTTTCCCATGAAGTGTGTTATATTTTTGTCTTTACTTTTGGTTGATATTATTCATATATACCCCAGCTAAGAGAATATGAAGTTTGGGTTTTCAAATCCAACTATGTTTGTGTGAAATGAAAACTTGTCAACCGAAAACGTTGCGGACAGGACACCTTGGGTCTGTGAAGTGGATTTTGTATGGCTTCACATTTATACTTAGACATAACACTAATGCTGTCAACAACAGAAATTTACCTAAAGTTAAATACACCACAAGAAAACTTAAAAAAACATTTGTCCTGTCCGCAACGCTGAAATCCATTGTTTCGTGATAAATAGCTAATTTGCATATTAAAAATGCGCAGTTTTGACCCAAATGCCAATTTCCAGTAACTTCAGATACCTTATCTAACATATACAATTGGTATTTTGCTCAAATTCCGACTTTAATATTTTTTATGTCACTTCACAAATACCGTGAAATGGCCCTATAATAGGCACATTCTTGAATACTGTCAGTTGTCTTGTCGAAACATAGACGCGGTAACTTGAGATATTCCCAAGTAAACGTATGGATCTGGAAAGTTCTTCGACAACGAATGGCCGCCATCTTGTTGTTTACTTCTGTTCGGCGGGAAGATGACGCAGTGTTTGAAAGCTTGCTTCTGATTCGCTGGTCCAGTTTCATTCACGTGTTTATTTTTCCCCGATTGGGCAAGAACAGAGCTTTCTATTGGTACCACGTATGTGGGGGTCGGGCCTTTATGAATGGGTGCGTAAATTCGTCACGGAAGGCGTAGTAAACCACCCCAATTTGGGCATCAAATTTATCACGTGTTTTGTCAGGTCATTTTGAAAAATCTGTCAGCTATCCGATGATGCCAAATGTGCGCGGGTCGGTTAGTGATTACGCAAACGAAAAATGTGTTTATGCAGGAAGGTGTCTAGGGCCGATTAATCGGCCCTGGCCGGTCCCAGGTTAAGAAACTATCCAGATTGGTATTTATTGATTTTTTCATCAAAACTCTTCATATAAATTTAAATTCACTGTTCGTGTTTTGCTGATTCAGGAATGACTTTGATGATGGTGATGATCCTTCATCATTCGAGGCCGATCTGGCAATGTTATGTGAAATAGAGGCAGAGATGAAAGAAGCAGATTCTCAAGAATCCACAGGTGTGTACTGGGACTGGGGACGTGCAAACAGGGATGCATGTTTTTAAGCCAGGAATGCAGGGCTTCATACAGAGACCTGTCATTTGGACAGGTAAAATTTGAAAGTTGTGTTTTTGGACAGGTAGTTTTTTATGTGGACGGGTCAGCCCAACTGGTCCAGGGAATGCGTCTGTTTCCTCAGTCTTCACCCGGAAAGTGTGGAAAGAAACTGTTTTATCAACATCTCTAGCATTTGTTATTTCTGTAGGGCCAGCTGACTAACCAATATCCCCTAATTTTACCCACCACCAACCCCTCAAACATTTACAAAGTTTCACAGTGTTCTTGTTGATCACTGAGTGCCCCTCTCTGTCTCAATGGCTTTGCTGATCGTCTTCTGAAGTTGTTCTCTCACTAACATTATTGTCTGTGATTGATCTTGTTTACTCAGTATTGTTGTTTCAGCCAATGGGCCGGAAGTAACAACAATGACCTTGAAGTCACCGCGACCTCCAGTTGGAAAAATTGACCCAAGTGTAGACAGCATCACCTTCCAGCAGATTGACATGGACTATTATGTGGGTGAGTTATGCAGGGTCCGTACAGGGCCTTGAAAGTCTTGAATTTGATTGGACCAAATCCAAGGGCTTGAAATCCTTGAATTTTGCGAAGTAGTCTTGAAAAGTCTTGAATTTAATTGTGGTCAATAAGATATTGTTTTGACTCAATTGTTGTGACAAATAACATCTGGAAAAGGAAAAGCCTATGCACAAAAATAACTCGTGCACATTGGGCAATCAGCATTTCATTGTGGTTGGCGCCATTGCTTTCTTAGTCAAGTACAAATTTTAATGTTCAACTTAATTTACTGCGCGTAAAAGTACATATGTCGTTAAAACAGTCTTGAATTTCTTTTTTCAAAAAGCTTTGAAAAGTCTTGAATATCCTTGAATTTTAAATGTTCAGATGTGTGTGGACCCTGATTTATTCTGTAAAGTTTCTGATTACTTCTGTGAACATCATTACACACATTATTCTGTAAGCACTCATGTTGTCTTGTAAACATCCCCGTCTCCTTCCCAGGTTGCCCTCTTGCGGGAATGCCGGGTGCCTCCGTGGGGGTGGTGCCCATCATCCGGATGTACGGGGTGACCATGGACGGCCACAGTGTCGCGACTCACATCCACGGCTTCAGTCCCTACTTCTACGTCCCCGCCTGTCCAAACTTCAAGCCGACAGACTGCGCCAAGTTTAGGGTGAGTGGGCTCACTAAACTTGTTCCCGAAGACGAGTGAGTCCATCAGATTCTCAATCTGTTCACACATGTCAGAGTTACTATAAGATCACTTGTAGTGATGTCGATATGACTGGTTGCCTAGTGACTGTGAGAAGAAACTCATTCGTCTTCTTCTGTTTTGTGACGCTTACATACAGCTACAAGAAATACCATGTTTGTGTCATCAAATTGTCAATGTCATGCCTTGTTTTAAAGCACTACATCATTTTAATTAGACGCCATTTTAGTGATATTAGCAATATATAGACATGTCATTCCAATGCCATACACTGTCCTCAAACCTGCTTAGTATGAATGGTGAATCAAATATAATATATATTACCCGGTACTCTATCAATGTTCAGCAACTACTGCACAATAGTTTTTGTCACTATTTATATGGAGTGGGAAACCTTGAGTGACATGGAATTTCGTTAGTTACAAATCAAGTAAAAGTACAAACAAATGATGAGACAAAAACAAGTATGGATGGTGATATGTGTTTGACAATCACACACAAGCTTGAAATTGGTATACAGGGGTAAAACGTCAGCAATTATTTTACTAGACATCAGGAGTACAGAGCAAAGTTTACTAACCTTCCAAAAGATTTAATAGTCCTCCAAATAAAACGTAACACAAATGTAAGTCACAGCAGTTTTATTTAAAACTAAAAAACAACCCAGTTAAATAGCAATGCAATGTTCATGAAGGTAACAAAGTAATAATAAAGAAATATTAAAGTAATTAATGAAGAATTGAAGATATGATATGTATTCACAAACTGAATAATTGAAATTGGAAGCCTAATGCACTCATTAACAGGGCAGCCTACCATTATGAATTTTCCATAATCATTCCGGAAATTGACCTCAGATTACAGTGTTATAAAAACTGCTGTAAAAAAATTATGCAAATCAAAGAACTGCTAATCTTATAATCAAGCTTAATAAATAATAAGACAACGTCTGTTGCATCTAAATCTGTGCAAATGAATCTTGGAGGCACATCAAGACAAGAGCATCAATCACAAAATGAACAGGCACAACTTGTCGACAGGTGAACTGTGCTACAGGGGAGCAGACGCGACATACAGTACGAGGCACATCGCAAGCTGTTAGACCAAAAATATGATTAGTAAATGTTCAAATCACGTGTTAGTTGTTATCTATGTCATAGATAGGAACAATATATAGTTTTGTTATGCAGGTTTGATATTTTGTGTTACAGGCTGCCCTCAATACAGTGGTACTGAAGGACATGCGTTCTAACCGTGACAATGTCAGTCAGGCCGTACTGGCGGTTGAAGTTCAACACAAAGAGAGTGAGTCACACGCTCATAGTGTTCATACTAGACGGCTTCAGATGGTGTTAGTCAAATTTGATGTCAAAGTTAAATTTAATATTACTATTTGTGGTAAGGTTCGCATGTTTCCATGAAAAACCTTTTTTAGATAAGGCAGTGGGAACAACCCAGTATTTACCAGGAAATATGTGGGAATAAGTCCATAATATATATTACCACTGGCTGCTTCCTGTTATTAAACATAGTGCATTTAAAATTTAGTTGATATTCATATAAAGCTAACAGGTTGACTGCAAACAGCTGTAGTCATTGTCTGTGTGACCCACAAATCAGCGCTAGCTTAATATTTGAACTTGTCTGCTAGGATCCTCTACTGGAAAGCTATGTATCATACACATTCTGTCAGGCATTCTGTTACTGAAGCACTGAAGACTGCTCAGTTAGCACCACCAGTGGCAGACGACAGACACTGACAATGTGTGGCTATTTTTTCGCACAAATGAAGAAACCTATAATTATGATTTTTTTAAATGATCAATCTGCATGTGTGTGTATCACACAGGTAATTGTAGTAGATTGTATTGAAAATGTTTTCCAAATATAACCCTTTTAAGAGGTTTTCCCAGCTAGTTTGGTATTTACCATGATTGGGGCTTATTCCCCAAGACAGGATTTACTGGTAATTACCAGCCAGTATTTACCAGTGTGGGGAAAACACACCAACCCTGATTTGTGGAGTTTTTAATTCCATCCAGAAATCAACATTATTTTTTTCACTCATTTTACCCCAGCAATTTAATCCACTATAATGAAATTTTGGTTGTTCTTGCATACTGTGTGTGTGTGTGTTTGAATTTAGACCTGACCCATTGCATAACATCATTAACAGTGTTCATTTCAGTGGCTTTCCAAATGCTTCTATTCCCTGTTATACACATGATTCATTCATCCAAAGTATGTTAACATGGACACATACATTGGGAACCAGCATGTCCGCATTACCAAAGTCCTAGGGTATAAGACAAATCTCACGTGTTCATGAAATTTTAGCTTAACTTAGTAATTGTATAAATATATTTTTTTACAATATTGGACGCATTCAATTGTAATTAAATATAATTTTAGAAGATAATATATATATATTAAACAATTATAAAGGACAATTTATATATATTTATTTATTTATTAACTAGCTTACACCATAATTATTGTTAAAAAGATAATCTATTATTTTAATGTTGTCTTTTTTTATTTAGTATTTAAAAAAAAATTCATTTTAAAGAACAAATTATGTACAAAATATGTCTTATATCTATATCTTATATTTATTTGCCATATTAAGTTTTATTCTCTATATAGGCACTACATGAGTCAATGCCAGACTACATTCTAATTCACCATGTAATGCACGTTGAATATGGCAATAAAGTCTTATTATTATGTTATTATTCAGGTATTTACGGTTTCCGCGGTAACCGAAAAATCCCGTTTCTGAAGATAACGATGGCACTTCCCCGACTGATTGCCCCAGCCAAACGTCTCCTTGAACAGGGGTTCCAGTTCGAGGGTTATCCCCTGCACGGCTACCAGAGTTATGAGAGTAACATCGACTTTGAAATCAGGTAGGTCTGGGGCACAGTAATCTAGTGGTTAGAACATCACACTCGGTCAAGAGACTGGGAAGGACAGTCCTCTAGTCGTTGTTGCAAAGTTTGGACATAACAATAAACAAACTGAATGTTTAATTTTGTTATCTAGTTTATGTTGGTAAAATGGTCTAGGACTCTAACACATAACTATTCAACAGTCTATCTGTATAACACTTTTTGAAATGATGAAATTTTTTACAACTAACCAGTGAATTATCGAGGGAGTTCCAAAGTTTAACTCCAGTTTAACACATACTTTTTAAGTTAGTACTTACATAGGTTTGCTTGAACTTACATGTATGCCTGAATGAATATCGTGATTCAAGTATTTAAAAAAAAAATTACATTCATTGGTAATATATAACGATAGGCCTTAAACATAAATTTATTATAGCAGTTTTTAGCTTTACAAAATTTACAATGTCCAGCTAATTTCTGCAGAGTCACTGCAACATGGCTGAAAGCTTTCCAGCTAATTCAAAATGATGCTCAAATGAAGCACACACTCGTAGGGAATTGGCATATTACAATTCATCTTTTTGATGTCTGTATTGTGACACGGTTTTAAATTTCTTGTTGCATGTACAAATACATTTTTCTGGCCTGGGCACCAACTTGCCACCAAGGAACTGGATACCTGGATTAGGTGTCTTTGTTAAAAATGCCTGATTTTATGGCATATTCTCTATCCACCTGAGGTGAAATGTTAAGGCTTGTTAATCAAATTCATCTTATTTATATTCTTATTTTTATTGGTTGTACAATTGGATGGTGATGTGTAAAAGCTTGGGCAAGTTTTTTCACTGTACATTGCTCCAGTTCACTCAGCTGTACGAATGAGTAACTGGCTATAGACAGTGGTGAATATATGTGTGCGAGTAGTCCTCGCGAATTAATTGCTGCATGGCTGAATGCTTCCCAGAGAAGCCAATATGGTGTTCGATTGAACAGGTCTGTCATGGAGTAAGGTGTAAAGTGCTTTGAACAATCCTGAGGGTTGATTACTGTGCTATAATAATACAATTTATTTGTATAGCACCTGAATCAATATTATTGCTCTTAGGCGCTTCACATAAATGTACAAATAGTAGCTAAAATTGGATGATAAATTAGTATTAAAATAGATATATGTATATATGGATGATAAAATATTATTAAGATAAATAAACTTATATATACATACATATGCACATATATATATATATATATATATATATATATATATATATATATATATATATATATAAAAACATCATAAATATAAGCCTATACGTGAAACAGTAAAATAAAATAGAACGTACTTTTTCTTTCCCCAGGTTCATGGTGGACAGTGGTATGGTGGGATGTAGCTGGCTGGAGCTGCCCAGCGGCAAGTACAAGTTACGTCGTCATGGCAACTCACAACATGGCCCCTCGGACTCGCTCCCACTCAAGACACGCTGTCAGATCGAGGCTGACGTATCATGGGAGGATCTCATCTCTCACTCGCCAGAGGGCGAGTGGTCCAAGATCGCTCCGATGCGGATACTCAGTTTTGATATAGAGTGTTCGGGACGTAAAGGTGAGTGAAACGAGGGTGTGTTTAAAGCCGTTTACTGTCAATATGGCTGCTTTTGTTGCGGCCAATCGTGACTCGTGTTACATGTAATGTTTGGGAAGTGATCATGATTTGATTAGGCAAAACCGCTGTGAGAATGGTGAAATGGGTAGTAATAATAGGGCTTCACTTTAAAGATGGGTTTGGGTGCTTAATGTGCCGTTTGTGTGGTTCCTACCACGAGACGGATGGAGACAGTTATTTATAGGACAGTGTACGGCTGCATAAGTAATTCAGCAAATTTTTGCATATCGTGTATGGTATCTGCTGGGGGCAGGGCAGGGCAGGGCAGGGCAGGGCAGGGCAGGGCAGGGCAGGGCAGGGCAGGGCAGGGCAGGGCAGGGCAGGGGAGTCATTACAATCTGGCAGTGAGTTTATTTAGGAACGGGGAACCCACAGAACTAATAAACCAAATGGCACCATAACACAATTTGGGTCTCGTGCCGTCAACTGCTGCATTCACTCATTATATCCAGTATTTGTCAATGCACGTTGTAGATATGCTGTATAGTTACAGCTGTAGTGACTAAAAGACCTCAAAGATGAACTGAATCAAAATTAAACAGCATGCGCAAAGAATGCGAATACGTCACAGATCCAAGTTGCAGGATGAGCGACCTCTAGCGACCTTGAAGGTTCTCCAGTGAGTAATACGGAACGTAAATGAAATAAAAAAGTAATAAACAAATTCCTGGGTGGCAGCCGAGCTGAAGCTGCTACTACACACTGGGTAGTTGACATGTAGATATGTAAAATAAAGTCAACGCAAGCTCCATTATAGCGCAGTATCCAGTCCTCAGGACTGCTCAAAGCACTTCACACTGACAACAGACTTGTCAGTCACACCATGTACAATAGTCTTTCAGTTGAACAGATGAACTGTGTTATTGGCCACTGCTATGTCTGCGCTTGAAAGCAGATGCACTTACATGATCCCATGTTAGCCCGATGACATACACATACTAGTTTCACTTGTTGGCTTACCAGGTTGATTACTTACAACACATGACTTTTTTTTATATAAAACGGTCTTCACAGTGCATTTAGACAACGGTTCACCCTGTGTACTACTTCTTACATGCATATATAAGATAATTTATATATATTAAACAATTTTAAAGGACATTTTATATATATATATTTATTTATTTATTAACTTGTTTACACCACAATTATTGTTAAATAGATAATCTATTATTTTAGTTTTGTCTTTATTTATTTATTATATTAAAATAATTTTTTAATTTTAAAGAACAAATCATGTACAATGTAAATCTTATATCTATATCTTATATTTATTTGCCATGTTTCATTTTATTCTATATTTAGGCACTATATGAGTCAACGCCAGACTACGTTCCAATTCATCATGTAATTTTTGCACGTTGAATATTGCAATAAAGCTTTATTATTATTATTTTACCAACATAGACAATACCTGATTCAGTGTTGATGTTAGTGTAATGGTTCACCCACTTGCTTCTCCAGGGATATTTCCGGTGCCGGAGAAAGACCCCGTGATTCAGATAGCCAACATGGTGGTGCGACAGGGAGACAAGGACCCGTTCATTCGCAGCGTCTTCACACTCAACACCTGCGCTCCGATCGTAGGCGCCGATGTCATCCCGTTCAAGAAAGAAGCCGAACTTCTCAAAGTATGTTTACTGCGTTCGTGTTAGGGTTTAAAAAAATTGGTTCACCGATGACGGGGATCTGAAAAAGCAAAGTGCTTTCAGCAGAAATTTTGTCCAGATATGCCACAACATAAAATGGAGTGTTCAGTGCGAGTGTTTGCTAAAAACGCTTGGCAACACACTTGCATGTGCACACATATGTTGTATTGAAAATTGTGTGAGGCTTGAAAAATAAATACACCATTAATGTCTTCATCATGCACATATAATAAAATTACTCAAAAATCGGTTTAGCTAATGATTTGTTGCTGTTGGTTTTTAGTCTTTTTACAGATGGATTCAATTCATCAATGAGTAGAGTGTAAATAAACCATTACATCCATTTTGGGAAATATTGTAAAGACCAAAATACTGCAATGGCAGATAATAGTGGATATTGCACTTTATAATTATTAAATATTATTAAGTTGGTACCGGTGTGTAAGAGATAAACTAAATTGCCTTAGCATGAATTTGTAATGGAAGCCTGGAAAGCTTAGAAAAAATGCTGTAATTTCTCACAAGTGTAAGGACCCCGTACTGGGTTGATGGTACATTTCATCTGTCAGTTGACTGCGATTCTGTTCCTGCTTACAGGATTGGGCGGCGTTTGTAAGAGAGGTCGACCCTGACATCATCACTGGCTACAACATCCAGAACTTTGACCTTCCGTACCTCATCAACCGCGCCCACACTCTCAAGGTCAACGACTTTGACTTCCTCGGTCGAGTAAAGGACTCACGCTCGGTCATCAAGGACTCGATGCTGCAGTCCAAACAAATGGGCCGGAGAGAGAACAAAACTATCAACATTGAAGGGCGTGTCCAGTTTGACATGCTACAGGTGTGTTGTGGTTTGAACGCGGAAGGCAGTTTATTCTTCCGTTTTGAATGATAAGTTAATTTAGAGTGTCGATAACGTAATTCCTGTATACTTTTATTACTTAAATAATAATAAAATATTATATGCATTTACAAGCTCTGTTATTTTAGAAATAATAAATAAACCATTTTAGGTTTTTTGAAATTCCAAAAGCCAACGTGGCTTTGTGGATTCAGACTAAAATGTTGTTATCACATTCGGCGGGCAATGTCTACATGGTTTCAGAAGTTGGCATTCATTTCTAAGAAATTATCACGGAATTATTTGGGACATAGTCCGTGGATTTAATGTGCGTGTTTGCCACCAGGTGTTGCTGCGAGACTACAAGCTGCGTTCATATCGATTGAATGCAGTGTCCTACCACTTCCTTCAAGAGCAAAAGGAGGACGTCCAACACAACATCATCTCAGACCTCCAGGTGGGCAAGTGATGTATACAGCCAAATTGTTTTTAAAAAAACAGATCTTTGAGACATTTAAATATTGCCTTAAAATATTATTTTAAACTCGCCTTTAATGTTTAATTACTATATTTTATACTTTAGTCATTATATCACACATGTATTTATTTGAAATTTTTTATTGAAACTAATAATGTATTATTGCAGTCTCAAACTATTTAGTAATTAACTAATACATAATTATACAATTGTTTATATATACATATACTTAATTTTTAGTTTATTGATGCATAATATAATTTAGATCAATTCAACTTTTTTTTTATTGGAAGATCTTTGAGACATTTAAATATATATATATATATATACATATATATATATATATTTATATACACACATATATACACACATACATATATGTGTGTATATATACACCTGTATGTATATATATATATATATATATATATATATATATATATATATGTACATATTTATTTATATATGTGTATATATATATGTATATATATATATTATTTGTACTAATATTTTATATCTAAGTTATGTCTTACATTCACACAAGACTTGTAATCTGTTGCATGATTTCTGTATTTATTAAAAGTATTCATAGTATCAGCGAGATGACACCCGGGGGCACACATGACCTGGTTGACACTTGGTAGAGGATAGTTTCCACTAAGTGCTGTCCAGTTTCACACAGAAATTGGTACATTAGATACTGTCTATCACGTAGTACCTCCCTGACCCGTACAGAACCAGAACGAGCAAACTCGCCGTCGCCTGGCCGTGTACTGCCTGAAGGACGCCTACCTGCCTCTAAGACTGCTCGAAAAACTCATGAGTATCATCAACTCCATGGAGATGGCCCGAGTCACTGGTGTCCCACTCTCCTACCTACTCTCTAGAGGTCAACAGATCAAGGTCATCTCGCAGCTACTGCGCAAGGTCAGTGTGTGGCATGTTGGGAGTTTCTGGTTGCGTCGTGGGTTTTATTGCATTGACGCATTCGTAAGTAATTGTAAGTCAGTATTAAGTTCACAAGGTTGCTCAGTTACTTATGCTAACATGTGGTGTAGTGTTGTAACTGTATATATATATATATATATATATCGTACATATATATATTTATATATATGTGTATGTATATATATATATATACATATATAATCTCAGGAACCAGGATAATATAATAACGTAATAATAATAAATTACATCTTCAGCACCGATATCTTCAGAAATGAACACTCAGTGGTGCAACAAACCCAAAGGATAGTTAACTGCTCTCATAATCAGTGTATAATGCAAAACTTATCAACAGATGGATGGAATCACTAAGGAGATTTGCAGTGTTAAAAAGGTAGAGTTTTAGATGAAAATGAAATGAAACTAAATTTCCAACAGACTTAACGCTGACAGAAAGTGAGGTCCATAAATAACTTTTGGTGGAGCAACCAAGAAGGGGTCTACACAGATTCAGACAACGGTTCACATGTGAAGTGACATGTTGTTGCAGGCTCTAACCCAGGGTCTCCTGCTTCCGGTGCAGAAGATAGAAGCGGGGGATGAGTTCACAGGAGCCACCGTCATCGAGCCAATCAAAGGGTATGTCATCAGTCGCATACTTGGTGACACAGATAGTCTTGTGGGAGAGTAACTTTCACTGGTTACTGGTATACTGAGCACAAATGAATATTGTCTTTCCGTTGTTGAAGTTGTGTCAGATTATAAGGAACCTGTACTACTGAAAATCTGCCTTACATCGTGTATTTGATATGGTGATAAAATGTTGTTCAAATTCATATATCTCCACTCTTAAAACATATCTGTGTATTGTCAATGTTTACAAATATATATGTGGTTTCCTGCATGCATAAGTAACGTGTGAATAACAATGGCAAAACCACTATGTTGGTTAAACACACATTTAAATATGCGTCATTGCAGTACATGCTAGCACTTGGTCTGTCAGTATGTTTGATCAATTGCACTCGTCTTCCATGAAAAAGTAAATGTATTTCCCCATGCATATGGTATACAACATATTTCAATACAAAAACAACAAAGACAAGGTGACCACCAGAGGCGTTAAAAACGTATCAAAGCATATCATTCGACTACTTCATTGTCTTAAAATTGCAGCCGCCAACTAATAAGCCATACCCGTGATGTTTACCTGTGCTGTGCACCCACTCAGATATTACGATACGCCGATTGCGACCCTTGACTTCTCGTCTCTGTACCCCTCCATCATGATGGCCCACAATCTCTGCTACACCACCCTACTCAACGAGAGCGCCATTAAGCGAGAGGGGTAAGTCGAACGGTGCTCATTGGGCAATTTTCTAATAGATCATTTGATGTCACCAGCCGTGTGACAGGTCACAACTTGGGCTCTGCAGTTTGTGTGACAGTCTTTGTTAGTTTTCAGGCCCATGAATGCAGTTAATGTTTTTGGTTAGTTATATTTTATGATATGAACATTTGTTACAAACTCTGAAAACGTATGGCTTGAATCTGCAGTAAGGATAAGCGTGCAAACATTATATCCATAAGTACCTATATACATACATCTTTGTGCTTGTAAATATGTGTAAAGTAAAATCATACATTCATCTGTAATTCATCTAATATTATTCCATTAAAAGGCAGCGACGTACTTTTCTTGGTGGCAGCATAAAGTTACGTTGAAAGTTGCTTTTGTCAGCATTACCATTATTACAAAAGATTATTATATGTATTGTTTACAACTGTAGTTTGACACCAGACCAATTCATCAAGACGCCATCTGGTAACTACTTCGTGAAGAGTGCCGTGAGAAAAGGACTGCTCCCTGAGATCCTCGAGAACCTTCTCGGAGCGAGACGAAAGTAGGCATTCTCAACGCAACACAGCACAACAGTTAATTTAGTGATATTGTGTGCAACACATATTTAACACTTTTTGGTGCATACAATAAAATAAAACTTCTTCAAAATTGCTGCCGTTGAGTGATCAATATTGTAGGCAAATTGATAGTTTACAAATGTTTTGCCAGACCAATTATAAATGATGATGCTGGCTTATTGTGAGTAGAGACATTTCTTCCTTTCAAACTCATATCAAATTGCCCCGTCACAGTCTCCTGGGTCGCCAGAATCACACAAACAAATATTCAGCAAATATAACAATAAATGATATAACACACGATTCCCGCCTGACAACGCAGCCAACTAATGCTGCAGCCAGTAAATTAAGAGAGTGCTAGTACAATAGGATGAATACTTTAAGAAGAAAAACTGGCCGCTGCAATGTAATAGTAATTTAACATGTTGCATTTATTACATTTCTATATTAGACGCAGTTTTAGAAATTTTACAAAAGTAATATAAAATAATAAGTGTACACATGTATAATATTGCATATATGTGGTTACACGAACACCAGTTATAACAAGAATCGGATGACACATGCAAATATACATTTCATAATTGATGCGTCTGGTCATCAGAGCGAAGGCAGATTTGAAGAAGGAGACGGACCCGTTCAAGAAGAAGGTGTTGGACGGACGGCAGTTGGCCCTCAAGATCAGTGCCAACTCTGTCTACGGCTTCACGGGGGCCCAGGTTGGAAAACTGCCTTGTCTCGAGATCTCTCAGGTAGGTCAACTGTGATCTCATCTCGTCAGCTAGGTCGGGGGAGCATCTTAAGAACATTTGTGACACATCTTAACAAAATGTGTCAGATGTCGGTAATTTTCAAAATTGAATTAAAAAAGCACTGTCTCAGCTTTCACATGATGTATCATGTAAGAAGATATGTCAGTTATAAGCAGGGGTCGACAATAGCGATGGCCCGTTGCGTGTTTTGAGGGTGTCGGGCCACCAGTTTTTATATTTTACTGGCCCAACGGGCCACTGGTTTCAACAAGTTACAATGGAATTATTCACCATTGTTTTATATAATTTCCATCAGTTGTCTCTCATTACGCAACAATTAAACATAATCTGTGACAGCGTGGACTCGCGTTATCAGTCGAAACTAGTCACCATCTTGTCTACGAATTGCAAGTTCTCCATAACTTCGCATGGTGTCGCTACTGGCGACGGGAGGCGGAGACGCGACGCAGACACCTCCCTAGTGAATTAGCTAAGATAACGCTTCGGATTTTGAAGTAATAGCCGAGTGGTACCTAAATAAAATTTGTCATTGAATTTCGCGTTCTCCTTTATTATTGTTGCTATCCTAATCTGTAAAACTAATAGACAAGATATGTTGAGCATGTCACGACGACCCCTTGTGGACTTGTACTAAATAATAGTATTAGTAACGAAATAATGATATTTAAAAAGTTATAGACCGTAACTATAGGCTAAGTAATAACTCACATAAAACATAGTCATGTTGTAGCTTAATTTTCTAACTTGTTTATTCCAAAATATATCCATTCCAATAAGTAAAACGTCAAGTTGTCACAGGATTTTGCCATGCCCATGCCGCAAACGGCGAAACACCACCAAGTGACCAACGTCAACGATCCCCAGCTTCCCGTTCGACCTCTGGCTGTCGGCGCTGAGCTGTCGCCCGCAGCAAATACTTCTATGCACGCCATCGTCGCCTTCCATTTCTTTCTCCGATTAAACTTAATTCACACCTTGCGGTAAATGTATAACGTTTGGCAGCGACAGGATCCACCACAACGTCGTCTAGCTAGCGCCATGGCATTATCTAGGTCACCTCGTGTCACACGCATAGCGGCCGGAAGTCCCCGAAGCTGACGGTCACAACGGCGAACGCCAAATAAGGAGATAGTCGGTCGAATATTTATTTGGATTTCCCGTATATATACAGGTCAAAGGGCGGGGATGCCGTCTACGCAAGCAGTTGGAGGACAGTTTTATTCGTACCACACAACATGGCGAACAGTGAAAGTACGCTGGCATTACTAAGGTCTAAACATCACATATTTTCGAACATATCCTGCGTCTTCAAAATTAAAATGGATTTCACAATCGATAGGGGCTCATTTGTTATGGCAAACAAATAACTTAGAGTTATGTAATTAATATAAAAGTAGAGCCGTTTCTATTTTTTAGTGTCCTAAATATAAACAAATATATTTTATTGTACAATGTACCTGTTTTTATCAGAATAAATGTGTATTCCTACAAACAAAAGTTCGGGTCAGTAACTTTTTTGGCGGGCCAGTAACTTTTAAAGTCCACTGGCCCCCCGGGCCAGTGAATACAAAACGTTATTGTCGACCCCTGATTATAAGTGACGTTACATGTGTGGGGTAGAAACCTTCAAACTTCAAAACTTCAAAAGAATACTTCCTTCAAAGTTTCAACAACTTCTTTGTCATATTTCATGAAATGTACCTTAGTGACCATGGACAAATCTTACTGATATTCGGAGTATGAATAGATAATGGCATGGTGAAGACGAACAGGCCACGCCGTCAAGGCCTTATGTTTGTCACAGTTCGCAATTATTAACATAAGTTTGCCCATATATGGACCGACGACACGCCAAGCTTCCTCGTGGAGCCCAATTTTTTGTTTTTTCATTAATTTCAAGCGGAACGCTTCATATAGCTCTTCAAACATGACACCAAAATACATAAAACAGACTTAAATAGACAGTACCAATAACAAAAACATGGAAAATGGGATTTTTTTTGGATTCCCAGTGTTTTCACAAAAACGGCATTTCCAGAAAATCAATGGTTCATATTTTTTCTAAACAGATTAGAGAGAAGGTGTCATTATATTTCTAGAATTTTTCTATTCCAAATGTAGACAGCTGACATATCATATGGGATATTATTTCTGTGACACGTTAGCGAAAGTGTCACAATGGTGTGTGCTGTGGTTGACAGATTGCAAGGTAAGCATTAGCGAACAAGGTCGATTTAAAGAACAAAATTGCGCTTGTGAACTCGTAAGAATGATAGTTATCTATTTATCTTGCAAGCTCAATAGGTTTATGCTAGCTGGGTTTTACAGGTATCAGTATCAGTTGGAAAAAAATACCATGCAACTGTAATTGTTATGCTGTAATAAAACAGTTTAAAGGAGGTTATCTGGCTCATTCTTGTATCACTTGTATATGTATCACAAACATAAAGAAATTCTGAGGCCAGTTTCATGTAGCAAACTTTAAACAAATTATTTGCTGTCACGTGTTTCGGTGTTCGCTCGTTTAAAACTTGCATATTTTACTATAACGAATATCTTACCATTAAGAACTTTCTTAGTCACTTCTGAAACCAATCCATGATTCGTTGCCAGAGCAATATCAATTTTGAAGAACTTTTTAAATATGTTTATGTTAATTTCTAAACATGCTATGCAATTTCTTTTGAATTAGGATTAGTTTGCGTGGTTATAATCTACCGTATTTATAGTCATAATAAAAAATATTTTATAAATTCTGCGATTACCATTTGGGAATAGAATACTGAAGAATGAAATGTCTTCGTGTGTTGACTCTGTGTTGATTGGTTGGCACAGAGTGTGACGGCGTTTGGCCGCATGATGATTGAGCAGACAAAACAAGTGGTGGAGGAGAAATACACGATACAGAACGGCTACGAACATGACGCCAAGGTCAGTCGAGAACATGCCTTTGTCTTGGAGTAATCGCCCTAAAAATAAGCTCCCATATACAGGTGTTAATCCCATGACCTAAATTAATGCAATAGTTATAGACCAACATTTTATATTTTCTGAGTATTTCAACTGACTTACAAAGTTGTCAGTGGTGAACTGATACAGCAACAAACAAACAAACAAACAAACAAACAAACAAACAACAATCAGATACATTTCTTGAAATGTAAATAAGATATCAAATGAAAGACACCAAACAAGTTGCATTATAGTCTTGTTTTGTGCGTCAAAACCAGAATAATGTGAGCATTATGCTTAACTAGCATTTGGAAAAAAGGTAAAACTAGTTTAGTATATAAACGGTGTCTGTTGTGACATTGCAGGTGATCTACGGAGACACGGACTCTGTGATGTGTAAGTTTGGAGTGGACACTGTGGCCGAGGCCATGAAACTGGGATCAGAGGCCGCAGAGTACATCTCCTCCAAGTTCCCGCACCCAATCAAGTTGGAGTTTGAGAAGGTAGCCACCTGTTTGAACCATTTAGAGCAGGCGTTTATTTAAAAAGTTTGTTTTTCCATTATGGTGTGTTTTAATCTGTAAAATGGTGCCGTATAGGGTGCTGGATACGTTATGTGTGGTCGACTTGGTAAGAGTTGACTTGTCCTTTACACAACCAGCAACCTACCAGAAAGGTTCCCCATGGCATTCCAACATACCTGTCCTTTACACATAAATGTTCCCCATTGCATTCCGACATACCTGTCCTTTACACATAAAGGTTTCCCATTGCATTCCAACATATCTGTCCTTTACACAACCATCTACCTACCAGAAATGTTCCCCATGGCATTCCAACATACCTGTCCTTTACACATAAAGGTTTCCCATTGCATTCCAACATATCTGTCCTTTACACAACCATCTACCTACCAGAAATGTTCCCCATTGCATTCCGACATTCCGTCATATATATTGTTAAAAGTATGACCCAAATTTGTTTCTTTTATGATAAGGCAATATTTCCAAGCAAAATGTTTTACACAACCATCTACCTACCAGAAATGTTCCCCATTGCATTCCGACATTCCGTCATATATATTGTTAAAAGTATGACCCAAATTTGTTTCTTTTATGATAAGGCAATATTTCCAAGCAAAATGTTTGATAAATCAAATAGCATGTCACATTATTAATTCATCCATAATACTTTTATTACCATTGGTGGCAAGACAAAGCATGACAGAGGTATTGCACATAATGATAGTGACTGACACAGCAAACTGAGACATGTTGGATCCACTTGTCAAGAATACAGCTCTTTGTTGCTATGTTTAAGTTTATATGAATAAAAGTTCAGATATTCAATATAGTTCTAATTTCTCAACAGTAACCATGGTAACCAGATCATTCCTGGAAATTCTGAAGGGTTGTTTGCGATGTTGTTTGGGATAGTATTATTATTATTATTTAATATCTGAACTCCTATTCATACAGACTTAATGGACATGTATTTACACACCCATGAATGGGACAGACGTCCCGGATTTGATGGTGTCAATATTAAGTTTGATTATTATATTATAATTAATAAACTATAAATTACGTTAAGTATAACAATTATTTAAAATATGACGTTTTCACAATAAGCTTATCCCTCAAAGAGGCCACTCTTGTGTTTACATTTACACGTGTAAATAACTTCTGTACTTCATCATGTCATGCATGACGTACATGCTGGATAACTTACGCCCCGGTGGCTTTCACCCCCTGTGCCAGGTGTACTACCCCTACCTCCTCATCAACAAGAAGCGGTACGCTGGCCTCTACTTCACACGACCAGAAACTCACGACAAGATGGACTGTAAGGGTATCGAAACCGTACGACGAGACAATTGTACCCTGGTGGCTAATCTCATCAACACCTGCTTACAGATGATTCTTATCAACAGGTGGGTATCTGTGGGTATCTGTGGGTATCTGAAGATATCTGAACATCAGTGGTCAAGAATACGAACACTTATTGGACTGGTTTATTTATCTTACTGATTGTTGTGTATCCTACTCATATCTGCTCTTAATTTGTTAAGCTAAGCATTTTCATTTAACTTGAGTATATATATATATATATATGTATATATGTATATATATATATACATGTGCATAATACAATAAACCCTATTGTGTAATTATGTCATTTTAAGCTGTGCTATATTTTCCTGTATTTTTATGTTTAATTTGCTTGACCATTCAAAATATGTTGATGTTATTATAAAGTTTGCCACAAATAAGCACCGTTATTAGTAATCTTATACATACGTCGTCCCAAAATCAGCCGTTTCTGTTTTGTGACTTTCTGGCATATTTTGTAGAGATCCAATGGGCGCCGTTGACTTCGCGAAACAGACAATCTCAGATCTGCTGTGCAACAGAATCGACATCTCCCAGCTGGTGATCACAAAGGAATTGACCAAGACAGACGATGAATACGCTGGGAAACAGGCTCACGTTGAGTTGGCCAACAGGTACAACACCGTGCATGATGCCCTTCTAGAGCGCAGTGGTTCAGGGGTAGAGCAATCCTGAGTATTGGATACTGTGCTATATAAGAACTTACTTTTTTAATGTAGTCCAACACAGCTTGTTCTATTACTGATTACTTAAGTTCTCTTTGGTCCATGTGTAATGTCCTCATACAATTTAAGTGAATTAAGTGTCAACTACATGTTCTGTTGTTTTGTGATATGTTGAGTCTTTGTAAAATACATGTATTGATTTTATGCAAAGTCCCATTGAACAGTGAATTTGTATATTTCCATGTCCTCTAAATACAGAGTAAAACATTTACTAAAACAATTATTGTTGTTAATAGTTGTGTATAATTTGTTTAAACATTAGATAATAACAAAGTAAGTGCAATCAAAGGTTTCACCAAACTACTCCGTTGCAGAACCATACCAATATTGTTTGTTAGAATATTTTACAACAATGGAAACATGTGATTCCATTTTCCCTGTGACTTACCACAAAATAAATTTACAAAAACTGCCTTGTTACCATGGCTACCTTTATTCCAGCTAGTCATTAGTTAAAATCTTCAGACTGAATACACAGCACATGTTGTCATGAAGTGGCATTTAATGAAAATTAAAAAAGACAGATCATGAAGGGCCATTGTCCAGGACTGAAATGATGTGTCTGTAACATTTCTATTCATTTTATCTCATGCCAAATGTACTCCTATCATCCTATGTTTGTGTGACAGGTGTCACTTTGTGTGACAGGTGTCACTTTGTGTGACAGGTGTCACTTTGTGTGACAGGTGTCACTTTGTGTGACAGGTGTCACAGAGTTGTTTGTGTTTGTGCAGGATGCGCAAGAGAGATGCAGGCAGTGCACCACACCTTGGGGATCGGGTGCCTTACGTCATCATCGCCGCAGCCAAAAAGACAGCCGCCTATCTTAAATCTGAGGTACCAACCAATCCTAGCACGGACGACGTTGTTAACACATAAGTTTAACGATTGACACTTACTGTGCAAACAGCCGGTTATTTAATAGTAATAAACACTTTGTGGTGCAATGTTATTAGAGTACAGGAGAACAGTAGTTCAGGGTAAATTACAACGATCAGGAAGTGAAGATTTGCTGCCACCTCTAAACACACTGGTTGTTCATATGTAAGAGCAGTAGTTAGCCGTGTCGTCTTTGTGAGATGTCACAAGGGGGAGAGGGTTAATCCTGGTACAGATGTATGATTCAAAGATTCAAGATTCAAAAGACTTTATTGCCCATTTAAAACATCACATTAAAAATGGAAATCGTTCTTCAGTTACACAATAAAATGACGGTAATAAGATTGGCTATTATATACACATATATGGTTAATAAGACATATTAAAATTGTAATAATACTAATCAGCACTAAAATTAGTAAAGTTCAGTACTAAAATTAGTAAAGTAAATAAATTAAGTATGTAAATAAGTACTCTAAATAATAAATAAATAAATAAGCAAGTAATATTCCTTAAAAGGTTCGTTGATAGGACACAATGTGATAACATTACTAAAATTGGTAAGTAAATAAGATTAGATAAATCAGTACAAAAAGTGTTTGGAATAAAAGAAGTATACAGTGCATTAAAATTTAACATTAAAAATAAAAATGGCAGAGGGTATAAAAAAATTCTTGAATAGGTTCTTTTTAGCTAGTGGAACTTTTAGACGTCTCCCTTTTGGAAGTTTCTGAAAAACGTCATTCAGAGGATGGGTAGGATCGTACCTATGGTATTTGACCAGTTTTATTCCCTACACCTGTTTCTAATTCATACACACACGAATACCTGACACGTATCACTAAGCAATAGCATCTTGTCTAGTGGCAATATCATTACTAAATTACCAACTACTGATAACAAGAAGATTAGCACCATAGCTATATGACGCTAACTAAGGTTTACTGGGAATGTAAAGGGGAAAGCACTTTATAAGTATTAAACTTCTGCTTTCTCCTTTGCCATATTAAGGATACAGGCTCCTCATGAAATGGGTATATATCATATATAATATATCAACAACTACTCATTGTATCTTGGCCAAATATGCAGGGTATTACGTTTGTATAAAAAGAAGGTTACCCACAATATTATATGCAATTTGCATAACTACAACCATGACAACCAGAAAATCTTAAAATTTTTGATAGGTTTGTTTTGCGGGAAGTCCCATGAAAAAATGTATATTGTATGTCTTATTTAGTAATATGCCAAGTTGTGCAATGAAGTAGTTTGAATAAATAAAAATAAGTACTTTTGTATATAAAAAGTGTTCTTGTTGAATAATAAAACAATAAATATAAACAAATATTATGTGGAGACAGTTAAAAAAATGTATATATTATTATGATATGAAAATGGTATGTACTGTACTCTACTTGAGATTAAAGAATGCGTATCAACATGTTGTAGGACCCCATCTACGTGTTGGAGAACTCGATCCCCATAGACACGCAGTACTACCTGGAGAACCAGCTGTCTAAGCCTCTACTTCGCATTTTTGAGCCGATCCTGGGAGAAAAGAAAGCGGAGAGTGTTCTACTGAGTAAGTTGACTGTTCTCCTTCTCGTCTGTCTCCAGCCTTCAACAATGTTCTGTTAATGCACTAGACCGTCAACGTCCAAATATGGTCAGATGCCCATTTCTTTGAACAACCACAAACTTTGAAAAGCGCGTGGCGGTGACGTCATCATCTGGCATTCATTCAAAAACTTCCAATACACAGCCTTGTCAAGATACACCTCATGTACAGCAGACATAATAAAGATACTATGGACACGATACAAATGTATCTGGACGTAAACACTGTTGACTGATGTCATTGCAGAAGGAGATCACACGCGTGTCAAGACCATGGTGACGTCAAAGGTGGGAGGTCTGACAGCCTTCACAACGAAGAAGGAGACATGTATAGGCTGCAAAACACCACTCGACCAATCTGGTACGATGTCACTGTTTGACACCATAGCAGCATGGTGTACCTACTAAATAAGACCTGGCAATTTGATGATGGCCGGTGATGCTATCAGTATTGTTAAACTGCGTTACGTAACGTGATTTATTTGTCTCAGCGATCCAGTGTTGTCACATATAACCTCATAGTAATCCATGTCAATTATTCCTTACAGCCAATTCAGCTGTGTTGCTTCAAATACAATATGTTTTGTCACTGTTTTAGTTGTGAAATCAAACAGCCTTGATCTCTTTTAATGCCACACAAACGTAACTATCACCTTGGTGCTGTAGCTGTATCACCCTGTGTAAAATCAACTTCAGTTTTATAAACACTATCATGACGATAAATGTGAATTCTCCACATGTGTACGAAGCGTAAATGTTATCAACATTTGAATTTGTCACTTCACACCAGGTGTCGCTGTGTGCAAGCACTGTCGAGTGCGAGAGTCGGATTTGTACCAGAAGGAGATCTCGACACTGAATGTTCTGGAGGAGAAGTTCTCTCGTCTCTGGACACAGTGTCAGCGCTGTCAGGGCAGTCTACATGAGGACGTCATCTGTACCAGGTGACCACTTAGGGCGGGAATATCCACCTAACTTTGGAGCATTATAAATGCATCCTTTCCTAGTCATCACGGTGCTCTCGTCTTTCTGTGTATCCATTCACTTGGTTATATGAATGCCTTATCTGTATATCAATTACTTCAGAATAATGTAAGTGCATCACCTCCCTGGCATTGACGTCCATTTGCCTCCGTCTATATACTTTCGGTTCATTGGATTGTTGGGCTCTTTTCAAGCAATTAGCATGTATAAAATTAATTAATTAATGCGATTGTGAATTTAACAATGTTTTCAACATGGTTAAAACATAAAACATAATCTTTGTAGCCACATTCAGTTGTGCTTCTGCTATACACAGAACTCTACAACAGAAGCATTTGTCCAAAACAAACTTATACCATACATTGCTGTTATTCTTCACCAGTTGAAGACACGTTTTAACACAGCATCTGTTTCGTTTCAGTCGGGACTGTCCTATCTTCTACATGAGGAAAAAAGTTCAGAAAGATCTCGCGGACCAGGACAAGATCATAGCTCGCTTTGGTCCTCCGTGGTAGAAAGAGACCTAGCTTACTAGGACCAGGTCACAAATCACCACAGCAGCCGTGAGATATGACGGTCTGGGATCATATCATAGAACATTATGATCTTCCAAAGATCTGTCATCCTTTCATCTCCAACCTAGCATAAACAGAATATAATATGAATTATGTTCGTCTCTGCATCTATAATGCTACAGACCCCAACGCTCGGAGAAACTTAGTTGTTCTCCCTGTTACTCTTACCGTATATATATTCACACATTGGAACTTTTATATACACTGTATTTGTTGTAATAAACACTGCCACATTTATATTTGTAATTGTTGATATGCCACCCGTGCTTGGACATCATTTATATGTTACATGACATAGACATGTAAGCAGTGACATTGTGCGTGCACACTTCTGAAAAAATGAAGAGCCCCCAACGCCAGCGCGCGACTGTCGGTGGCGCCACAACACGGAGCATGTCTGTAATAATTAATTGTGTGTAAGGTATTTGTGTCATCGGTGTTTTTAATACATGAGCATTATATTAGGGATTATGTTATTAAGGTAGGGATTTTTAATAGTATCATACGTCATGAAGGTTATGTGAGTGTGTAGCCAGGAAAGCGTGTTAGATTGGGATATTTGATTTAAATGTGATGTCCCCCATGTTCAACAGATGTCGCCACCATGGGCGTAGACCACAACACTACCCTGTGACACGCTCTCGCTTAACCGACTGTCGGTCGGCTGCGGAACTACGCCGAGAAGACAGTCTGGCCACATTTGCCGGCTTTTGTTTGGTATCAGACATGCCACATGATACGGATTACCCGTAACCGATACGGATTTTGGCGGTTTTTTAAGTGATAAGTACTCCGTTTTGATACGGATTTTAACTAAATTGATGGAGAAACAATTTTTAACCACATTATGCCTTGTATCGTCACAAAACTATATTGCATAATGGAATAATTGTTTACTAATAATAGTGACTAAATAAATCGATTCGAAACGAATGAACTAAACCACCGATTAGTTTATTGTAGCGCGTGATAGCTAGATGGCGTACTGGTACATTGTAGTTCTGAAAACAGCGGCAGGTGGCTCAACGGGTGGGAACGGGGCGCGTGGCAGGCGCGTGACGATTAGTGCAACGAATTGCGGTACGCAGTTTAAACGTGCTGAAGTGAAGTAAAACTTCGGTAATCTTACAGTAAACTGGCTCCAATAATAAAAAAACGTTTTGAAAAGGCCTAAATAAGGCCAGTTAACTGGAAGATCTGATTAATGATACGGACTTATACGGATTCTTACACAATTTTAGGTCAAAAATAGGGATTGCCATCCCAAAAATGTGGCATGTCTGTGGTATCCGCGTGATCTATACAATGCTGCCACCTCACGGACACTGCCGTAATATTTTTTTTTTATAAACAACTGCAAATTTGTATTTCTATTTATTTTGTGTTAATATAAGTTTAATTCTGAATAGTTTTTATAATACAGCATTGTTTGATTATATTTGATTATTTATCCGTGAGGTGGCAGTATTGTCTAGCCCCACACGGATAGCATACACATTAAATAAGGATACCTTTTTTATCAAATAATGCTGTATTATAAAAACTATTAAAAATTAAACTTATATTAACACAAAATAAATAGAAATACAAGTTTGCAGTTGTTTATAAAAAATATAAATTATGACAGGAGTAACCAGTGTCCGTGAGGTGGCAGCATTGGATAGATCACGCGGATAAACAAACAAAAGCCGACTAAGTAACCAGACTGTCTTCTCGGCGTAGTTCCGCAGCCGATCGACAGTCGGTTAAGCGACATTAGCTTGTCTCATCCCAATCCAGACGGCCACTTCTAATGTGACGCGCGTCTTTCTCCGCCCCTCGCTACACTTGTGTAAGACATTCTTCTGAAATGTTTGTACTACGTGCGAAACTCTGCGTCTTGTTCTCACTGATGGTGTTTGCTGAGTGTTCGAAACCCTTTACGACTGCGTGTTATTTCAACTATCTCAGCGTCAAGTGTCACCGTTAAAAGTGCTGTGGTATCTCGCTGAAGTGGACGTGCTGTGATCGACTTACATCGTCATCGCAGCCGTGACAGGTGAGTTGGGTGGACGGGCGATGTTTCGAGCTAGTTCCCTTTGTTTTGTGGTGTTAAAACGACATGCTTTGCCAAAAACGAATACGTTCCACTATGTAGTTAAACGGTGTATCCCAATTTACTGGATCTGACGCCCATTCAACCCGACCTTACGTTTTGTTTAAGTGCAAATAACGGCCATTACAGTCGTGAAGTTTGCCTATAATCCCATGTCCAATACCGAATGGTAATAATAATACAGCATTTTGACACTTACACATCCGTGGCTGTCGTCTCGTCCACGGGAGTGAACAACATATGAATATTTATAAAGAGCTGCACATTAGAATATATATTAAACATGGTTGTTGTTAACGATAAATGTAGTAATGCGTTGTCAAATGTTAAAAACTGTACAGAATGTTCACATATATGAAGTAACGTGTGTATAATCAATGGTGGACGTGTAATAGGGGTACTACGTAAACTTTGTGGTTGTGTGCGTGCTTGTGTATGAGCTTTTATGAATGTGTGTGCGTGTGAGCTTGTGTGCGCGTGCATTTATGGATGAGAGTGTGCATGAGTGAATGAACGGTGCGTATGCGTGTGATAATTTTTTTCTTCATGATACTGATATATATGTTTTGGTTTCAGCATTTTCACCCTCGTCAAGGCAAATCCTCGTGGCTCTTGCAAGATGACACGGAAGGTAATGTTTGGTTCAATCAGCCAATCAGCTTAGATACGATGTGAATCTATCGAATTGCATCTACCACAATATATCGTGGACTATACCTGCGTATCTGTCTTGACTTGCCATACTAAGAGCTGGTCAACCCTGAATGATTTTGTATGGTATAACACAATTGTATGGCATGGCATAACACAATTTTATTTTCGCCATAACAACCTGAAACATATTGATACCGATAAACCCTTTAAATTGCCAATTGGCTGGCAGTTTGTTCCACTTTCACAGAAAAGCAATAAAAAACATATCGGGGAACCGTCAAAACAAAACATACCACGTTTACCAGTGGAAATTCTTAAATTGTTTGGCAAAAGATAAAAAAAACTGTGGGAAGGACGCAGTCATATTATGGAAAAGTATTTCACACGGAAGACTAAAACATCGTGAAATAGAAGACTACTTAAAGAAAGAAAACTACAGACTAGGATAAGTACAATCATGTACTTGTCATTACGATGCGTGCGTTCGTTCGTTCGTGCGTGCGTGCGTGCGTGTGTATATGTGTGTGTGTATATGTGTGTGTATATATGTGTGTGTGTGTGTGTGTGTGTGTGTGTGTGTGTGTGTGTGTGTGTGTGTGTGTGTGTGCGTGCGTGCGTGTGTGTGTGTGTGCGTGCGTGTGTGCCTTCGTACTTATGAGAGGGTGGATGGTTGTTTTTTAAGGCACCAATCTTTTTGCAGTTGTTCGTTGTCGCTGTCCTCACGGTGCTCATAAGCGCAGCCATATTGCCGGAAGTGGCGTCATTTAGAAAGTGGCCGCCGGGCATGATCTTCTGCATGGAAGGGTGTCTGGAGATCGACAGCTCATGCACGGAAGAATGTCAGACGGAAGCGATCGTCGAGGAATGTATCAAGAGACGTTGTGTCGCCGGGATGCGCTCTTGTCGCGAATTCTGTAATATAATGTTCAACGAAGAAATTCCGGGCGGAGAAATGGAAATAGAATGAAAAGATCGCATCCGTGTTTTTAATCGCCGAACTTACTTGGCGATTCTTGCCTTGAATACTTGATGCATAACTTGTGGCAAACGATAGCAAGAAATAAGCATAAAATAACCAAAGGAAAACAATGCTATAACTCAGGCTTGTCCAAGCTAGTACAGGAACAGTAAAATCGAGTACGATTACTTTAGAATGTAATCACGATTACTTTCATTATTCCAGTGTTGTTATTATTAATAATCAGACGACTTTCTCGTATATTGAATGAATCATTTAATACACTCTCCCACACCATCTGTGCTACATCCGTTGCCGAATACATGACGATAGGAGACAAAGTTGGACGACCGAACGCGCGAGAAAACCGATGTAAATAACAATTTCCAATATGGAAACCCATGCACACGACAAGCTGGTGTTGTTGCAAACTGTATCCGCTAGGGTGTGTTAAAATTTGGAAGCGTTTATGTAACACTAAGGTATACCAGCTGACATAATAATAAAATTATGGAAGTCTTGAATGCCTGACTCATTTCCCAAAATATATTATTAAAACATTGCTGAGTTGTGTTGGTAAAAACAACTGTTTGGATATGGTAACATCTAGATTCCCACCCTTTGTACTGATCTTAAAGCACCTCAATGGGATTTATATACTGCAATGTTAAGCCCATATTTGCCAAACTGGTGGAGGAAAGAGCCTTTTTGAATAAAAAAAATTATAATGCTAGGTCCACTATAAAAGTGTGTTCATACATACCAAATAGCCGCAAATGTATGCCATTATAAAAGTGTGATCCACACCCACCCCTTGACCAATGTATTCTACACACTACCCCTATGGGCTCTCTACAACACAGACACAATTTAAACCGTATGTATCTAAAAATACAGCTTTGCTTTAATTTTTATTCAAAATATAGGACTTGCCTACAAACTATGCCAGTTCGGGCACGTACATTTTTTTACTCTTGAGTATGTGGGTAAAGCAGATTTTTGTCAAAAAACAAAATTGTTCTGCCCCTTATGTGTACTTCTTTCTGGCCTGGTTTTGATTTCCTTTTCTGTAGCATATTAGTGGCCTGTTTTCATATCTAAGGAATCATATTCCTCGAATCAATTTAATTGGTCTATAGAGTATATATCCAACACAGTGTTAACATTCTAAATGAGAGGTATGCGTTCGCAAAACCTGCATCCTCGTACATTGTTTATTGATAAGGCATCATATTGTTCAATAGTTGCCAAGCATAAGACATAATATGTACATTTATTTATTGTTTATACAGGCATTATACAATACTAATAATATTTGTTGTTTGTTTCACAAAATTACACATATAATATTGGAATCTGGCATTAAAACGATTGTAAATGTAACCATGTTTTCTGCTTCCGTCATACACAGAATTCTACAACATAAACATTTGTCTAAAACAAACATATATCATACACAGAACTCTACAACAGAAGCATGTGTCCAAAACAAACTTATATCATACATTCCTGTAATTCTTCACCAGTTGAAGACACGTTTTAACACAGCATCTGTTTGGTTACAGTCGGGACTGTCCTATATTCTACATGAAGAAAAAAGTTCAGAAAGTTCTCGCGGACCAGGACGCTTTGGTTCTCCGTGGTAGAAGCCTAATTGACTAAGACAAGGTCACAAATCACCACAGCAGCAGTGAGATATGACGGTCTGTGATTATGTCATAGAACATTATGATTTTCCAAAGATCTGTCATTCTTTCATCTCCAACTAGCATAAACAGAATGTAATGTGAATTATGTTCCTCCGTGCAGCTATAATGCTACAGACCCCGACGCTCAGAGAAACATAGTTGTTCTCCCTGTTACTCTTACCATATATACATACACACGGGAACTTTTTTATATTTGTTGTAATAAACACTGCCACATTTACAGTGTTGTAATTAATGTTCAGACTTATAAAGTAATCGTATGTACAGTGTAATTTTACTTGACTGATTCTTACTGTTAACTTAACGGTGAACCAATGGTGCCATTGTTCACAACAGGACCCTGTTTGTTATGTAAGCTTTATCCAATCCCCAAGGAGTGGAGGGATAACATGTTAGCATAACTGGAAACTCACATCGGCATATGACCTGTAAAGTCTCGGTATGTTGTATCTGACCATGGCCATGCCTTTGTGTTCCATGTCAGCATGACCCAAGCCAAGCCAAGGATGCTGACATTGTGTCAGGACTGCCCAGAACGTGCAGTGTCATGTCACCATGACATCGTCAATCAACTGTTCCTGCTGCTGAGCCATCAACACCAACCAGGTGTCCAAACTTTCCCCCAGTGTTTAGGGTTAGCCTTCCGTAGTTTTCTAGGGTTAAGTGCTGGCACCAGGTGTCTCCGGTAGTATGCAAGCCTCGCTTTCATCCGGGTGACAATCTTTGGGTAAATTTTTGCGATGTTTGTCCGCTCTGTCGGGTCATCTGCAAACACACCAAAAATGGTGATAGACGTTGTCTTTCTCACCAGAATCACCAACTGGACGCCAATTTAGGAACCGTGAACATACATATTTAGTTTACGATAGCTTTATGGCATCAAGTGCTGTGTCTGCAATGGCCAATGCTCCGTTAGCGTCCATATCAGAAACCGTTGAGGATCTATTTTTACAATTTGACAATGACGCATTTTAGGGCACTGCTATTAGTCTAATATAAAATATGCACGAGACATGTTTAACTGATTGGATCGTCCTGAAAGCCCAAAAACTGGCAAGAAAAACTGTTTTCAAAACGCTTATATAACGTTGTCTCCGATGTTCCACAGGCATGTCCCTTACCTTCGATGTTGAAGAGTTTTGTTATGTTGAGATGTCGTCTGCTTGCAGCTGTATTGAGCCTGCGTCCTGCTTTTTTGCGCCGACGTTGTCGCGGGCGATAGTGTCCGCCGTAACGACCAGGCTTGCCAACCATCAACTTGTATTTGCCCATACTGCAAAAAACATACAGTATGGGTTAGTTCGGTTAAGTTACCTGCTGCAATTATTCCGGTGTTTTAATGCTCAAAACCATTATGCAATTATTGTTGACTTAAATTTGTTTAGTCGTAGGTGGCAGACTAGAACAATGGCCTACTACTATTCACAGATTGCTTACAGAGCGATGTAGTCAAATTGTCCATCTACCGTAGATGTCACGTGGACAAGTAAACCTTTCGCTCATTGGAGTATTTTTCAGTTTGGCTTAGTTTACTCACGCAGTTAGCATTTACACAGTCGGTACATAATTCCTGTGCCTCTTGAATATCCTGAATTTCAGAGTCTCCTCGATTTTTGTGAATAAAAATAAAATGGCACTTGTGTAGAATTCTACACAAGTGCCAAAAGTTATAGCACCCGGCACCCGCTCAACTGAAAATTGTTTTAAGATTTTCACTTCAGATGTCCAATCTGATAGGACAATTCTGTTGTGATTATTGACACATTTTCAAACAACGCACCCACTACAACACTTCTTGAATGTCATTTCAGCAGAACAACTGTTGAGCGTGACAAAGATGATCATTGATGCCGGGTGGAATATCCCGCATTTCAAAAGTTGGCACTCCTACATCATATGTATTGCTTATAACTCATCTAAAATATTGTTAAGAGGGCCTTTGTATTCCAGTGTGATCAAAGTGGCTTAAATCCTGTATATATTCAGACTAATTACAATTAGTGATGATTAAACAAACCGACCGAATGGCAGCACGGCCTGAGATCTCGTTCATGCCATAAATGAACTCTTTCCTCCTAGGTGGCGCCTTCCTGCTGATCGTTCGCCACTGGTTAATTCCGTCCATTGTCATGAAACTTTCTGAAAAAGATCAACTTTTTTATACAACAGGGTTTATTCCATGTCAAGTCAATCACTATAACAATCTTGCCATGTCTGATTTACAGGACACTATGAATGTCAACTGGAATATGCTACACATATATTATCACTGTCAGCCCATGATTTCAGTAGTAATAATTTTATAATAATGCTAAATATTATAGTAATAACTATTACATTTTTATATTCAATAATTATACTTAGCATAATGCCACGAATTAATTAACATACTATTTAAAATATATTTTTGCTAATTATTGGGCGTTGGCATTCACCCGCATTGCTAATAAGGATAGATTAAACCACATTATGGTGCCTCTTATGTCAAAACGGCCGTTATTCAGTTACGCGTCAGACCATATTTGCATTTTCCATAGGCGACCATTATAACGTTTCTTTCATTTCCTACTAATCTTGATGAGATCTGTTATTGACAATTTCACAGCGTATTTACCCTCCATAGACAGATGTTCAGTGAACAATTCATGAACTTTTAATACCTCAGGCTCAGGCTCAGGCTCCCACAAATTTCTTTCAAACCTTACACCCCTCCATTTCTGCTTGAACCACACAAGGATTGCCCTTGATTACATCACCAAGCAAAATGACAACTGTATTAATACGCAGAAATGCACCGATTGACAGCTGCCATAATTTGACAGCTCTGATGCCACACTGGCGGTCACTGCACAAAAACATAATTTCTACTCACTCCACACTATATATGTGCTCACAGAAATTCAGACAACCTGCATAATGCTGCTTTTATAAGGTACGCTTTGGTAATGGCGGACGAGAATCTTATTGTGGTCGTACATCATCACTGGCTCTAGGCTAGTGATGATGTAAGACCATGTCTAGGCCCTAGGGCTAGGCTAGCGTCTTACGCACGGACGGTCACGGTGCTGTTATAGCATCATTCATTGTCGGGTAGTTTGTCTTTATTTGCAAAGATTCGCAGATTCATTAATAAAGCTATGAATCACTCTTCACCGAAAACAACCTGTGGCTGTGTAGCTATTAGAAATCCGTTATCTATTTGTAGCGCAAACACGTCGTACTTTGCAAGCAAGTTGTCAAACGCAGCATGGCTAATGTGTATGTCGCATCCGAAATGGTAGACATTAGACATTTATTTAAAATATGTAAGATTTTATATGATGATGTTAACAGCATTATTGCGAACATTACTGTATATTAAAGATTTGTATAATTGCTATTTTAATGTGCGACAACAAAGATTTAATTATTAATAAAAATGCAAATTATACATTTGATTAGTTTTTATAAATCAGCGATCATTAGTTCACTTAACAGAGCGTCGGCGAAAGCGAGACGTAATGACGTCATAGACAGCACCCGTTGGTTACGCGGAGGCCCAGGGAAGAAGATTAAGGAATTGAACGAAATCAGTCTACATCTGAGAGACAGACACGCCGTCGACGGGCTCTGGAAACGAAGAGACCAACTGCGAATCCTGGGTCAACAGTGGCGTGATCCAGAGATGACATGGGAGCCAGATTTTGGGTCTGGATATCTTAGAGTACGGCCTAGGCTGTGGACAGGAAGTTCCGACTGGAAAGGAGGCTGTGTAGATGAGCTATTCGATTAGTATTAGCTCTGTGTAGGCCTAGGGACTTCGTTCCACGCCTTCGCTTTTATTTTTGTAGCTTTGAATCGAAATAGGCCGTTACATAGTGATTCTCAAGGAACAACGGCGAGCGATAAGCGGTCTTGCTGTAGTTTCCACAGTTGAAAGTGTTTTTTTGGCGTCAGGGCGCATTTGGAAATTGGAGGTGAAATCGAAGCGCTTCCACTGGTTACCTCGCTATCAAATCCAACAGAGCGTTGACGACTTGTCACGGATGCCGAATTTGGGATGTTACCGGCCCTTACCGTGTGGCCGATGTTACCGGCCCTTAGCGTGTGGCCGATGTTACCGGCCCTTAGCGTGTGGCCGATGTTACCGGCCCTTAGCGTGTGGCCGATGTTACCGGCCCTTAGCGTGTGGCCGATGTTACCGGGTTTTAGCGTGTGGCCGATGTTACCGGCCCTTAGCGTGTGGCCGATGTTACCGGCCCTTAGCGTGTGGCCGATGTTACCGGCCCTTACCGTGTGGCCGATGTTACCGGCCCTTAGCGCATGGCCGATGTTACCGACCCTTAGCGCATGGCCGATGTTACCGGGTTTTAGCGTGTGGCCGATGTTACCGGGTTTTAGCGTGTGGCCGATGTTACCGGGTTTTAGCGTGTGGCCGATGTTACCGGCCTTTTGCGTGTGGCCGATGTTACCGGCCTTTTGCGTGTGGCCGATCTTACCGGCCTTTAGCGTGTGGCCGATGTTACCGGCCTTTTGCGCGTGGCCGATGTTACCGGCCTTTTGCGTGTGATCGATGTTACCGGCCCATAGCGTGTGGCCGATATTACCGGCCCTTAGCGCATGGCCGATGTTACCGGCCCTTAGCGTGTGGCCGATGTTACCGGCCCTTAGCGCATGGCCGATTTTACCAGCCTTTAGTGCGTGGCCGATGTTACCGGCCCTTAGCGCGTGGCCGATGTTACCGGCCCTTAGCGCATGGCCGATGTTACCAGCCTTTAGCGCGTGGCCGATGTTTCCGGCCTTTAGCGCGTGGCCGATCTTACCAGACCTTAGCGCATGGCCGATGTTACCGGCCTTCAGCATGTGGTCGATGTTACCGGCCCTTATCGTGTGGTCGATGTTACCGGTCGTATGGCCGATGTTACCGGCCCTTAGCGCATGGCCGATATTACAGGTCCTTAATGCGTGGCCGATGTTACCGGCCCTTAATGCGTGGCCGATGTTACCGGCCCTTAGCGCGTGGCCGATGTTACCGGCCTTTAGCGCGTAGCCGATTTTACCGGCCATTACCGCATAGCCGATGTTACCGGTCCTTAATGCGTGGCCGATGTTACCGGCCCTTAGCGCGTGACAGATGTTACCGGTCCTTAGCGCGTGGCCGATGTTACCGGCCCTTAGCACGTGGCCGATGTTACCGGCCATTAAGTCGTTACCGATTTTACCGGCCCTTAGCGCGTGGCCGATGTTACCGGCCCTTAACGCGTGGCTAATGTTACAGGCCCTTAGCGCGTGGCAGATGTTACCGATCCTTAGCACGTAGCCGATGTCACCGGCCCTTAGCTCGTGGCCGATGTTACCGGCCCTTAGCGCGTGGTCGATGTTACCGGCCCTTAGCGCATGGCCGATGTTACCGGCCCTTAGCGCGTGGCCTATGTTACCGGCCCTAATGCGTGGCCGATGTTACCGGCCCTTAGCGCGTGGCTGATGTTACCGGCCCTTAGCGCATGGCCGATGTTACCGGCCCTTAGCGCGTGGCCGATGTTACCGGCCCTTAGCGCGTGGCCTATGTTACCGGCCCTCAGCACGTGGCCGATGTTACCGGCCCTTAGCGCGTGGCTGATGTTACCGGCCCTTAGCGCATGGCCGATGTTACCGGCCCTTAGCGCGTGGCCGATGTTACCGGCCCTTAGCGCGTGGCCTATGTTACCGGCCCTTAGCGCGTGGCCGATGTTACCGGCCCTCAGCGCGTGGCCGATGTTACCGACCCTCACCGCGTGGCCGATGTTACCGACCCTCACCGCGTGGCCGATGTTACCGGCCTTCAGCATGTGGTCAATTTTACCGGCCCTTAGCGTGTGGTCGATGTTACCGGCCCTTTGCGCATGGTCGATGTTACCGGCCCTTAGCGCATGGTCGATGTTACCGGCCCTTAGCGCATGGTCGATGTTACCGGCCCTTAGCGCGTGGCCGATGTTACCGGCCCTTAACGCGTGGCGGATGTTACCGGCCCTTAGCGCGTGGCCGATGTTACCGGCCCTTAGCGCGTGGCCGATGTCACCGGCCCTTAACGCGTGGCCGATGTTACCGGCCATTAGCGCGTGGCCGATGTTACCGGCCCTTAGCGTGTGGCCGATGTTACCGGCCCTTAGCGCGTGGCCGATGTTACCGGCCCTTAGCGTGTGGCTGATGTTACCGGCCCTTAGCGTGTGGTCGATGTTACCGGCCCGTAGCGCGGGGCCGATGTTACCGGCCTTTAGCGCGTGGCCGATGTTACCGGCCTTTAACGCGTGGCCGAGGTTACCGATGTTACATACGTTAAAATATTTTGTAATGGTTACGGGTTGTGGATCCTTCCGTTTTCTGTCATCTTGCAGTCTTCATCGAGTTACCGTTTGATATATCGTGTAGTTGCAACTCGGTTCGTGTACAATGTTCATACCTAGTTTCGCTCCGGCTGCAGCCAGGATCGTTGGAAGCCAGTCCACCGCATGCACCAGTCTGTAACATGCCCGTGTACCAATATGTAACATCAGTGTAACAATATGTCAATCGTCCACCGATCTCGGTCTGTCTGCACTCGTGGCAATATGTAATAAACCAGTGTAACCGTATGCAAATGACCGGTGTAACAAACTAATATATCCAAGTAACATACTGTAACATACCAATAAACCACTATACCATTCTATAAAATTAACATGTCCGTGTAACAACATGTCACATGCCCGCGTATCATCCTCGCCAGCCAGGGCTGTTAGCCATGGAAACTAGCACTGGCATTTCCCCTACGAGAAGTGATGAATTTAGCCGAGTCTAACAAGTTTATTGACTTCGCCAATCGCGACTTCTCCACCCGTGAGAACCGCGCAAAACCTCTCCCCAACAAACTAACATATCATTCAACCAGTTGGTCACATGCCCCTGTATAAATGTATAACACACTCTTGTACAAGCCAGTAACATATGTTTACCGTTCTGTATCAGTCTCTTGTACCATCTTGTAAAATACCCGTATACCGATCAACAATTGTGTAACGGTTCGTAATAAAAGTTCACAACACAAAAGTCTACGTCTTCCTAAGAAATAATTATACAGTTTTTCTTACGTCTGCCTAAATTTAATTATACAGTTTTTCTTACGTCTTCCAAAAACTGACTATGCAGTTTTCCTTACGATAGCATAAGTATGCTGTGTCGCTCCGTGATATATTTGAAGCTTAAAAAGAATCCCTTAAAGAAGGTTACATAGAGACATACGTACGCGTTGTTAGTGTACCCCTTCTTCCGGAGCATTCGACCCCAAACGAAGGTTGGCACCCGCGTCCCTCCTTCCCATAGGGTCGACTTCCCGCCCCGCAGCGGCCAATTGTTCCCTCCACCTCTGTTAGCCGCCCCTCCATTCTGCGCGAACCAAACACGGAGGATAGACAACCGAAGCATTCGTCATAAATTCGTTTATCTCCTCATAGTTGCCGAGGTTCACGCGACTCTTTCTGGTCATTAGTTGTATTGGACCAGTGACGACGTGTTTGACAATAGTTATTTAGAGTTATCTTCTTGCGTGTTTGCGACTTGGCCCTTTTCCCCGTCTGAGGAATTTTGACCAGTGAGTGACGGGCTATTCCCCAGAGGGAGCCTCTGTACTGCTAATCAAAGCCTTAGATAGATGCAGTATGGCAAATGACATACCAATTTTTAAATAGTCGATGAATGTGGACGCAATTTTCGGTCTAAATTAAAGCGTCTTCAAGCAGAATAGCACATAATGCCTTTCTGTTCTGCTTGGGGATGCTCCAATAACAGCAAAAACTCTAACTATATATGGCTCTGGCTACAGTGGTGTGCAGTTGTTGATAATTGCAGATCAATAGTAAGCACGAAGTACACAATCGTGATATATAATTATACTGCTCTCATGTGTTGCTCCGTCGTTGGGGTGAGGGTAAACAGCCATGTGTGAGCTTCATTAAACAAAGTAGTGGAGATATTATTTCAAACAAACTGAACCTCAGCAAAAATATAGAAGTACAGAGATTATTCCTATATAATTTTATAATATATATATATATATACATTATATATATATATATATATATATATATATATATATATATATATATATATATATATATATATATATATATATATATATTATAAAATTATATAGGAATAATCTCTGTACTTCTATATTTTTGCTGAGGTTCAGTTTGTTTGAAATAATATCTCCACTACTTTGTTTAATGAAGCTCACACATGGCTGTTTACCCTCACCCCAACGACGGAGCAACACATGAGAGAGAGAGATATATATATATATATATATATATATATATATATATATATATATATATATATATATATATAATGTAATAATGTTAGACTTATGGGTCTATAGAAGATCCATAACCACGATATATATTTAAAACTTTCTACATAATGTTATACAAACTTAAGCAAAAAAGTGTGTAGAGATTGTCTATAGCATGGCATTGACTAAAAATAGTATTTTGTTTGTTTGATAATGGGAACGTCCTGTTACTACATTCAACCTATGAACATCTCAAACATAGAACTTAGAAGCCTACTATTTGTGACGTCAGACTGATTGTGGCGTCAGACTCTGGATGGGTCATTTAAAATGTAGGTCTATTATTTTGTAAGCGAGAATGTAAAGTAATTTTCGCCCTCGAATGTATCATTTGTATACATTTGAGAGGTAAATTTACTAAATATGTTTTTGCTCTCATCCTATGTGCTGCGACAATGGCATTATGACGTCATAAGGATAATACGCGATTATTGTTAAGCGTGAATGTGTGCGTGCGTGCGTGCGTGCGTGCGTGCGTGCGTGCGTGCAATAAGTGGTTAATACGTACGTCTGAGATGAAGACGATCAGTGTATTCTTTATCATCTTTCTTCGGACGAGTGCAGAGTAGATTTTGCCAATGGCTCTGTCCATTGCAGTGACCATGCCTAGAAAAATAAGATTTTTGTGTGAACCTAACCTGAAGCCCAATAACTGCGCTATGCTTAAATCGTGTAACTGTAGGCCTAAGATATCTTTAATAATTACATTACATACATGTCCAGTGCGCCAGAGATCCTTAAAAGAGATCTCGCAATGTTTGTGTTATTGTGCTGTTCGGTGGCGTAACCAGAATGTCGAAGCGGAGGAAATAGTCGAGCATGTAAAAGCATGATTTGTTTGTGAAGTACTGATGTGCTGGCATTATTCAAATGTGTATCCAAAGTCAAACGGGGGCATGGCTCTAAATACGCCATGTTGTTATTCATAGCCATTATTGTTGTTAAACACTAAACGTAAATTACTGTCTGTAAAACTATAGTATGAAGTGTCATCTACGGCGCGAAAAGAAACATTTGACAATTAGCTCGAGTTCAGAAGACATACAAAATAAGTAGCACACCACTGTATATTCGTCTTTTCTTCTGCTTCACGTGTTTGTACATGTCTTCAAACCTCTGCGGCACCTACAACAATAACCTTTTTGCAGCATAAGCATGCTCCTTACAAACTGAATGGACAAGTGCATGAGTTCTTATTCGTATAAAGAACATCTTAAATATATCGTTTCAAATATACGCTCTAAATATAATCAAGACGGTTTCACCATTGTCACAGACATATTGGCATTATTAACTAATCATTTATACAGACTACTCAGCCTCTACGTGATCTACTCAGTCGCACGGCGTAAGAGTGATAGATAAAATGATGTCATTTGAAAGAACCTACTTGTATACATAAAACAGAGATAACTATCAACCGAGGTGAGGGCAACTGCAAGATTTGTATACAATGGCGTCATCCAATTATGATGTCATCTGTATTAATGACGCACGCCATCGCGTCTCGGTACACGCGTTAGTTTTATGATCGATGAAATCATCCTACCAGTAGTTCTGATGAACTGTACATTTGCGAATTGAATATGAAACCATGCATATCAGACAGCTGAAAGTATGTACACGTATTATATATATATATATATATATATATATATATATATATATATATATATATATATATATATATATATATATAGATATATAGATATATATATATATATATATATATATATATATATATATATATATATATATATATATATATATATATATATATATATATATATATAGATATATAGATATATATATATATATATCATCATCATCATGCTGTCGGTCGCGAAGCGACAAAGACTGCTTCCATCACTTGACTCTTGCTCTCCATTTGTCTCTCTGCTGTGAGAGTGATGTCCAGGAGTCGATCTTTATGTCTCTCAGCTTCAGGTTTCTCTTGATGGTATCTTTGAACCGGAGACGAGGGCGCCCTCTCTTTCTGTGACCAGAAGACAGTTGGGAGTAGAGAACCTGCTTCGGTAGCCTGTCTGATGACATCCTCATGAGGTCCGTCTGTTGATTTTAGTTGAACAGGTCCCTTCTTTTTGGGTCCCCACACTTCCTTCAGTCCATTGTAGAAGCCCTTCATGTTGTTACTGTCGGCAGCTCTCTGCAGCTCTACTGCTTTCCTTTCCCACCAGTCCGACTTCAGTGCACGGGTGTGTTTTTGTAGCAGTCTGCAGGCATCTTTGTATGCTGCAGTGGTGGATCTAGTGCTCCTGGTTTGCAACACTCTCTGGTGGGCTTGATCTCTTCTGATCATAAGAGTCTGTAGCTCCTGGTCGTTGGGGTCGAACCAGTCCTGGTGTTTTCTGTCTGGCTTGCCAGGATATGTCTTGGCTGTGTTGTACACAACCTGCTGCAGAGCTGCCCATTCCTCGTCTGGTGTTGGGTTTTCCTTCTCCTCCCATTGGGCGAGAGCACTGTCCATCTCCTGCTCAAAACTCTCCCTATGGCTGATGGTACTTAGTTTTGCAGTGTTGAGCTTGGTCGGCTTATTTGTCCCTTGCCTGTTGTGCTTTTGTCGTATTCTGAAAGCCACTTTTGATCTCAGCATCTGGTGATCGGTCCAGCAGTTTGCTCCACGCATGGCTCGGGTGCTGTGGATGTCCATCTTATCCCGACACCTCGTGATGATGAAGTCTATCATATGCCAGTGTTTGGAACGAGGATGCATCCAGGTGGTCTTGCGTTCATCCTTCTGCTTGAACATGGTGTTCGTCACTATCAGTTCGAACTCAGAGCACAGAGCCAGTAGAAGTTCGCCATTGGAGTTGCATTTCCCATATATATATATATATATATATATATATATATATATATATATATATATATATATATATATATATATATTATAAGTTAAGATTATGTTAATATGTTTCTATATAGCGGCCTAAGTGTACGGCTATTCTCTATAGAAGAAACACAGAGACAACGCAGCCTAGATTACCTGGACGGACAGGTGAACTTACCTGGAATGGCAGGTGGACGGCCTGGAAGGACAGATACAGGAAGAGTGGTTTCTCCGTGTCGTGGGCTTTGACGACGTCTATCGCTCGACGTGCAAATGCAAACTTGAAACATAAACGGTAGTCAGATTCATTGCCTGGCACCGCATTACCATTTGATCTCCAGTCAAATGTACTTAACTTGTATCGTAACAGTCTATGTATGAGACAAAAATAAAACAAATAACACCAAGTTACACACATTTTATATAGACGCGCCTAAGCACATGTGTTTAAACGAATTAACAATGCAATTAACTGTGTATGTGTGTGCGAATGTGCGTAAAATTATGTGTGGGTGTGGGTGTGAATATGTATGTATGTATGTATGTATGTATGTATGTATGTATGTATGTATGTATGTATGTATGTATGTATGTATGTATGTATGTATGTATGACTGTATGTATGTATGTATGTATGTATGTATGTATGTATGCATATATGTATGTATATATGTATGTATATGCGTATATACATAATTACTTATATACTTATAGTTATTTAGAATACTAGTTATTTGTAATACTTTTTGTTATAATTATGTAAGATAACATTCTTGAGAACGTTTGTTCTGTTGAAGACGTAACAAGCAACGTGTTACGTGTTTGGCGCCGTCATTAGAGTGACAGTCTATGACTAAAACGTATCCAAGTGAAGTACTTGTAAACGTACTCACTGTCGAGTACTTGGACCGCCTCTTCTTATGTATGGTCGTATTGTATCTGAAGTCATAGCCTGCAAAACGACAACAACACAAATAAATGTAGTGTCATCAGCAGCTGCTAAAGTTGCCGATTTCGTCGACCTTGTAAATGTTGATGTAGGATATTACAGCTAACGACGCCACGTGCATCCAGGCATGGGGCATTGTGCGTTCTAGGAAATACTCTTTACGGATATACCTGCGTCAGTCGTGTCTGTTTAGAGCGTAATATTTATAGCAGCACGAACCAGATTGCGCAGGTCATTATTAGCACTTAGGCATCTCTTGTATGGGTTTATCTTAGCACCTCCGAGTGCACTTTTGTCGAGATTTGTGACGCTTGAAAATACATTGCATTCATCTGGAGTTTGTATTCATCGCGAAGGTCGGCTGTAATCGGGATCAGGTAGAAAAATAAACAAGCCTGGGCCACTTTCATTCAGAGTTCGCGCCGCGATTTTCAATGGGACGGCTAGTTCAAATGTAAACCAAACCAAACTGTTCCTAACCATTAACCTAACGGTAACGATGGCGATATTTTCATCAGTAAGTAGCACACAATTGATATCAACTCAGAGCATCATTCGACAAAAAATATGCTGTTGTTATTGGTTTGTACCTCGGAGCCCGAACGTCTTGTGCTTGTAGTAGTCCTGAGCGCCCGTATAGAAGCCAAGGAAGGAGTCGAAGCCCCGGTACGTTGGCGTGTATTGCCAGCGACAGAAGCCCAGGTGCCACCTGCCAGCACAGACAGCAACACAACAGTTGAGGGGCTTAAACCGCGGCCGGCAGGTGTGGCGAGTGAATGAGCGTTGTGTCGCTGTTGTGATAATGAGGATGTGGTGTGCGAGGTCTGTGAGGCGACAGAAGAAATGCATGCAGGTGTACGCCTGGTGTGTGCCCGCCCGCCCGCCCGCCCACCCGCTCGCCCGAACGCACGCACGCGCGCGCGCTCGCACGCACACACACACACACACACACACACACACACACACTCACACACGCACTCACCCACTCATACACACACACACACCTGTTAGATGTTGTGCATGTGTAAATACATACACACTCTCTCTCTCTCTCTCTCACACACACACACACACACACACACACACACACACACACACACACACACACACACACACACACACACACACACATACTTACACACACTAACTCGTACACTCACACCCACCCACTCGCCCACACACTCATACACGCACACATACTCACACACTCACACACTAAAACACCCACGCACTCACATACTCACGCACTCACCCACTGATACACACACGCACGTATTATATGTTGTGCATGTGTACATATATACACCACATTGTGTACATACATACACACACATATACATACATGTGTAGGTGTGTGATTGTGTTACCCAATTAGTATCACTTTGTCATTTATGTTGACTCGTGGTTACCAGTCTTACACAGCATTCATGGCGCATGCGCGCTCCGCCAGATAATTTGGCGCGACATCAAAAACTCGCGAGGCCGCCGATACTTTCACACACGCATTCTCACGCGATTATATCAGGTAACTAGGTCATTTGTGCTACTCGCTGGCCCGGTTGTACCTACTTGCCAATCATGTGTGTCGAGTAGCCGAGGTCCCGAAGTCGCTCCGGTAGCAGCCGGTATGAGAGCGGCAGACCATACGGCTTGTCCTTGCGTAGAGCTCCGTGCTGACAACACACGACACATCACAGCTTGTCAAGCCGACTTCGATTGAACTACGCGTCTAACTCGAGTAACCCGAGTGCCAATTAAACATCCAAATCACTTGCTCACGTGACCCCTCTTGACATGAAATTAATTAAACATTACACGACACAATCATTTAAATATCCATTAAAGTCACCATATTCTATAAAATATAATTTAACACTAAGAAGATGAACATCACAATTTACACACTGAACACTTTATTTTATTAATCTACGTAAGGGGTTTATTTCCGTGATCACGATCATCGCTGTTCAAATTCAATTGGATTATTCTCGTGGTACTGCGTACGCACCATAAACCGAATACCATGTTAGGGTTACGCGAGTAACTCGCGTAGGCCAATCGAAGTCGGCCTTAGTTGCATAGAGTAAACGCACTAGTGGGTGGTGACGCTTTGTGATGCACGCCGCCGCGACGTCATCCGCCGTTACGTCATACACGGCGCCTGGCGGATCCGCTCCGACAAACTTGCACTTGGATTTAGCTCATGAATGAGAATGAACAAGAATGAACCCGGGACACACTTGGCTAGAATCCCGTGAGTCCGGGTGAATGGTGTGTGGTTGTTGGGCAACAGCAGTATGTAAGCGCGGTACTGGGATAAATGAGTGAGTGTATAATATTATGTTAGCTGTATATTGTTAATTGTTGTCAGTGATGTGGAGATTATTAGGTGCACACCCTCGGTCTACGGCTAAGTATACTGTGTGTGTGTGTGTGTGTGTGTGTGTGTGTGCGTGCGTGCGTGCGTGCGTGTGTGTGTGTGAGCGCGCGTGCGTGCGTGTGCGGGCATGCGTGCGCGTGCGTGCGTGCGTGCGTGCGTGCGTGCGTGCGTGCGTGCGTTCATACGTACGTGCGTGTGTGAGTGTGTGCGTGTGTGTATTTCTTTATACCTACACCTACGTACATAGGCCTACATTCGTATATATGTTCTCACGACAGTAGTTAAGTACATACAGTGATAGATCGAATTTCGTTTACCTGTAATCCTGTTTTAAACGGATAGTACCCTGTCAGAATCGCTGCTCGAGATCTGAAAAGATAATTAATTGTAATATTCAAAAAGGCAAAGATTACACACAGCTATTCTATATATATATATATATATATATATATATATATATATATATATATATATATCACCGTGTCATGAAGAAGAATTTTCAAGTTGTACCAAAAGATTAATAGTGTTTACGAACAAGAAACATGAAAAAATTATATAAATAATATAAAATATTATAATACAATTTTATATTGCTCCGGTATCCGCCACATGTTGGCGCTCTTGGCGCTTTCGTTCAATAACAAAATATGTAAAGGTCATATTAAAACAATAATAATATTAATAAAGCTATATTTTTTTTAAATCCATTAAAATTTATATAAAGAATTAATACAAATTGTAACATCTTTATTAAAGTAATGTACATTGGTTAAAGGTACATTTCTAAAGATGTATATGACCCTAAAGGGCACGTGTTTGTATTTGCCTGTGTTAATAACAAGTTTTTAAAAGAAGAAAAATAGACGAGAAGAGTCAAGCCTTTGTATCTGATATGGCGAGATAGTGTTCATGTTTAATAAAGTATATTTAAACTGCTAGTATTGATTATAAGCAGTAACTAAGTTGGTTCAATTACACTTCTGTTAGAAAGAGTACTTTCTGATATCCAATGATGTCTACCTACACCGTTCTAATTATTTTCTCTGGCTTGCGTAATAAAAATGCATCCATCATTTCACGTCCATTAACAATTTAATAAACGTATATTAGACTACCTCTTGATCTTCCTCTTATGTCTCTACTGCCGGATATTACACTCCTCTAGGCGTGTTCCATTACTACGTACGTTGTCTCGGGTCTCACCCAGTTCTGCAATCGCTGTTGGTTCCTCGGTGCTTTGAGTGCAGTAGGTTGTTGCTCCAAACACTACGCTCTGTTCCTGGGTTTCGTCAGCGGTCTTGTTAGGCGAGATGAATACATAATTCGTGTCGCCTTATCAACAAGTCTTATTTATCGGAGGTATGTTGAGCTTGTTTAGCCGATTATTGATGGCGCAGTTCCACGGACATCGAGGCACAAACAGAGGGAGGGTCAGCGCTACGTTATGGCTATCTAGACGTTGACTGGTCAGTGATATAGGACCTTCTTTATCAGTGCGATGTCCAAGTCCACCGACGCAATTCCCTTTGTGTCCGGCCAGTACAAGTTGGACATGTGACCCGTCTATGACTGACCCATGTGTGCTCTAGGCCTAGTGCAGAGATAGAAGTGTCCTATCTGTGCTGCATGACTTCTGGGCATAGTGCCCACTGTCCATTAACCACATGGAAGATGTCTTCTCCTTCGCCTGTTTATCAATTATGAATTGTAACGGTTACTCTAGATGTGTCAAAGCGTTGATTGCTCCTGCATACTCTACTTCTGAACAGGCTGAGCTATAACGCCGTCAGAAGCGATCAGTCCAAGAACGCAAGTCGACAAAAAAGCTATCCCTTATGATAATACACCATCAATCCTACCACTGTATCGCCCTAGCCCACACTGTCGAATATTGTTCCTTTCATCCTCCCCAGTGGCCCCAAGGTGGGAGTAGTAGTAGCAGTAGCAGTAGCAGTAGCAGTAGCAGTAGCAGTAGCAGTAGCAGTAGCAGTAGCAGTAGCAGTAGCAGTAGCAGTAGCAGTAGCAGTAGCAGTAGCAGCAGCAGCAGCAGCAGTAGCAGCAGCAGCAGCAGCAGCAGCAGTAGCAGTAGTATTGGTCTCATAACCTGTGAACTCACGGCGTGCAGACGGGGTGGACGTAGGAGTAGTTGAGGATCACTCCCTCCTCGGCCAGTCTGTTCAGGGTCGGTGTCTTCATCTCCGGGTTGTGCCAGCCGACGTCGTTCCAGCCTGGAGCACGACACAAGGCGCTGGTGATAATGGTATGGTGGACTGGCGTGTGCGTGTGGGGGCGTATATGTGCGTATGCATGCATGCGCGCGTGCGTGCGTCCGTACATGTACATAAGTGGATATTTGTACACCTCCGGGAATCGAGCTGTATTGCATTACTGGTTGGTTTTAATTTTAGGCCGGTGTCGGTACACAAGGGAGGCGCATGTAATAACAACTGTGCTCTCCCACCCCCCCCCCCCTCTCTCTCTCTCTCTTTCTCTCTCTCTCTCTCTCTCTCTCTCCCGCTCCCCCTCTTTCTCTCTCCATTCTCTCTCACACAAACACACACACATACACACACACGCACGCACACCACACACACGCACACGCACACACACGCACATAGGCACGCACACACACACACACACGTACATAGGCACGCACGCACGCACGCACGCACGCACGCACATGCACGCATGCACACGCACGCACGCACGCACACACACACACACACACACACACACACCACCGCCGCCGCCACCATATCATATACTGTAAGTCTGTAAGTTACAACAGTTTGGCACGTGCACAGGACCTCGCAAGGCCACTGGCAGTTTTTGTAGTAACCGCAGCCAAATACAGGGAACGTGAGCTCGCTGACATGGCAGTCATAGCCAAGAACTTATGTCACCACAAACACGAGTTGTTACTTTGCCAGTCGACATCCGTTCCGGTAGCACGTACAACGGAGAGGATGCGTCCAGGTCGAGGCGGGAGACAAACCTCCCACCAGCATCACGCCGGCCAGCAGGCCAGGGTCTTATGTTCGACGGTTGTTTACACAGTGTAGTGATGAATACATATTCGGGACCTCATTCGAGATAGCCCGTGCTTGAATGTCGTGCTGATACGTCGAATCATGAGCATGTTCCTTCACTCTATATTTCTCCATTCACTCAAATGTGTGAATGTATATCGGGCTGTAGACAGTGGTGGATACAGAGTACCAATAGTCCTCGCGCATTAATTGCAACGAGGCTGAATGCTTCCTACAAAAGTATAAATGTTTTTCGATTGAACCGGTCAGCCAGAGAGTAAAGCGTAAAAGGGTTATATATATATATATATATATATATATATATATATATATATATATATATATACCACAACCAAACTGACGTAATCATTGCCTGTATATATACTCGGTCAGTGTACAAAGTAACACAAGCCAGGACCAATCTGACGTAATCATTGCCTGTATATATGATTACGTCAGATTGGTACTGGCTTGTGTTATTTTGTACACTGACCGAGTTGTACGTTTCACCTACAGTCGTTTCCTCGCTATCTAACTGATATATAAACATAATCGGCAACATGTGAAGTGCCGAAATTCCGTCTTTCGCTGCATGGATGCGCAGTAAATGGAGATAGCGCGAATGAATGCGCAAAAAGTATTGGCTTGTTTTCGTGTTAAGCCTACATTGTAAACATCGCTCTGTTTTTGCTATGTTTATAGCTATATATTTTCATAAATTTGAATTGTTCCCATATCTAAACGCTTCAGACCATGAACTTGTTGGCCATACAATATTATGTATTTTCTTTACAAGATCTTACTACACTGCATAGTAGTAATTAGTCCACTTTAATAACATTCAACAATATTCAAAATAGGTGACGGGGCCATATGCAAGATTTTAGGGAGCTCTTTTTTGACAACTGAACTTTCATATTAGGAATAATCCATACAATAAAAACATCTATTTAATATAATGTAGGACTATTTTACTTATCCAAATGAAGGTGAAAGAGGAACGTGAATTTATATTTGAGTGAAAAACACTAAAATACAAATTCACATTCACATTTATACGTCACAATCAAAATTATGCGTGCCATATCCATCAAGCTAGCTTTGCGAAAATCTCATGTTCAGGCAGTCATTCTTTGGTCGCTTGACGGAGTGTGGTACGTAACCAAGTCACGTCATGGACAGGTCAAATAGCCTACATTACTAGATTGCTGCATGGCAAACATGCACGTATACAATTGTCATTTTAAACTTTGTCTTATGTATTTGTCATAAAGCAACTTTTAGGGCCAACATGTCAACAAAATTAATATGTACGATGAAAAGTACGAACGTGTGATTTTGCCAACAATGTTGATAACGGTTAAACATGTAATTGCATTACTAACTTACGGCGACACGACATCTCTCAGAGCAAACATTACTGCATACATTTGATGATTTGACACTTTAACAACAATTTTCCCGTAGGTTTTGTCACTAAGATATCCTTCTAAAACCAGAATATCAACAACAGATACGACGGCAGCCATGTTTGATTGCGTGACGGGGTTTGCTAAGCAAGCAGGATACATCAATAGAAGCTCGAGTGTTGGCGCGTGTCGTGACGAAAACAGCGAAGCGTGCCGGAAATCGTACATCAGCACTTTGGCACGCAGCCTACGTAACTCACGGCGTTCGTTGTTGTGGCGTGTCTGTTTTGTTTTATGTACACGGCGTATTTACCTGGTGGACAGGAACCGAGTTTCCGGACAATGCCATTACTATTACCGAACAACTTGCCATGTATTGTCAGCCTCGAACGCCTATCTGCGTTATTAGCGATGTTGTAGGCCTACAATTCGCAGCGCACCGCACCGCAGGCAACCAGTCTCCCCCAAATTACTACATAACAATGAACTGTTCAGAAGGCTGGAATGTCAGGTCGACATTACCATCATGTTAATTCATATAATTATAAGTCGTTAGGTTCTGAGGTAGGTATAATGACAGGAAGCGTGCACAACGCCCACCTTCGGTAATCAAAAGTTTGAAACACGCTTTTTAAAATACGTTTTACAACAATTTGCATAATGACGCCATTTGTAAAAAAAACTGAATCACCTATTTTTAAAAAAACTATGTAAAAAAGTAAGTGATATTTTGTAGTCGCCTGTATATGCGACAAAATGTAGCCTACAAAATATAATACATTCGTATAAAAATGTGCACTACTTCGTCTACCAAACCTTTAGGGTTTCACATTTAGTAACACGCTAATCAACTTGCCAACATTCTTTCCGGAACGTGGGTTTCTTTCAACAGTTAGTCTACTTTCGCCAGGGCAGCGGATGGGCGCTAAATAGACAACAGGTGCGAGTTAGGGATTTTTCCTATTCATTAGTTTTCTGTAATTCTCTCCGGAAAGCTTTTTAACCACTTCCGTTTAAAGCTTTTTAACCACTTCCGTTTTTCGCTATTGCACTCGTGTGATTCACCGAATGTTGCCAACAGTCGCAAGAGTCGCCTCCGGTTACTGTGTTACCCAAGCAATGCAGTGATCAGATTACGTTTTGAACAGAGCTATTATCGTATATAATTCGCTAATTGTGTTGCTTTAAATATAACTTTGCACTGTTTGTTCTGAGACCAAATGGGCGGCGATAATATCATTGTTAGAGTTATTAATAGTCTGATTGTGCAGACATAAAATCATACCATGTAACATAAGCTCTCGAATTATGTATGTTCTATACATTGTGTTAGAAAATATGTGTGCCTTAGTGTACCTATGTATACGTGTGCGTGTGTGTGTGTCTGTGCGTGCGTGCGTGCGTGCGTGCACGCGCGTGCGTGCGTGAGTGAGTGTGTGTGTGTGTGTGTGTGTGTGTGTGTGTGTGTGTGTGTGTGTGTGTGTGTGTGTGTGTGTGTGTGTGTGTGTGTGTGCATGTGTTTTTGTGCGAGCGTGCGTGCGTATGTAAACATGTGCATACATGTGTTTGTATGTATGTAAGCACGTGTATAGATGTATGAATATTGTATGTGTGTATGTGCGCGCGCTTGTGCGTGCATGTGTATTTGTCGATATTTGCCTCAATCTATTGCAAAAACCATTTCGACTGCGCTAGTCGCTAGTAGATTAGATTATTGCAATTCGCTTTTTCATAATATTGCTATTAAGGATGCCACACAACTACAACGTGTTCAAAATTAATTAGCAAGGGTTGTGACTAGATCTCCACGTTTTACGCATTCTAAGCCCCTTCTAAAATCTTGCTGTGGGTGTGTCTACTCTTTAGAATTGGGTTCCTTCTAGTGTTAAACAGTTGAAAATAGTGCTAATTTCCGTCGTCATTTAAAGCCGTATACCTTTAGAACCTTGCATATCCACCATAGCTCCCTGGCGTATCAATGTATCTACTGACAACTGGATTTGTTTATTGGCTCTGAGATCGATCAACTCTTTTGTATTGGTGCCTCTCAGCTTGGTTTCTAAGGATTTAAGAAGAAGTTTCCTAATTCTTATTATTATGTATGTATATAATGTGCGTGTGTGTATGTATGTATCTATGCATGTGTGTGTGTGTGTGTGTGTGTGTGTGTGTGTGTGTGTGTGTGTGTGTGTGTGTGTGTGTATTTGCTTGCTTGCTTGCTTGCGTGCGTGCGTGCATGCGTACGTGCGTGTGTGCGCACGCGCGTATATACGTGCCTGCGCATAATCATATGTAGGCAACATGTAATGCGTGTTTTGCAAAGCGTTATTAATACCTGTACCAATCTGGCATCAGATATGTTACTACATGGTTGGTGCTTTCATATGGTGCAGAATGTCATCTATTAATTCAGCACCTAATGGTCAGCTGTCGTAATTTGTTTGGCCCATCGCGTGAACGTGAAATCACTCATTCAACTCGGCTACAGTTCGAATAGCAAAAACTACCCACACCACCAGATGTGCCGGATAACATCGCACTAATGTGTTTAAACTGCGTCATTTGCAACCTGCGTTCCGCTGGTGTGGCACATAACCTATTGACTTCATAGCTCGTTTACCCAGCGAGCTGCACTGTACTAGACCGCATTTGTTGCTTGATAAACGCCGTCAGTCCTCAACACCATGGGTGACACCGCTTTGGAGTGCACCGCACGATTGAAGAAAATAAAAAGGCACAATATTTTGTTGCTACAATTACACTCTCATGTCATGATAGCAGGGACACTTTTCTGCATTGGTGATTCCGAAATAACGTACACAAATAAACAAACACCCCACATACAAACACAGGTACACACATACACGCACGCACGCACGCACGCACGCACGCACACACGCACACACACACACACACACCTACAAACAAGAGGAGATGATAGAGAGATAGAGAGGGTGGGAGAGACAGAGAAGGAGAGAGAAAGAAAGAGAGACAAGAGACGTGGAGCGAGAGAGGAGCGAGAGAGAGGGAGAGAGAAGAGACAAAGGAGACAGAGAGAAACAGAGTCTCTGAGAGAGAGAGAGAGAGAGAGAGAGAGAGAGAGAGAGAGAGAAGGGGGGGAGAAGAGAAGAGACAAAGAGAAAGCGAGAGAGGGGATAGAGACAGAGAGCGGGAGCGGGAGCGGGAGCGGGAGCGGGAGCGGGAGCGGGAGCGGGAGCGGGAGCGGGAGCGGGAGCGGGAGCGGGAGCGGGAGCGGGAGCGGGAGCGGGAGCGGGAGCGGGAGCGGGAGCGGGAGCGGGAGCGGGAGCGGGAGTGGGAGCGGGAGCCAGAGCGGGAGCGAGGGCGAGGGCGAGGGCGAGAGAGAGAGAGAGAGCGAGCGAGGAGAGAGAGAGAAATATGGAAAGAACTGATATATATATAGTAGAAGAAGCTATCGAGTGACGTGGACCTCAACCTGAAAGGGTGTCAGGGGAGGGGAAGAAAGTGTTGAAACTGTTCCGCTTATTACAATTAAGAATGACAAGCACGTAAAGACGGGTGTAACATGCTAGATTCGTGTAAAAAAATGTGTTACATGAGACGAGTACTGGTACCGTTTTACCTGTAATAAACAGAAATGCAAGAGCCAACTACTCCAGGTTTGTTTTCTTTGAACATTTAGGACCTATCTGTCGAACAACGACGACTAAACAGTAAATGTGACATGTAAAGACCCGACCTACAGAGATGTAACCCAGGCGGCCTCTAGCGTAAACACTCACAGATTACTGCCACTGAAGTTCACATAAATGCAGCCGTCTAATTACTCTATATAGCCGGTGGTCGGCTTGACCCCCACCTTAGTTGTAAATACACGACTGCATCAACCATTAATCGTCGTTTAATTTATTTGTAAAAGATTTCTTCTTATACATTTTATATTTACTTAAATCGTCAAAGTACTCGGACCGCTGTTGACAGGGTCACGATGGTGCAAAGCGCTCCCTGTGTATACGGGAATTAGCCAACTAGTCCATCTAGCCACAATTTACGAAAACAAATTTCGATATAATCAGGTTGGACTTACGTATAACCATGTCAGATGGACAATCAGCTACGCGCAGGTACCTACCGGTATCATCGTTCGTACTTTCATCTACGTATTAGTATTTGCTGATATCATTGTACGTACGCCAGCTACGTATTGTATCTATGGATAGCACGTATTCCAGTTACGTGTTAATGCCAACCGATATCATCGCTCGTATTTCAGCTATGTGTTTGTTTTTGTTTTTGTTGATATCATCGCCAGCCACGTATTGGTACTTAATTATATACGTATCGGTATACCTGCCGATATCATAACACGTACTCCAGCTATACGTTTGGCACCTACATATATTATCGTTCGGACTCCAGCTACAAATACGTGTTTACTAATAATCATATATGTACTTCTGGTAAGTTCTGGTACCTCATCATGCAATATCATTGCAAGTATACGTACTCTAGTCTTGGTACGTAACTCGGTTACATCTTGGTATCTAACTACCTATACCGAGATCGGTTCGTGTAGTCCATTGATCAAGATCGTCACACGTACTGTACTTCACGTACGCGTTGGTACCTACGGAAATCACCGCACGTACTCGAGTCGTGCTCCGGCCCGTGTGGTACTTACCGAGATCGTCGGCGACAATGAGAAGTACGTTGGGTGCTCGATGTGCCGGCGGCATCCCCGTCACGTCAACGGCCGGGCCGGGGCCGGGGTCAGGGCGCCCGGGGCTGGCCTTGTTGGAAGAGAGAATCGTGAGGAACGACCACCACGTTCGTAGCGTCGGAAACATCGCTGACAGGAGTCGATCGGACGTGACGACGGCAACACCAGGCTCCCGGGACGCTGTCGGCGCGTGTAGGGCCCACACGAGTGTCTGTGTGAGCTACGGCCCACGGGGTTGGGTTATATCCGTTCCGGCGCTGCTCGTTCTTTGGCCGACTGCTCCGTGCCGCTGCGGCGTAGTCGGTCGCCTGTGATCGGCCGTGTGACGGACGGCAGAGCCGCTGTGATATCTGATAGCAAGACCCGCGACCGCCGAACATCAATGCCCGCCAACGCAGCCGCAATTAGTCGGCACAGACGGCGGGTAGGAGGGAGGGGTAGGAGGGCGGAGTGGATGGAGGGTAGCTGGGTGGCTGGTGGGTAGGATGGATGGGCGGGAAAGTAGGAGAGCGGTTATAGCGCCATACCACGAAGGCGTGTATAATAGATGCGTTCCTTCGTCATGTCAACCCGATAGATGTGTTTATTGTTTTATAAAAGGCGATATTCAACTGTTCACTGTGCGCGCTCATGCACATGAAATCAGAATGCCATATTAAAACTTGGCGCCTGTGTTCGCCCTACCTTGGCTGGGTCTTGGAAGATACCCTGTAAGCCGTTATTCCCTTCTTTCTGGCGTCTACGTCAGGAAAAGTTAAATAATTAACCCAAGCAGGAATGGAAAAAAATGTGTCGAAACTCACTGCGCAGGGATCTCATTCTCTGATCTTCCGTTAGCATTGTTTTCTGAAGTGGACTCCGCGTCAATAATACACGTAGAAAGTATAAAAAGACGAAACATTCGGACACGAATATACCCCGCGCTATACCTTTGAAACACCGCGCCATGCCTGCGTGAGAGGGGCGGGTCTCCCCCCTAGACGGACTGAAATGTTCACATATAAACGAATTGAACATTATAAAAGGGAGTGTGCTTCCTATTTGTTATCGTTTATATCGAAATGTTCTCAAAGATCTCCCGAAGTCACCAGTGGAGCGGAGACAGCAGAGAGACGCTGGAGATAGGACATTTTCAACAACATGTCTAAGAGCACGTCTGATTTTCCCATAGGCAGCCATTAAAACGTTTCCTTCTTTTAAAATAGTATTAGTAGTTACTTGTGTATTAGCATTCGCTATGGTAATTTTAATTAAGTATTCAGTTAAACTATGATTTATATTGCAACTGTTCGGGATTTTTTCAACCGTACTATCTATTATCGCTGTGTGGGTTGACACCCTCGTTATAGAAACAGCAATATGTTGGTCTGAATGTATGGATAAAGTTTCTATAAACAAAATTCATCATCATTATACACAGCTTTGGTTTGGTATGCTGGACAATGGACACATTCACTGAAGTCGAAGCAATAAATGAAAGTTATGAAACCCACTTCCAGTGACCAATTTTGTACTTGATAATGTGGCGTCATCTGGTGATCAAATATGATATTATAAATAGATTGTGGCGCCGCCTGTCGAACTAGTATTGCATTATTGTACTCAGTAGAAGATAAGAATAAAAAACGACAAGCAATTTGACACAAAACGATATTTATAAATGAATTACTACAGTCACCTATTTGAAACAAATCGCTAACATCTTCACATAAACAAATGATAAAAATCATTAACTGTAACAGCAATCCATTGTTTGCATACCAAGCTTGCATAAAACACCATACCCCTTTTTCATGATGCACATGTTTTCAATTACTGTCATCGCTGTTAGATATGGTTTGTTGTAAAAAATATATTGCTACTGAAAAGCCGTGTTGAGCGACAAATAATACAATTTTACAATTCACTGTGACGACAGATTCGTTGTACAATCTCAGTGATTGAATCTCAACCATTATTATATAATGGCACACATTGAAGTGGTTGTATATATTTAGAGATATCACAATACAAGCAAATTGTCTTATCACAGGCTTGACTGTAGCCATTGAAGCTCCAAACGTAAAGAACATCTTGTATATACACACATAAAATGAGAGTAAATTTGTCTAAATTGGTTACGTTCAGCTAAATTACACAAGGGCATGGAAATTCACATAACACGTTGAACAGGTACACAACTGGGAAGGCACCAAAAGAATCAGGACACTCAGTGACTCATGTCTGAGTGTCCTGTCTGACAAAGTCTGTCTTCAGGTAAACAATAAGTTAAACTAGATTTAATTTGATGACACATATTAATCACGGATGCTAGCCTAAAGTCTACACATCGACAAACAGCGACACTGAAACATGAGTTACCTGCAAACAGGTCAAGGTGACACACAATAAGGTCAAGGCAACACACAGCAATGTCAAGGTCACACACAATGTGGCTTATATCACCAATCAACATGACAATGTAAGTTAGCACTGAAGCATAAAGTAGTCAATCCATATTCTATAGACTTGGGGTGGATTATACCCATGTTGGAATAGAAATTTCTTTTTCTTTTGTTCATTTCACAATTATAACAAATAAAATGACATACTTATGTAGTGACACCCACACCATTTTTTTTCAAATATTATAGTACTTATACATTGTTATATATTGCATATAAAAACGTATACATCATCATAATATTTTAAGTCAAAAATAGGGAGTTTTCCATAAAACATTGGCATGTCTGACATCATTAACTGGCAAACTAAGCACATGAGAATACAATTGCTTGTTTATCAACGACACTGAACGTTACACACCAAATATAGACATGTTGAATAAATATGTTATAACATACATAAGTGTCCAGTGCACAAGCGTCAGTGACCAATATAGTTTTCCTTTGTGACCTACTGAAAGCCCCAAATGAAGCAGAACCTATTTACAAAACTGAAACAAATTATAATATTCTTTATGGAGTCTACTGTTATTACATGTCAGTAGTACGGTTGGATGTTTCACTTGCAACCACTACCACAACAAATGAATCTGGCCTTACTGCTTGCTACAACCAGGGTTTGATCAAGTTTACACTTTTACAACTGTAAACACAATTCATACACATGTAACTATTATGCATTACAGTACGGCATGTAATTCATTAGTTTACAGAAGAAACAGTGCCTTCCTTTATTGTTGTAAGTTTGAGTTGAGCATGTTTTACTTGCAACTGCAAATTTCTATATTAAATATTATTCTAACTTCATTATTGCCACAACTAAAGTTGGGTCTATTTCAACTGTAAATTGAACTCATTTTTGTTACAGCAGTGTATTTAATTTACAAATGTAAACAGGTTTCAGTTACCTAACACAACAGTTTCACTGTAAAAGTAAATTAGGCAAACATTTCAGATGCCACAACAATAATTGTCACTGAATGTATCAAACTTGATCAGTTTTGATATCGGTAAACCAAGCAAAAATACACCAGAAAGAATTAACGTATATTAAAATAATTTTATTTTAACTTTAATTTTATAATTGTGATAAATATTTGCAATGTATTACAAATATCCACTTTTACTAAATTTGCTTAAGTTGTCCTTAATTTTTTTTAATTGAATTTTACTGAAAACTGACATAATCAATATCTTGCCACCCAAATGTGTTGTAGTAAATCAGTAAATTTTGATTAATAAAATCTTATTATAATTGGCTTAATTTTGATGTTCCAATCAACCATCATGCTTCTATTGCATACATGGGGATTGCAATGTTGCTTGTACTAATGTTTTACTTGCCATGTGTTCCCATGAAGTGTTATATGATAAGAATGTCAACTGTGACTAATCAGTTTGCATGATGGTAACTATGATAATTTTTTTTAACTAATTTATGAAATACCTAACAGGAAATAAAATTCGTATATTTCCATTTTTAGTTTAATCAGTAATTTGTATAAGCTATGCAATGTAGGTTGCCTGAATTAATAGTAGCATTTTTTTAAAGTTACTTTTAATACTGTTGTCATAATTTCTTTTTTAATCAACAGTTATCTTTATTTGGCTAAATTCTTTTGCTGCATATTTTTTCATCTACTAGAATAATCTTTAAAAATGGAAACATGTATGACTTCCATTTTCAAAACCACAATATCATTTTTTTTTAAATTATTTGGTTACCATGCTTACCATCTTTCAAACTGTTTATTATGTCACATGTGTCCTCCTATTACGTAAAGATGCAATACACTGTATGCTAGAAACGTTATCAAGATACAGTGGGTAGTTTTCAAGATATGGCAGTTAATTAAAATTTTGTAAATGAAAAGGTGACATTTTTCATAAAGCCTGCATACTAATATACAATCAGTACCTTTTACACTCAGATGTTTTCACTGTGTTATTGTGTTTTTCAAATTTACTTCGTTAAACGAAAGTCTTACCCAAGTGAACATACTGAATTATTAAGCTGTGTTTAACAAAGACGTATGAGTTTTGACCAGAGGATTAGACACATGGACGCTAGCTGCCTTTGTGTTTCTACAGTCACTTGCAGTGTTTCTCATATATACATAAGTAGAACATAAACATGCGTGTAAAACTGTTACCATTACATCTGCACACCCAGGGACAATCTGTCACAGGCTAATAAACAGAACAAAAAATTTCATGCATCATCGATCGATATATAGTCAATTGTGAATCAACTCTACCTGAATTTGAACGTGTCACTTGAAGCACCAGAATTACCAGAATCTACCAAGAAAGCTGGCCACATCGCGATGATATACAGGAATGAGAACACGCACAGAACGAGACAACATGCCGAAAGTAAGAAAAACCAAAATGACACATAGGCCAGACATCACGACTGGATGACACAGTTCGCCAAAGTCACGTGACTAAGTCACTAGGCTAATGGTTGCGATGCAATTTGAGCAATGTCGTATTCGTCCACGCTAGACGAATCCACACTCTGACACAGGCCGTCGCTGGCAAAAACGTAGCTCTCCTCTGTGGAGTACTCAATGTTCGCTGTGTCGTCAACGACCGATTGCGGCACCTCTTCGAGAGCCGCTCCGTCCACTGCCACCATCACCCCCGTTTGAGCGTTATAATGTACAATTTGACCATCACATATGATAAACGGTCCAAGTTCATCAGCCTGGCATTCCACAATACTGGTATTTGTTTCGATTTCGCTGCCGACTGTCTGCACGTCATCGTGTATCACCACTGTGCTTTCAGAGACCACTTCTTCGACGACGTCATCGTGCGAGTCTTGTGAACTGGCAAGTTGATGATCAGTGCTACTCACAGGAGTCAATGGTACTGACGGATTCTCCTGGTCAATGTGACTGGACGTTGACAGCTGATCACTGACCATCTGCTGGGGATTGGGTGTCACCAGCTCAATGATCTCGCCGTCCACCAAACTTGTCATCTGCTGTCGGAGAGCATTGATCTCGTCTGCCGGCACCCCAGCCAGTGTCATCGACGCAAGAAACTCATCCAGAGTCACTTGATTGACCGATGGATTGACCGACGTGTCACCGACCGACACATCTCCGTCTGACACCTCTGTGGTGTCATCTTGTATGGTAGTGTTGACTGACGTAGTTGACATCACATCCGTCGGTTCATATGTATCAGCTACAGGCTTGTTGGTGGCATCACCACTGACATGGATGACATCATTACACAGATAAACACCACTGTCTGGTGTCGTGTCATCACTGATGCCACTGTCACCACCAACAGTTGTGTTGGTGACACTGCTGACACCGGTGACACAGCTGTCAGCATGGTCAGCGCTGTAATCACCACTGCCGACAGCACTGTCATAACTTGCAATGCCACTGTCGAAGCTTCCGACGTCGCTGTCAAATGTCCTGACGACCTGATTCATGACAACTGTGTCATTTTCCACTGCACAGGCACTACTGGTTACAGTCCTGATGTCGGTGTCAACATTGTCGACGACATGACCCACGGCACTTGTGTCATGTTCTCCTGTGTCAGCACTATTTGTGACAGTGTCGACGTCACTATCGACACTGATGACCACATGACCCAAAGGAATCAAGTCTTGTTCCATTGCACTAGCTCCTTCAGTGGCAGTCTTACTGACAACATCACTCACAACACTTGTGTCACGGCTACTGGTAACACTGCTAGTGTCACGTGACACTTGTAGGTTCACTGTGTCAGTTGTTTCGACATGAGGTTTGCCGAGTTGACTGCTGACGTATTCTGTCCTCTCCCCATTTCTCCTGCGTAACACAAGACTCAGTCAGACAATGGTGCAAAAATCATGGACCTGTGTAATACACAGCTAAAGTTATTGGACACTGAACATGCCTGGGGTAGAAAGTTTCAAACAGAGAAAAACACATTTGAAGTTCGCGGTCATGTAAGCACATGATCGAGTACATTGTCATTCCAAAATCAGCCATTTTGCTTCTGTTATTCCATTTGATGCTTTCAAAATAAATTCCCAAGTCATGTTTGTTGACGAAGATATATCATGCTAACTGTTTACTGAAATTATTACAACATAATCTGAGTGTTTAACAATGTCTTCTAGCAGCGACCCAAACAATCACGCTTTGTACAGTTAGCAAGTGCACACTGTGCCTGGGCTCACAGCTCTAAGCCAATCAGGGGCTCGCTATCAGCCCTGGCCCGCGTCCAGTGACGTTTGTTTACAAATAGGCCTCTTGCAAAAGCACTCCTAGTGGCTAAAGATGACATCAGTGGGAATTCCTGCTACAAGATTCCGAAAGAGAGCATTCTAGGCTTTCCCGTAATAAGGAAACCCCAAAGAATGCGACTCAAAGAAGTGCAATTTATTGGTTCTGTTTTACGAAATTTATGCATGAAATGTTACTTAGTGTTTTTTTTAAATGCTATAAAATGTACTAAACAATAAAATAAATGAGAAATAAGCATTGCCAATTGGCAGAAAACATATCAAAGTATACTTAGGTGAGGAAAAGTTAAAATCGTTGTAAATCATCGTTGTGTTTTAAAATTGTTTATATAGTGTTTTCTCAAAATCAAGTTAGCTGACATACAACTCATATCATTAGAACATGTCATATATATATATATATATATATATATATATATATATATATATATTTTTTTTTTAATATATATATTAATATATATATATATATATATATATATATATACAGATGAACAAGATTTGTGATTACATATATCAAATATGTTACAGTATTTTAAAAAGTGGAGACAAGTCAGGGAAACAAATGGCTGTAAAAAAAACCAATAGAATTCTATTGTTTTGAAAAGTCAAATTTATCTGATTTGTTGAAAAGTCCCAAACTGTTCTGCAGGCTCCAAAATAATAAAGTAGGAAGCCACTTGGACTCCCATCAAATTTCCATAAAAACTGAAGCCTCCATATGCCTTACAGTATTAGATCATTGATTGTAAATACCACTGATCTGATTCAATATCTACTGTACTACGATCAAAGTAGTTTTCTATACAAGGTTTGCAGTTTCCCTGAATAATGTGTTTGACAATGTATTTCCATGACGGTCAAATGTTCGACTAAAAACGTAACACATTTTTCATAACATTTTGTAAAATTACTACTGGACCTACTTCGTGGCATGTGCGTAATCATGATGTCGAGGCTGAGCTACTTCCTGTTCTTGTATCTTTGTCTCACATTCAACTGGAGGCACTGAGGAAGCCTTTTCATTCTGCTTCTTGGGCGAGTCTGAACAAACAGGAGAAATGTAAGAAGCCATCAAGACAGCTGTGACAGGGTGATACTACAGATAGCCAGACAAAGTATGTCTACTGTGGCCTGTTCTGGCAATTAACTGTCCAGTTTCTTCTGCATATAACTTTAACAATCAACCAGGTTGACATTACCCTCTACATTATGTACATAACACCAGGAAGGATATGAAAATATGAACACGATTCATTACAGCTGATGTGTGTTTGTGTGTATGTGTGTGGATGCGTGCATGCCTGTGTACATCAGAGAGTGAGACAGAGACAGAAATAGAAAGGAAGAGGGAGAGGGAGAGGAAGAGTGGAGATGAAAGGGGAGACGGGAGACGGGAGGGGTGAGGGGTGGGGGGTGGGGGAGGGGGGAGGGGAGAGGGGAGAGGGGAGAGGGGAGAGGGGAGAGGGGAGAGGGGAGAGGGGAGAGGGGAGAGGGGAGAGGGGAGAGGGGAGAGGGGAGAGGGGAGAGGAGAGAGGAGAGAGGAGAGAGGAGAGAGGAGAGAGGAGAGAGGAGAGAGGAGAGAGGAGAGAGGAGAGAGGAGAGAGGAGAGAGGAGAGAGGAGAGAGGAGAGAGGAGAGAGGAGAGAGGAGAGAGGAGAGAGGAGAGAGGAGAGAGGAGAGAGGAGAGAGGAGAGAGGAGAGAGGAGAGAGGAGAGAGGAGAGAGGAGAGAGGAGAGAGGAGAGAGGAGAGAGGAGAGAGGAGAGAGGAGAGAGGAGAGAGGAGAGAGGAGAGAGGAGAGAGGAGAGAGGAGAGAGGAGAGAGGAGAGAGGAGAGAGGAGAGAGGAGAGAGGAGAGAGGAGAGAGGAGAGAGGAGAGAGGAGAGAGGAGAGAGGAGAGAGGAGAGAGGAGAGAGGAGAGAGGAGAGAGGAGAGAGGAGAGAGGAGAGAGGAGAGAGGAGAGAGGAGAGAGGAGAGAGGAGAGAGGAGAGAGGAGAGAGGAGAGAGGAGAGAGGAGAGAGGAGAGAGGAGAGAGGAGAGAAAAAAAAATCGGTGTGTGAGATACTTTTAATGTGCACAAATCTCAGTACAGAGGTAAGTAAGCCTTAAAAAAAGACCCATAAGTTATTCTCTTGAAACTAATAATGGAAGGAAAGGTTGAAAGAAGCAGAAGACTACGGATATGGGGAAAAATTAATGCAGATGTATTGATGGGTGGATGGATGGATGGGTGGATGGATGGATGGATGGGTGGGTGGGTGGATGGATGGATGGATGGATGGATGGATGGATGGATGGATGGATGGATGGATGGATGGATGGATGGATGGATGGATGGATGGATGGATGGATGGATGGATGGATGGATGGATGGATGGATGGATGGATGGATGGATGGGAGCATATGTCTGGCAATTAGGACAACTGGTAAACAAATGTGTTGCCTTTAGATAACCCATCAAAGCGGTTATGTCAAGAAATGGATAAGCAAGTTCATCATCAAAGTAAAGTAAGCACGGCATCCAATCCTGGACTGGTCAGACCGTCTTTTCCTCCATTGCTGACCTGTAACAATATAATCGAACCCCAACTTCTCTGAAATGCATATCAGTATACCCATCAATATCTGCCTACAGCCAAACACATACCATTTCACTGAAATAAAATACTCTCTCCCTCGACCTATTAAAACAGTTGCAGTTGACTTACTGCTCTGGTGTGTCTCTGCAGGTTTCTTTGACTGACGTACTGCCTTCTTCTGGCTCATGCTACTGGCCCATGGCTCCACGAATTCTCTCTGTTTCAACAGATCATACAGTTTTAACTGCTACTAGCAGTGCTAGCACAATGTATCAAAACTAAAAACAGTAAATAAGCATATTCAGGTTCTGGTCTTCAAATGGAGAATATCAAGGCACAAAAAGTAACTAACATTTTAGTACTATTATTTTATTATAGAACTGAATCTACCCAAATTAAGATAATGCAAAGAAATGTCATATGCAAAGGGCTTAGTGTGTATGTATCAGTAGTATGGTTCTCTAGTGTATAAACGAAGAGTATGCCAACCTACTTGTAATTTACAGATTTGTCCAAAAGACTGTATAAATTTCCTATTTTCCTACACGTTTCCAAACACTCTGGCATAATTATATTAACTGACCAGTCTGTATATAACTATAGTTACAATATTATTATCATAAAAGTCTGCCTTTTTCAGAACGTTAGTTTCCCTTTTTCAGAACATTAAAGTTTACGTTAATTTCTAGTCATTTAACCTTTAGAAACCCACGCTCCGAGGCGCATTTAGCATCCTGTCATGATAAACAGGTATGTGCACTTGTCATTACAAGGACGGTGGTAACAGAGGATCGAGTGGAAATGTAATTCTGAAAGGATTAAAGCTTGCAATGTTTACCTTTTTGCATTCTGGTTTCTTATTCCTGAGTGCAGCAGCCGTAGGTTCCATCAATGTTGAGCTGTCAGTTTGTTTTCGTTGCGAGTCCAACGGACGTTCATGAACAGTCACCTGTTTTGCGTCTGCCGTTGTCCCGTGTTCATGAGGAGTTAGCCGGTCCTTCTGGTTTATCTGAGCCACCCGACTAGGTGGACTTGACCACTTGGTTGTGTCCATGGACTCTTCCTTGTCGAGGTTTTCTGGCAATGACTCAATCGACCACGTCACGCGAGGCTCACCCACCAAGTTGGAGTTCCTCTGCATCTCCTCCAAGTTCTCGTCCCTCTGTCTCTTCCGCGCCTTCTTCTTGCTCTTCCCCTTCTCCGACATTCCCGGCTCCTTCTTCTCGTCGACTTTGCTGAACGGCAGAGTGACGTCTCCGTCAAACGTCAGCTTTAAGAGCTGCGGCCTGAAGTTGCCACTCGACACCAACTTCATTGCCTCCTGTGCTATGATCCCACCCAGGAGATCACTGTCAAAGTCAGCGTCACCTCTCTTGTTCGCTGGCAGACATATCTCCCGCTCCTCTGGTACCACATCCAGGCTGATCTTGCCGTCATCTGCTTCACCACCAGATGGCGTTGCCTGTAGCAGCAGCTTCTTCGGCTCGACACGCTGGACTTTCACCTTGATGACTTTTTGTCCGTCGGCGGCAACGCCCGGTTTTACCCCACCGCCTTGGTGCGCGACACGGATGCAGAACTTGCCGGGCATCTTGATGTCCTTCACGGCAGAGATGATACTCTTGCTTCCGGCTTCTTTTACTGCCTTGGACGCGCTGTCCACCCGCACCGACCGAGACACTGGCACATTTTGTGGCTGCACACCGGTCAGCATATGTTCGTGAACACGTGTGTAGTTAAAGCCATTGTCACTGAGCAGAATCACTTCCGCTCCAAACTCGCAAATGTCGACCTCGCTCCGCTCACTGTCAGACTTGTCTTCAGTGGGTGCCACCATTACTTCTGACACCACACTGTTCAGTGACGACAAACGCTTCACGCCAAGACTCTTTGCAATCTGAGATGCACGTGCTTTCAGGTGTGCCTTCAGTATCTCTGTACCAGCAGGAGTATCTGGGGAGCTGGGCTCCGAGTCTGACTCCAGCATCTCCTCATAGCAGAGGAGATCGTCCACGGAGATCTGGGCTTTGTTGAGATCTGTTGGTGATGCCTTCACATCACCACAACTCATAGCTGCTGACGCAGATTTGTCAATCGCCGGCGCCATTTTCGTGATCTTCTTGCGACTGTAGGTCAGCATGTCCTTGAGATAGCGGTAGTGCTTGCACGGAATGTAGTGTATGCAGCCACCACACGGGGGCAGGTCGCGGGCGACGCGCTTCATGTTCTTGCAGTACATGTGGTCATTGATCCAACAGACCATGCACATGTGTGGGATGGTGCACTCGTAGTCAGCGTAGTGGTATCGCTCACCATGTGCCACTGGCCACGTGCCACTGGGAGAGGCACCTGCGGAGGAGGAGAACACGTACGGCAATGTTTCGTTGCACTCCAGACTCTCCTTGTTATTGTTTTGTATAAAGTTGGCGTCGTCGCAAATCTTACCGCTGTTGTTCGCAATGTCACTGAAGCCTGGTTTCAACTGGTCGAACAGCATTGGACATTTGGTTTCCAGTGCAGGATGCCCGTCTGGACCGATGACATTCTCCTGTACTGACATATCATCGTCAACTAATGCTGGCTTCTTTTTCTTCTTCTTCTTCTTTTTATGTTTTACTAAGTCAGTCGGCTCCACCTTTATACAGGATTCATCGATTAACGCCACTTCTTCGTCAGCTTCAATCTTTATCTTCTTTGCTAGCGGAGACAACACAGCACTGTCTTCAGCTGGCGTCTCACTTCTTTGTGCCACGTCGCTTTCGACGGGAAGGTCACTTGTTGTCGAGTGTCTACCACTGGACACGTCGTCCTCGTTGCTGCTGTTTTCCTGCGACGTCTCCGCGCTTCCCTCCCCGGTGTTTCTCCACACCTTAGCTCTCCGCTTCTCCTCTTTCTTCTGCTGTTCCGTCTCCCACTGCTGGTCCACGATGTACTCGTCAGGAGCCGCTCGCAGCAGGTGACACCACATCTTCCTCTTCCCTCCTTGCTGCCGAGCACTACGCCTCGAAGGAACTGGGGACATCGCTGCGTCCATCACCGGTTTAGCAGCCTCCTTATCTTTCTTCTGACTTTCCATCACCTTCTTAGAGAGGTTCTCCGAGGAGACATGACAGCTGGGTGATTCTGCACGCCGTGTCTTTGCTGCATCAGTGCCGCCGTCAAACGCCAAATGTTTCCGTTTCTTCGCCTTCGGCTTCAAATACTGCATCGGCCCACGCGTTGGACTCTCGATAAGACCGTCAAAACACAATTTTCGTGCCGACTTCACGACAGTGTCTTTTAACTCTTTCACCAGTGCCACGTCAGTGACAGGGGACGATCTACCACTACCTGCCTTCATCAACGGCTTGTTCCTGGGGATAGCAGCGAGGAGTGCCACCTTGTTGTCGGCGATAATCTCGTGGCGTTTGCGCCGTTCGTCGTACATGAACACCCTGGTGTCTTGCAGCCCTCCAGGCTTAGACTTCCACTCACTGAGTGCCTCGATCTTCTCATGCATCCCCTGGATGATGCAACCACGTGCCAACTCAAGCCGCCGATACACCATCTCGGGCTTCATGCAGGGCTTGATGTTACGGCGCAGCTTCCCGCCGGCCTCGCGATGCAGCTTGTTTGTGATACTGACGTCCTTCGCAAGCACTGACTTCTTCACCAGGCCAAAGATGTGGAAGAACTTCTCCTGCGATATGGCATCCGATGGATATGGCAACGGCAACGGCGAAATGGGCACGTGCTTCGAGCAAGCAGGTTTTACTTTGACAAGTTTGATTTTTGTGAAAGAATCACCATCACATTTTGATGCACTTTCTTTGACTACCACCCTGTGAGTTTTCTCAGAGGGAATACACTTAACGTCTGAGGTGGGATTTGCATGTGATTTTTTTGTTGCGCCTCTTGCAGATATTCTTTGAATAGGAGAAGCACATTTTGAAATGGCAGCAACGGGTGAACTGTGTCTTTCTCTCTGCTGAGAAGTTGACACGACTGTCTGATTGCCGGTGTTTGGGGATATCGGCTCTTTCTTTATGTCCAGTTTAGCTTCAGTTTGAGCTAAGTTGGTCAATACTGAAACCGTGTACACGCCTTCAGCAGGGCATTCCGACGTTGGCACAGGTGAGACCACCTTGACACGGGGTGAGAGACTAAAGTTCTTATTGTGACTCCAGAGATTGTCTTCTGTGTGCTTCTTTGGGGTCAAAGGTGACATCACTTTCTCCATGCTAGTACTACACTTTGTTCTCATGTTGTCTCTCCTCGGAGGATCTACTTCTGCTCTGCACTGTTCCTCGGCATTGGAACTGTCTTTGTCAGCTATGCCTTCACTATCATCACATCTCTGAGCTGACGACTGTGTCGCCACTTCAGGTAACACTTTATGCTTCTGAATGACCACAATACGTCGGTCGTTACTCAACACTTTCCTTACGTCCCTGCTCTTGCCAGCTGGCACCTTCAATGGCAACTGCATGTCTGTATCAATGGAAGCCACTTGTGGAATAACTTTCAATTTCAGCATCGTTTTGGTTGGCTTCTTTAGTCTTGTTGTTGACACGTCTTTATTTCCAGTGTCATCAGACTGAGGCTTACTCTTCGTTGACAGATCACATTTGGGAACACCTTTGTCTGTTGTTGACAATGCATTCCTTTCTGGTGTGCCAGGTGTTGACTGCGGCTTCTTTCTTACCGGCTGCTCCTTTACCTGCAGAAAACCAAGTGTTTTCACAATACATTCATTCATTATAATTCTGTATAATTGTTATTATTAGAAAATGCCCATCTCCGCACAGCCCTATACATTTACACACTGGTCAACACTAAAAATCCTTTTTCAGAATATTTGGCGTTGTTCTGATGTACATTTATAATAATTTGTTTGTGTTATGATCAACAAAATGACACACATGTATTTAATTGCTTCTCACATAATCAGTTACAACATTTTGCAGATGTGCTACAATCAACTTTTACTTTGTTTTTATGTACGTCATCCACTTAACATGGTAGCATGAACTAATCAAAACACACTGTATTTTTTTGTCTCAGAATAACTGATCGAACTTTTTTTTATTATAAACATTGCACTATTTACAAATAGAATATATGCATACTGAAATAAGTGACTGTTATTCACATTGTGCCACACAAACCTGCTTCTGCCCAACACTGTACGAATATTTGCTTGCACTTTCCACAAGCAGATCTTCACCCCGGGCAAACCTCTTGAACATGTCTGAGGCCGCCGATTTGGCCTTCCTCGACCTACGCCCGGTCGACATGTCGACCACAGTCACGCGACCCCAAGGTCTACACTGAAATGTTCATAAAAATGTAAATCTTCTGAAAGGTCAATTATCATAAGTATAACATACTGTGAAAGGATGGAAGAACTGGCCTGGCAAAGCGAGCGCTAATTTACTCTCCTTTTTCTATCTTTCACCAACGGACCAACCATTGTGTAATGGTCAAGATTGATTGTTCAGGGTAATATTCAGATATCTGGTGTTTTTGCAATTTCCATTGCCATTTATATCTGACAAGTAGGTTTCCAAGGAAGGTCTTTAGTTTAGGAGCAGTTTATTTGTTTTTGCCAATGTAAATGTGCAAGCTCCAACTATATCTTAGTCACAGCTAAGTTTTGTTAGAAGTCTCCAGTGCCTAGCAACGCTCTAGGTATTAACTGACTTTGTACATACTGTGGTTAAAGCAGTTTTATGAGGACTCATTCAATTTGTCAGCCTTTTTTAGGACATAATCACCAATGTCGGCACTGAGGTTGGTCGTTGCCAGGGTGCATGTCATCCTCAGTGGTTCTTTTACATCTCAACTGAGACTGGACCAACTCATGACTTGGATATGATGTTTAAGTCATGACGGATGCTCAGTCACCAGGTTTTTACACAAAATATCATGCCTGCCCAGTCCGGGTTTTGAACTCAGAGAGCCAGCGTGCCAGGCGGTTGTGCTTAATCGTACATATTCTTTGGGCATAGTAATTTACATAACCATGACCCATTCAATCAATTCTCATGTTCTGATATTTTTGTACATTTGGTTATACAGTACACAGTAATGTTGATAGCATACGTTTCTTATGTATATGTTCTACATCTTTGCATAAAATCAACAGAGTATACCATGTCATATTCGTAGCAAGGGTAGCGACCCATAGTCTATAGACAATAAACGAGTCAAGACGTCACAAGCTGGCTTAACAACAGTGAATGCGCCACCTTCACCTGGCAAAAGCTACGACACAGTTAACTATTGTTTAGAAGTTATTTGGGACGGAATAATGATATATTTAGCTAAAAACGATTGCATAATGTAATCCTTCTTTATGTTTAAACGGATGGGACGTGAACAAACGCATTAACCATGAACTTATACGCCCGCCGCCGAGTTGGGAAGTGATACTGATAGGGAACCAATCGCCGGCCCATAAAACTTTAGACAAACAACAGTAATCACGTGGCTGTGAGCTTCTCGTCCATAAAATCATTCAAATTACAGATCAAATACAAACCTGGTCAAATTGATCGCCTACACATAGTTAATAAACGACTCAATGCGCCAAAACATAACGTGTACAACCGCCCTAGTGTAACAAACCTGTCATCGACGGCTTGCCTCGGTTTCATTGGGTTTGGGGGCACCCCTTTTGGATACACACCAATGCAAGAAAAACCGCGCAACCGTACCTAATTTCTCTCTATATTGTCTAAAACATGTAGTTAGTGCGATACGGAAAACATTTCTGCAAATAAAATGTCAAGAAATATGTTAACGACATGTGAGAATTGTCTCCTCATACGGAATTCCCACAACCAATGCGCGCCATCTTTCTTACGGTGACCGCGGGACGAGTTTTCGTGCATGCGATTGGATATAAATGTGTCAACGGTATTTAATTTCATGAAGAACCATACCCTACTTTCAAGACGTTGTGTATTCCCATGTCAAGTTTTGTTGTTATAATAACGCGGTAGTTGTTAATAACGAATACACAATGTCTACATTCATTCGTAATGCCTTTAACAATTAAATGTATTATGCCGCGTTCAATTATTGAATCGATGTTATCGTTGAACACTGCCACTGGAAAACAAATAAATTACAATACACAACCATGCAATACACAAACGATCGCGGGTAAATAAATGTTGTGTAATGAATTGTGCGTGTTTCTGTGTGTATATGTACATGTACCAGTGACGTAAGTATATTATGCGCGTACGTGTGCATAATTATATTTTAAGTTAACACGAACTCATGACTAGCTATACCTGCGTGGCTGCGTCAACATTATGTCAGTGCCATGTACATCATTCGTTATAACGAACTTAGTCAGTACGGCCGGTAAATCAACAAACTGCATCTTAGAATTGACTTGTTGTATGATAATAAGATATTAATATAGTTCGCTAATATATGATTCACATTTTTATGCATCTTCCAGTACACTTAAACCAAGATCGCCGATCAGCTCAACAGCTATATGCATGGCAAATCAAATGGACAAGTCAGAAACCATTCATTACTCCAACTAGTCGCAATCAGACAGCTAGTACAGCTAGTGTAGGCCTACGTTACAATCCTACTATGAAAAGTATGGCCATTTCATTATCAAAAGAGAGTGCATTAAATTCATATATCTACACTTGTAACTTAGCTAACCAAGTTAATTTATATATTTTTATTGACTTTAGCATTTCAGTTGTCAGCTGGCGCGATTCCCTCCATCGAGCATTAGACTCGTCATGACAAGTATATGCGCACGAACCAGCTGCAGTAAGCGTAGTAATATTGGCGGGCCCGAGTCTAGAGGTCGTGGACCGCTGATCTTACTGATGGCAAGCTACTTTTGCAATTCATTAACGAGCAACAATTCATCAATTTAATAAAGTTATTGCATATGTGACAAAATAAACGTTCCCATTTATCCATAACGGAGCACAAGCGAATATGTTTATATTTAAAATTTCTGGCGGACTACTTGGCCGTTTTAGGTTTTCGGCGTAGTTGTGCACATATCCTGTAGATGGCAGCATTCAATGTCTGTGTGGACGTCTTCAGGATAAAATAGGTCTTCTTATTTCGAACTATTTACTGGCACATACAAAATCAAAACATTACATGATATGATGTGATAATGAAATACGTTTATTGTGGTAACTATGCATGATATCGTTTTCTTTATTTGGTACTTCTTCGGTTACCACCTGAAATAACAAATCCTTGTCTGTGAGTTGGGTCACTGACACTGGGGATATGTACTCGATTACCCCGAAGGCGTGGGGCAAATCGCAGGGCACCATGGGCATTTGTGTTAGAATGACTGCCCCCTTATCAGGTTTTTGTTTGATTACCATATATACATGCATTAATTAAAAAAAATTATTTCGCAGAAATACATATAACATACACCGATTGAAAATATTATGAATAAAATGACTAAAAAATATGAATTGTTTCACCCCTAAAATATGTCAGCGGGACAGGGCCAGGTTTTTTTTTATCCATTTATCCTTGGGCTTGGAAGATCATGCAGTTGCGGTTCTGTAACTTAATTGGTCCACCAAAGGAACATGCAGTTAATTTAATAGACTAAACACAAGGGTGCATCATTGATCTAATTGCTGTAGTTGTTTCCATCATTTGGCAGCTATATATAGGGTTCTATTATATAACTGATGTGGAATATATAATATATATGCTATATAATTATATATATATATATATATATATATATATATAGGCTATATATATTTTTTACTATATTATATAACTTTATAAGGTCTCATTGCATGAACTATATATATAGTCACCATGCATGCACTTCGATCCCAATGTTGGGACTCAGATTTTTCCAACAAATATAACATGCTTGCACGTCCACCGGGTATTGAACCCGGGCCACCGGTGTGCCAGGCAGATGCACTAACCACTACACTATCCGCGCATGCCTCACGATCTCTTATCACCGTTGAATGTTACAGAACCGCCACCACTCTGGTAGGAGAAAAGCCCTCTAGAAAGCAGGGCATATCAAATACATGCAAGTTACTAACTAAAAATAATGGTGGATGTAGTTTTCCGAAACTAAATGTGTAAATTAGAGGCCAACTGATATTCTAAGCTTGGAATTAAGCATACAAAAGAGGCAACTGTTTTTTGGATCACAGTGCCTGCCTAGGAGGAGACCGGTGCCCTATGAAAGCTCCAAAGTTAACAAATTAATAATAGATTCGTCTACATCTTAATCGATCCATACAGAGTATCATGAATCGAGTAGATGGCTGACCAAATAAGGTGTTAAGTCATCTATCCTCGCATGCCAGGGGTTGATATCATTGTCAGTTGTACAATGTATATACACTAACCCGGCATATATCCCATGAAATGTATGGAGGTTCACTGAATCACTTATAATTACACTTTGGCCCACATCCTATTACATCAGGAACTAACCAGTTGAGGTAATGCCATCCTGATGCACCAGGGGTCACTGCTGCTGATTACATCAGTACCAGCTAGCTGGTCCTTTTGCAAAACTCAGAAAAAAGTGAATATTGCCAACCAAGTATAAGAGTGTATATAGTTGACCTCCAGTCATGTGATTTTTGGATGATGTCAACCATACACTGCTCATGTTATATCGCATGCTATGTTTGTGTTATAGAAACAAATACCCAAAACTGAACGGATGATTATACTGGGATTCCCAGAAACTGTCTAGCCATCTTCAAACTGGGACGGGTGTTTGTTCTCACAGCTGATGCAGTCATGACTGGTGAAGTCAGTTGCTAGTTCAACTCAGCTAACTTCCACACGTTGCATAATGGATCAGCCAGGGCTTGTTTGGCATGGTGGCATGGCAAACAGCATTGGCTCGCAAGAATGAATAAAGGTAAAGATAAGTTCTTGTATAAAGCAGCATCCAGTCCTCAAGACCGTTCAAAGTGCTTTACACTTTACTTCCCTGACAGACCTGTTCACTCAAACACCATCTCGGCTGCTCTGGGAAGCATCCAGCCATATGCTGCAATTAATGCGTGAAGGCTGCTCATGCACATATCCACCACTGTCTACAGCCAGGTACTCATTTATACAGCTGCGTGAACTGGAGCAATGTAGAGTGAAACAAATTGCCCAAGGTTTTAACACGGCAGCACAGGATTCGAACCAGGGTCCTCATAGTCGGGAGTCCGAAGTCCTACCCCTGAGCCACTGGGCTCTACATGGAGCACAGTAGTTCAGCACAGTGAGCAAACACCAGTAGACCAGTAGAGTAGATTTAGTCTTGAGAGTCCGGGTTTTAATCCTGTCCCTTCATGTTGAACCATACATTGCTCCAGTTCGTTCAGCTGTAAGAATAAGTACTTGGCTATAAACAGTAGTGGATATTTGTGTACAAAAATCTTTGCATATACTTGGTCTGTGCCTGAACGCAACCCAGAGAAACCAAGATGTGTTCGATTGACCAAGTTTTCCAGGGAGTAAAGTGTAAAACCCTTTAAGCAATTCTGAAATAAAGATTGGATACTGCACAATTATTAAAAACTTGACTATTCCTTTGCTTTAATAAGATATGCAGTTAAAGTTATGTGCACACAATGACACAAGCAGATCTCAAAATGCCACATTTAAAAGGTCATACCTCATTTTTATTATTAATCAATATAACGCTTCGAGAATATAATCGATATGTGAAAAATATACTGCAAATTGTGTTAATTTTTTTCAGTAAGTACATTAAAGTACATAAACATTGTTTGCCATTTCAAAGTTGACAACCTGAAATTTTTTCAGATGTAACCAAACGACTTTGTTTCACAAGCTTTATTGGCAATATCACAGAGTCAGGCTGAGCTATCTGCAATACCCTTTGATGTTCATGCTGTTACCGATGCTATATTTTATAATATTCTATTTAAATATACCTCGTGTATATTTTACACATTTTATACACAATGCCCATGCATCCAAACGACAATATAATTGCTATTTAGGGATGAGTATTGTTATATTGTATACCCTTTGATGTTCAATGATGTCCCATTTTCACACGTCCAACACAGCCGACTTCGCTGTAAAAAATACTACACTGACGAATTCCAATTACAGTTGTGGAACCAACTGCATCCCTTTAAAACACAGTCCGATAAATACGTGTTTCAATATGTTGATACACCAGTTACTGATGTAATCAAAGACACTATGGGTGGAAACAATCACATGAAATAAATCACAGAAATAAAGTTATAGCTAGGAAAACTGACTACCCCCATATTCAATAAATTGCAAACATTTAAACCCATTAGTAGATAATTTGCTACATGCACTTAATTCCGTGGAAGAATGATTACCTTGTCCTTCTGATATATAATTTCCATCTGCACACCAAAACATATCCCTGCTGAAGTAATGCGGTTCTATCGTTTCTTTCTAGGTTAATTTGCTTCATTCGACCATTAGCTTCTGATCTACTAATTGGCAATTTCTTTAAGACAAATATTGTCATTTATAAACTTGTTACACATTATCTTTTCTAACAATCACAGATACAGCTATATACAGAAGCTCAACACACATAAGCCAGCCTACAGAGAGCTTCACTGTGTATTTTTATGATACCGTAATAATGGAAATTGCTACCCAGGGTTTGTTGAAATTTTGCCAAACTTGTATCTCTGCGAATGTGATCATTGCCAATGTCACCAATATGGTCACGTCATTTTCAGAATGACATTTCAACAACACTTTCTGAATTTTGGTTGACTCAAAGAAATAGTTCTATTAATTTTTTCTTGTTTCTAGATAATATAATTTAACTATTTTATTTTGAACATGCATACAAATGATTTGATCTTTATAAAGCTGTCCAAACATAATATGACACCATTTTCTTATTTTCACGCATAAATGTGTATTAAAGAATGAAATTGGAAAAAAAAATAGAAAATTTACATTACCTGGTAACGAAGCAGTAGCTACTCACACCAAGTTTGAAAAAACATCCAAAATACACCATGGCTACATGCTCATTAAAACATGGTCACATATATCTTAATGATATGTCTTTATGTATGTTTTTTTAAGTTTGGGCAATGGTTGTTCAAACATTCAGCCTCCCCTTTAAAATTAGTTACCATCTCAGTTGGAGAAGAACATTAGTGTAACAAAAGAAAAAGGAGTGGATCTTTTTCGGATAAAACTAATTTGTCATACATTTAATTATTTTGGTATGAACAACGCCCTGAAATGCTTAAGACACATTTCGCCGAATGCAACCAATGTTATACATCAAGGCATTCACAAATACTGCCAAAGCGGTGCCCTTGCTGAAGCAACCAAAATGCTGTCAATGAGTCCAAAATATTTTGCTAATGCGTCCAAGGATTTTCTCGAAGCATCCAAGGAGGTCACAGAGGACGTGGTAATGCTGCCGAGGTGACCAGTTACCATACAAACCACTGGTGAACAAAAGGATTACATCAGAGTAAAGGTAAAAAAAGGTAAAGGCAGTTCTTATATAGCGCAATATCCAATCCTCAGGACCGCTCAAAGCGCTTTACACTTTACTTCCCTGACAGACCTGTTCACTCAGACACCATCTCGGCTTCTCTGGGAAGCATCCAGCCATATGCTACAATTAATGCGCGAAGGCTGCTCGTACACATATCCACCACTGTCTATAGCCAGGTACTCATTTAATTCAGCTGAGTGAACTGGAGCAATGTAGAGTGAAAAAACTTGCCCAAGGTTTTAACGCCGCAGCCAGGATTCGAACCCGGGTTCTCGTAGTCGAGAGTCCGAAGCTCTACCCCTGAGCCACTGCGCTCTACAAGTCAGACAACTTAAACAACACCAGTGCCACACCAGTGACTCTCTGACTGTATCTGACAGCTGAGGGGTGACGACATGTTAACAAAGTTACCCAAATATATTAAACATTATGTGGGAGGGTGGATTGCTTGTTACCGTATCTCAGAGGAAAGAAATTGCTACAATTGCACCATGTAGCAAAAGAAATATTATTGATGGAAACTGATGCTAATACCCATTTTGGATTATACAAATTGCTAGTTTGATGCAACAAATTTGTAAGAGCCAGTGATAAATGCATAATTGTTTTGACGATGTTAAGTTGTGCAGCCATCTATAACCATCTGTACCTGTTTACAAGCTGACGATGAGGTTTATGATGTTATATTCAATGTCTATTTTAATACTTTATTTGCAATGTGTATGGCAAACAAAAATCAACAAACCATTGCCAAAAACATAGCATACTCTCACAAGCGACATCAAATTATGTATAATGTATATATAATATAAACACAATCCAAAGTCAATGCAAAATTCCATGTGAATAGAAGCATTAAGACATATAGCATACATGTGCATGTATAACTGGGACAATCCTATTAATAGCAGCGCAATAACATTGTTATTAACAGCATATACTAAAATATATTTTAACACAAATCAAACCTCTTAATATAAGCACTCAAAACAAAAAGCTATCAGAAAATGTTATATCCATCTCTGTCATATCACAAGTACCAGGCATAGCGACAACAGTATTTCTGAATATATGTGCATATTTGCTTAAGCCACAATATTCACATCTGCATTAAACTGTTCTCAACCTTATGAAACAGCAAACTTTATAACTTGTCAAACTTGTTCTGTATGGGTCCTTCTAATCTAGAAAAATTGTCTAGATTTATGTAGATTAACTGACCACTTTCATAATGTTGCTGAATGCATAAATCTGACACAAAAAATTAATCCTGGATTTCCAGTAATCAAACCAAGGATAACAAAACACTGGTTAAATATATGAAAATTACTATTTACATAAATAAATATTTTAATACTGTCATAAAATAATGTTAACACACATAATTATGCTTATTGTAATTATGCTTATTGCCACGTATAAATGTGACAAACTCATAAATAAAGTTAGATTACAAAATCTCAATCACATCTACATACACCTGTAATGCATTTTCTTCTGGCTGGAGACGATGCGGGGAATAACTCATAAAATGACAAACTTTATCTAGTCTTTCTTGTGGTCAGTGCCATAGAATTCGGGCCTTCTCCTGATGTTACTTGTCTGTCCAGTTCGGGTGTTCTCCTGGACCAGGCCCCCTTGATCCACAACCACCGTCACTCCATCCATCTGAAACTGGCATTTTCCTCTTCCAGAAATGTAGTTGTCTTCCAGCAGCTCTTGATCCTGTAACAGACATATTCTGCCATTAATTGGAAAATGCAGTAATCGTCTCATAGCTTTATGTAGAGACCCGTCCACCCGTCATTTGGATGGGTAAAAACGAATATGGACAGGTAGAAATATGGGTGGACGGGTGATAGATGGGTAAATAAAATGAAGGAGCAAAAACAGGTCTTCCAAAACCATACATATTGTTAATTATGCCTTGAAAGTGAGTTTAAATGGTGTCACGTGTGTTTGTAGTCCATTTCAGATCATCAGACACATTTTAAAGTTTGTAAACTGACTTAACAGTTAACACCCTTGTGTCCACTAAAACATGTGTAACTCGCAATAAATTTATCCTGCATAAAGCCCTGAATCGTCCGCACTGACTTAATAACTGCACTTATTTAATAACTAACTTTAATCAAATTAAATATTTGCAGTAAGCAATAAATTTGACTGCCATCCTCACAAACCAGGGCTGTTTGCCATGCAAAACTATCCCTGCCTGATCACGTACACGCAATGTGGAAGTTAGCTGAGTTGAACTGGTAGTTGACTTTGCCAGTTGCAACTGCTTCAGCCAAGAGAACAGCAAATATCTACCTAATTTGTAGATAGGTAATAAATTTATGTGAATTTCAAATATGATGACCTGTTCACCCAATCACACGAGCAGCTGAACGGTTTTGTGTATGTGAATATTTGCTTGCTAACACAAGCAACAGGTGGCTGAAATCACCCTAAATTATCACATGACCAGAGGCCAACCACACTTCTGGTGGATGATTTCGCTGGCTTAGCTTAAATTCTTGAGTTTGCAAAGGGTTCAGATAATGCTGTCTGGCACTGACGTAATCAGCGTGGATGGAAACGTGACGAACTGCAAGACCATCAACTTTGTAATACTTATGTGCTTTAACCGGCTAAAACCAGCAACTCCCCAGCATATCTGGAAGAGAAAATTCATGTCAAAGTAATACTATAACTGACGGTTTAGCTTACTGTGAAATTGCCCAAATGGTCATGATTTGAGAAAAATGGGCCTGGTTGGGGTCCACAGTCATAATAGAATAACTTTTAGGAACTTTAAGAATCCATAGGTATATAATTTACCTCACAAGTAAATACTCATTTCCAAACATGTTGGCTTGAAATGGCCTAGCAAACCGCCAGCACAGCCATACAGCCATCACCAGTGACCTAAGGAGATTATTCTATTCTATTTAAAGGGAGGGTGCCAGGTTCTGCCCAGAATTGGCAGAGCATCATTTGTAATGTCTGTTGTCTAGAACATTGGAACGTTAAACATCAAACCTTGGCATTATTGCCAATCAATTTTGTTCTAAAACTGGATCTTTTGTTTACCATTTGAACGTGTTGCTGGCGGAATCTTTCAAATTGCGAACATTGTTGCAAGCTTAAACTTAGGAGCTGGCACCCTTGATTCAATATCAAACAAGCTTAACTTAACCTGTACAGATCGAAATATAAATGCACTATGTGAAATGCATTTCTTAGGCATTGGCTGCAGATGTGCCTGTCTTGGCGTACCTTATATCTGTTCCAAGTGCCATCAGGAGACTCCCAATACCACACCCATTTCGTCTTGCAGCTCCTACGAGTGTCGTCAGGTGATGCCTCCACGGCCACTGCTGCCAAGTAGCAGCTGTCAACCTCTGTAGAGAGGTAAGACTTGGTGGTCAAACGCCGCATAGCCAGATCCATGTCCAAGAGACTGATGGTCATCTCAGTAAATTTAATGTTGCCATACAGCTCTGTATCAAATACCCCGTCGGCGATATCAGGCAACTGCAAGCATAAGAATCCATGCCAAACCCAAATTAGCCTACGCATTATTATTATGTACCAAATTTATAAAGGGGTCTTTTCATATGTTAAAAGCATGCTCAAATTCTAGACTATTTTGGGATTTGTTTAGACTATATGCTTAGACAACTATTCTATAATACAGCTATGACATTTGTTTACATCACTGGCATAAATGACTAATATTGCCAAGCAACGAATATAATAAATTAATATACACTGAAATAGGTATACTTCATAGGGAACTTTGTCAAAATTACTGCAAATTTATGTGAGTGTACATTTTATGGGCAACCCTATATGGTAAACTAAACTTCTTTGCCAAATGTTACACTTGCAACAACTCACATCTAACTATCTACTGTATAATTAATATACACAATGTTTTATTCTATCATAAAAACACCAGTGCCTCTAACCTTGACAAGAACCTCGTCTTTTCCTGGGTCGCAGAAGCTGCTCTCTATGATGTCATTGACGTCTTCCAAAGTGACCCACTTGTCAAAGGCATTCACCTGCCACAAGAACGGTTGCGAGTAATGGTGACTGGGACACTTACTCCGAAGTGAACACTCGTCTTCAATGTTCTTCTCACATATATACACCCTCTCCGCAGCTTTCTGGTGAATATGCACCTCTGCAGTCTTCTTACTCTTGTGTTGTTCTCTGGAGCTCTCTCGATCCAGTCTTAGACTTCGCAGTGTCTTTGTGACTTTTGTCCTGGGTTTTGTTTCTTTTCTTGATGATAGCCGTGGCACGGATGAGCAGGCAACATCACTTGCAGGAGATGCTTGTTCATCGGGGTCAGTTGATGATGAAGGTTTCATATCTGTAGTTTTTTTGACAGGATAAACTTCTTCAACAAGACATGGTGGTGACTCCAGTCTGTTGACACCAGCAAGAAGTTGAGCTTTGGCACCAACAACCCTTCCCTGTCTGCGAGGTAATACTGGCAACTCATCTAATGTTGGCTCATCATCATCTTCATCAAGATCTTGGACGGGTGCGAATAATGCATGTAGAACACGAGCTCTAACTGGTGCCTGAGCTCTAACTGGAGCCCGCGTGTGCGAAGGTTTCACCCTGTAGAACAACAGATGGCGTCGTATGTAGTCGGGGTTGTTGGCGTCAAGTCGGTACATGTGCAACAGCCGCTTGGAGTGAGCGCTGCTGTAATCATGTGCCCTGTCGCAGCCTGCGATCGTGCAAGTCCCCGCAACATAGTTCCGACAGACGTGTATGCGCACACACCTGCCCATGAGTCCGCAGCCTTTGTTGTTGTAGTCGTTACACACCTGAGGAGTGGACAGGGCCAGAATCCTGAACAACTCGTCACAACTGAAACCGTCCAAGCGGAACCACTCCACAAGGCGTTGGTTGTGATCGTCGGTGAACGAGTGTGGGCGACGACACCCTTCCCCTGCACGACACCACCCCCCAGCATGGTCCCGGCATACGTGGAATGCTTGACAGTCTGCCTTGCCACAACCTACCAGTCTACGACTGGAATTGTAATCGGGGCAAATCCTTACTCCACGGATTACTACTCCAACCATCACAGGCTGCCCGGCGTCGTCCTCAAAAATTTGGAATCGTTCGGGATGTTCCCTTATCCAACCAAGGGGTCGATCGAGGTCAAGTGTGGGAAGGTCTCGAACGTGCATTCTTCCGTTGAAACGACGTAGGATGTCAGTGAATATTTTCAGTTCTTTTTCTGTCAGGGCTTTTGCTCTGCCATGCTGTTCCACAAAGTGGGTCACTATATTCAGCAGAGTTGTGTTGAGGTCAGCTTGCGCCATTGTAGAACAGTGGTCACTGTTCTTGGACAGCAAAGCTATCTGCAACAACAAAATAATAGTTAATTTATTGTATCAAATGATAATGTATGTTCTACCTTGTATCAACACTAATTTAGACTAATGACATTAGTCATACTGCTTGCTCTAGAACTAGTTAATTGTCTCATTACAGACATTAGTAATGTCTGTAATTAGACAATTAACTAGTTCTAGAGCAAGCAGTATGACTGTCGTCACTGTAACTTAGTGTAAGATTCGCTGTAAACTCCACTGAGCCAAATATGCTTTAAAAATTAGCTTTGCATCTCACAAAATAAGTGACTCATATCTGCAGTTTTGCTGGGATTGCTGTCTGGGCCCTCGCCTACTGCCAGTACTGGCCTAGCAGCTGCATGCTACTGCTAGTCCCGAGGCTGAGACCGAGTATATAGTCACCATGCAATTGAGTACTCACCGGTCATTCACTGATTCAGGTGTTATTTAATTTGTTGTGATATCCCGGATCAACTGGTTGGGGAAGTAACCGTCAATATCGACAAGTCGCCAAAAGTATTACAGACGAATGTTGCCACAGTCACGCCAACTAGCGACACTTTCTAGAAACCGAAACCGACTTCTGGGAAACTGCGCTGCGCAGAACAGCTCGCCAGTGGTGCCACCTTCCGTGAAATCACGTACTATATACTAGCCTAGATTATTCAGGCACCGTGAGATGGCAGCACTTTATCGCCAGTGATTTTTTTTCTCGGCGGGAGCCGGGACGAGTAAAATACAACTTTTTCTCCGGATCGTTTTCGTTAGATTATTTTAAAGCTAAAACTCGACGGCAATTCAAAACCATCGTCTGCTGCGGCTACGGGTAGCTATGTGGTGTGTGGTGGTGGCCAGTGGTGCACATTCCCCCTGGACCCATGTTGAGTCTGGAGTACCACAAGGCCCGGTACTAGGCCCTCTTCTGTTCCTAATATACATCAACGATTTACCTAACAATATCCACTCCACAGTCCGTCTGTTTGCAGATGACTGTGTCCTGTACAGAGAAATTAACAACCAATTAGATTCACAAGAACTACAGAAAGACCTAGACGAACTAACTAAATGGGAACATGACCGGCAAATGAACTTTAACCCTGACAAATGCTTTGTGATGAGACTAACTCATGCAAGAAATATAAAACAATTTGATTACACCCTAGGAAACACAACACTACAAGTAACAGACAGCCACTCATACCTAGGAATATGCATAACAAAAGACTTAAACTGGAACAAACATATACATCAGATAACAGCCTCAGCAAACCGCACCCTAGCATTCATCAGACGCAACCTCCGCTCATGCCCCATAAACATCAAAACAATAGCCTACACAACCCTAGTCAGACCACTCTTAGAATATTCATCTTCAGTATGGGACCCCACACCCAAACCCTTATAAACCAAATCGAAATGGTTCAAAGACGCGCAGCCCGTTTCTGTCTCAACGACTATACATCTAGAGAAGCGGGCTGTGTGTCAGAAATGCTAAACCAATTAAAACTACATCAATTAAAAACCAGACGAACAAACAGACGCCTCACCATACTCCACAAAGCCATCTATGGACACCTATCCTGGCCTGTCAATAACCTCCTCCAGCCCGTACAACGCCTATCAAGACATTTAAACAATAAAGCTTTCAACACCATCCATGCCAGCAAGAACTGCTATAAATATTCATATTTCCCTAGAACAATAAGAGACAATAAGAAACATAATGTATATAAGATATGTGAGGAGAAATTGGGAGGATGCAAGAGTTCGTTTGCATGGATAGGTCCGAAAGTTAAAGATCGCCTAGGGCCAATATCATTATTTATATATATATATATATATATATATATATATATATATATATATATATATATATATATATATATATATATATATATATATATATATATATATATATATATTTTTTTTTTTTTTTTTAAAGTAAATACTCCTATGGTCACAATAATTAATGCAACGGAACTCTGTAATTTTAGCAACAAATTCCAGTAAGACTTTTTGTTATTTGTAGCTATTACATGTACACGTACATGTAAAGAGCCTTGTAAAGTTGTAACTACATTTGGCGCTATATAAGTATATTTATTTATTTATTCCTCCTTCCTGTGTTCGTCCAGTCGTGTTTTCGGTGTTCGGTAGTCTGCCAATCTCTCCAATCAAGATAAATTGCAACGACATTTGAATACAGTAGATCCCACGAGTAGCATCGACTTCACAAGGGAAGACGAAAAACATGCCTTTCTTGATTGCCAAGTTCACCAGAAAGGAAGCGTGACATCCACCGTGTACGGGCCCTACGGGGAAGAAGACGCACACTGACCAGTACCTACCTAAACTTTGCGTCCCACCACCCAAACATCAGAATCTATGAGTTGTGAGTTGTCAGAACGCTCATGAACAGGTGTGAGCCGATAACCACAGAGGAGGGGGACAAGAACAAGGGTGTCATGTAACGAAGTAGATCTACTTCGTTACTCTACTTGAGTAGTTTTTTCAAGTAACTGGAAGTAACAAAGTAAGATTTCAACTAACTACTTCTACTTGTAACGAAGTAGTTTTATTTGCGGTAACGCTACTTTCTACTTCGTTACTTTCATTTACTTCGCAATATTTTCGTTACTTTTTTAGTTATAACTTACGTCGCTTGATGGCGCTCCATCCGTCGACATTTCGTTTTAATCGCCAGATGGATCCAGTCGGCAGGACAAAAGCTATTAATATTGTCCAATCACGGGCGTATTTGCTTTGCGGAATCAGAGCGTTATGTTGTGTTCTACTTTTACTTCAATTACTTTTAGAAAGTAGTTCTACTTTTTACTCAAGTAGATTTTTTTCCAAGTTACTTTTACTTCTACTCAAGTAGTTTTGAAGAGGCTTACTTTTACTTCTACTCAAGTAGAAAATAAAAGTAGTTCAGTCACCCCTGGACAAGAAGGAAGAGACGGAACACCTGAGAGGAGCCTTAATGTGTCTATCCATCTTAGGGCTTGAAAAGGTCCCAGACAACGCAGAAGAGAAGGAAAAGACCGACAGTAAGACAAAGAACAAAGACTACAGGAGTTAAGTAGTTATCCCATGTGTGGAGGGAGTCTCGGAAAGAGTAAACATAATAATGAAGAAGTATGGAGTCCCCACACCACCCTCAGACGCCTGGTGGTACATCCAAATGACAAGGTAGAGCTTGCAGAACAAGGTGAGCTGGTGTACCAGATATCATGAAAGAACTGTGGTGTCGAGTATACTGGAGAGACCGGGAGACTACTGAAAACACGACAGAACGAACACAAGAAGGACGTAGATAACACGACCAATGAGAAATACACAACAACTAAAACCATTGATTGGACAAGAACTATCCTGAGAAATGTTCGGTAACGTTTGATTGTTGTTTCATAAAAGATTATCGAGAGATTTGACTCGTGGCATATAACGCAATACAATGGCAATCACTAGATTTTTTGTCAGGTAAAGTCTGATGTGTGGCATGGTCGCATGTCGTCGCCACTATAGATGTCTATAGCTGCAAGTTTAGTCGCCAGCTGTAAGACAGCACCTACGCCGTAATTGCATATCTCCAGCTGCCTGTTCTAGACCACGGTATATTTGCCACCTGTCGTGCGGTTTCTTATCGAGGTGTTCTATATATTGCTCATCTTCAGGCACAATTCTGTTCGTGAGTCGGATTCTTCCTTGTTCACAATTTTACTTAGAAGAGTTTAAGGGGCCAGCCATAAATGTAAATGTATCGTGCAATTTATTTTATAAATTGTTCAGACCCCCTGTCGTAATTCGTATTGTTGAAGTGTACTCGGTGCTGTAGAGGCTCCTTGTGTAGAGATCTTCTTTGTTCCCTCTACAAGGTGAAGTCACGTGGTTGAACTACCCGTCCTCTCTGTGCTCTTCTTAACACCTGTCAGCAATTTCTTGTCTCTTGTTCTTCTGCCCATGCGCCCATGCGCCCATGCGCCCATGCGCCCATGCGCCCATGCCCCTGCACAATCCGTCCGTCCGTCCGTCCGTCCGTCCGTCCGTCCGTCCGTCCGTCCGTCCGTCCGTCCGTCCGTCCGTCCGTCCGTCCGTCCGTCCGTCCGTCCGTCCGTCCGTCCGTCCGTCCGTCCGTCCGTCCGTCCGTCCGTCCGTCCGTCCGTCCGTCCGTCCGTCCGTCCGTCCGTCCGTCCGTCCGTCCGTCCGTCCGTCCGTCCGTCCGTCCGTCCGTCCGTCCGTCCGTCCGTCCGTCCGTCCGTCCGTCCGTCCGCCCGCCCGCCCCCCCGCCCGCCCGCCCGCCCGCCCGCCCGCCCGGACATGGGACATGTTCAAAATTCGCTAGCGTTTCCCCACAATGTACCATAACGTCGCAACAACGCGGTATAACGCGGTACAACGCAGTACATCGTGGCAACAACGTGGTACAACGTGGCTACAACGTAGCAAAAACGTGACAGAACGCGAACTGCGTGTGCTGCGTTGTGATCCGTTACGATACGTTGTGGTACGCTATGCTGCATGGCGACAGCGAGGCATAACGATGCACAACGTCACACAGCGTGGCGACAGCGACGCTATAACGTGGCGGCAGCGACGCATAACCCGACTTTGATTTTCACAGCGGGAGTACAACGTTGCGACAACGTTGCATCCTGCCGAAATTTGCAAATTGTTTTCCAGGACGTGGCGGGACCATACACATTTCTCTCCATCTTGGATACCGCTGTTTCAACGTGGTGAATTCCAGAATGAAACTGTTCTGATCAATGATGGTTCGTTTCGGGGTCAATAATTAAAGATGCGTTTATACGAACAACTATAGTTGATCGATAATTGTGTGCACCCGTACAACTGTTTTCTTAGCGTTTAAAATCGGTGTCAACCATGCTGCTATTCGTGTGATTTTGTTAGGAAGATAACCGTGTACTCAGTCGATGTATGCTTGAAAGGGCTAGCTTGATAATGATGTTGCTACATGCTTATAATTAAAAAGCTTTCCACATTTAATGAAACATAACAAAACACGACGAATATGACAGATGACAGATATTGTGACAACAACATAAACAATATATTATATACATAATTAATAACTAGTCAAACCTCCATGCCGGAAGTAATGACCGAGCGAATAGCTTCTGCAAACAATAGTTTAGTATCTCATAGGTCTGTTGTCCAATATTTAATAATTCAGTAAGTGGTTATAAATTCTTAGCCTAGCTTCCAACGTCAAGTGTATGCTGGCAGTCTAAATTATAATTATTTCATAAATCAGTCTTCCACGGGGAATAGATAGACATGTCGTATTAGAACGCATCGTCGGCTGTCACTGCCGCATTCGTTGACACTACAGCTACGTTTCTATGTCGACGAAACATATCATATCTTGTAGGACTACAAATAATTGATCACTAGTAATTATGCCTTACAAAAACATTTGCCACACGTGTGAATCGCTCACGATGTTGCACAATATCACACGGTGGTCTTCGGATTTCCGAGCGCAGCAGCATATTAACTGGTTGTAAAGCAAACAACTGTAACGTCAGATTTGTAACTGTACAGAGTTATGCACCGACTGTTCGTGACGTATTGTCGCACACGTCCGGCTGGTGCTGTCAATGGTTTGTATTTAGACTTCTGTTCGTCACACCAATTTTTGTTTTTGGTTGTGGTAACCAGCGATTTGCAACATTTCACCATTCACGACATCCGTAAAGTGGTACGAACCACGTGACCTTTGGCATATTCGTGTAGTATAGTATCAGTTCGCCCATTTGACTATACGACTTTTTCTATATAGTGGAAATGATACACAACACGTATACGTGTCAGTTCGACCGACAATGCTGCAACATTACATGGAAAACCACCAATTAAAGAAAATATCTTAAGACTTCATGATTTATCTACAAAATAAAGTGTAGCATCCCTGTCTTCTTTTACGTAACATCGTCCCACGTCGAGTTGCCCTGCATCACAACTGTCACGCTATCTCCAATCAAAGGAGAGTGAAATGATAGTTGTTTGAATACGCGTTACGTGTTTATCATTGTCCCGCCAGGCAGCGCGGCGATCGTTGCGGGATCACGTGACCAATATGGCGGCGCGCCGATCAGTAGTGGATGACGTGTGACGAGAACTCGTGCACGTTGCTGCAGGCACGTCCGCACAGGTTGCACTGCCACGGGTTGTTGAGGTTGTGAAGTCCCATGTGCAGGTAGTAGATGGTGCGATCGGTAAACACGATCCTGCAGTACTTGCACATCGCCAGCCGGTCGACGTTCGACAACACGTAGTCGATGACGTCACCCTCGCCGAGTTCGTCGTGTTGTAGCGTCGTCGTCGTCGTCGTCATCGTCATCGACCGGCGGGGTGACGTCGGGGCCACCGCCGCCCCCGGCGTGCTGCGATCGGACGAGCCGTCCTCCGAGACGCGCATGTGCGACGGCTCCGGAAGTTGCGGCGACAGCGTCTTGTTGCTCGTCTCGTCGGCGGCCGTCTCCTTCCGGTAGCCGTCCGCCTCGTTCTCGCACACCGGCGTGCGGCGCGCGGCGAGCACGCACACGTCATCTCCGGTCGTTCTGTCCGGCGGCGTCGCCGTGTCGCCACCGGTCGACAGTCGCCGCGATACATCGATGACGTCACACCCGGCGTTGACGAGCGTCGGGATGCGTGCGGGCGAGGCGTGTCGCCCGGGCGACCGGAATGTCCCGTTCTTCGTCAACAGCTCCCAGGCCGTGTGCTCGCAGAAGGCGACCCCGCAATGCGGACACAGCTCCGACGCTTTCCCGGCGCCCACTTCCGGTCGGCACTGCGCAAGCGCATCGGCCATGATCGCGATGCCCGGCGGCGACGTCCTCCTGTGTTTCGCGTCGCCGTCGTCGCTGGTGATCGACGCCTTCCGCTTCGTGCTGTCCGGCAGCGCGTAGCCGCACTCGGGCGACGGAGCCCCGGCGCTGGTCGCCTCGCCGCCGCCGGACGAGTCCTGCCCGCCGTAGCCGCCACCGTCTGTACCGACCGGGTACGCCTGGTACTGGACGTGCGCCAGCAGCAGCGGCGGCGGCGGCGGCGGCGGCGGCGGCGGAGGTAGCGACTCGTCCGGCGTGTCGTCGGGGGTCCGCGGCGGGGGTTGTGGGGCCGGTTGCTGCTGCACCGTCGGCGTACCGAAGTACGACGACTTGGGCTGCGAGTGCTGCTCCATCATGTGCATGGCGAGACTGTCGCAAGAGTCGAGTAGCGCCCAGCACACGACGCACGTCATTGGCGTGTTTCCGCCCGGCGCGCCTCGCACGACCCGGTTCCGGTGGTTCGCCCACGGCCCGTAGTTGCGCTTCAGCGTCGCCGCCGCCAGCGTGCGGAAGTGCGACGACGAAATCCCGCGAGGTTTCTTCCCGCGCAGCTGCTTCAGCGTCGGCGGCGGAAGTTCAGGTGGCGAGTCGGTGTCGTTGCGCAGACACTCCGACAGCGTCGTCGCGTCTTTGTGATGCCATGCGGGCGACGCGCCGATGTCTTCGCGTGGGGTCTTCGTTATCGTCGCGTCGTCGTCGGTCTTCTCCATATCCGGACTGACCGGATCCGGAGCGCCATCTGGCGAATCTCCAGATTTATCGGTGTACCCGTTTTCTGCAGTTGTCTGCGCCTGCGCAACGACGCTCTCGCTGCGCGATTCCCCACTGCTTCCGTTTGTGCACAGATTCAGTGGGTGCTGATGATTGTCATGGTCATCCGACGCCGCGGGATCGATCTGTGTTCTAGCCGGTGACGTCACTTCCTGGTAGCTATCGCCGCCGCCTTTAACCGATTCGTCCGATACCGGAGTATTGACTCCATCCTGACTCGTCCTGCCGTCCTTGTCGCTACTGCGCATGTCTGAAACCCCGTCACTTTCGCGCATGTCCGTCAGGCCGTCGCCGCCGCGCATGTCCGCCAGATCGTCGCCTCCGTGCATGCCCAACAACCCGTCGTCACCGCGCATGTCCGCGATGCTGTCGCCGCACACCTCGCTCTGCGCGCGCATCAGCATGTGCATGGCGTACGAGTCACGTGACGGGAAGACGCGTCGACAGTCGACGCAGACGAACACGCCCTGGATCCGTATCTTCATGCGCTTGTGGTTCTCGCCGCGCAGGTGCGACAGCAGCGCCTCGTAGCAGACGAAGCTAAGCGCGCACACCTTGCAGCCGTAGAAGTTCTCGTCGTTCTTCATGTGCATGCGTAGGTGGCGCTGCAGCATCTTGCTGCTGGAGAAGCGCTGGATGCAGATGCTGCGGACAGAGACAGCGGTCAGTGTATGTACAGGTATATAAATAAATAGATAAAAATATAAATAAATAAATATATATATATATATATATATATAATTATATATATATATATATATATATATACAGGTTGTATGCATTATATAGGCTGTATATATATATATATATATATATATATATATATATATATATATATATATATATATATATATTATCTCGACTCGCCCCTTTCACGGATGCATATAAACATATATAATTCTAAATAGCATAAATTTGATTCATGTAAAACTTGATAGTTGTAAATTAAGTATAATAACAACAATAATAGCACACTATGAAACGTGTTAATAAAAACTATACAAAATGTTCCCAAGTGCAAATCGTCTTAAGTAGATATTTACGGTTAAACTGCAATCGTATTCTTAATAATTATAGGAAATAGGAAATAGGAAATTGAACGCTAATAGCATCAATGTTGTTGTAATAGTAATGATAACTGAGATTGATAATATATAATAACATATTTTAAAATCGACAACGTTGGTATTCAAAGTCAACACTGTTTAGAACTTACAACGTACAATCTGCATTACTTATTCATATTTGTTTGAAGATTTCCCGATTGTTTGAGTTACTGCGGCACCGCGCCTCAAGATTCGCGGGATATGGCCCAGTTACACCATTACATTTCAGACAATTGTCTGATATGTCCATAATAAAGTGTAACTTACTTTTTATATGGGTATCGTTAACTCTGTGGTTAAGTATTATTTCAATTTATTGCTAACTTATTCTTAAAGTTAAATACGGATGTCTGGCACGATAATACAAATATACGGATTCTTATTTGTTCTTCACTCCTTCATCGCTTGGAACCTTTGGCTAATGCACCTTTCAGTAAATACATTTAGTTCTTCTGCATATTTTTA
>OZ024857.1:41051715-41089215 GCA_964017155.1 Oasisia sp. SBJ-2009 | reverse complement strand
ACGCGCCGTTAATTAAACACAAACTCCAGCTCCTACCTTTTTACGCTGTTCAGTGTCGACTCCGAATTCACGCCCAGAAACCCCGACAAAACCCTTTCGGTTCACGCCGCGTCGCTGCTGCTGTCGGTAACTTTTCTCCGCGAACGATCCGACCGAACTCGCCGCTCCTAGCTCCGGGAACGTGCGCGCCTGTCCGCTGCCGCCACGGCTCTGTCGGTGGCTCGCGGGGCCCGGCGCGAAACGCAACACCCGAAGTCCGTCTTCAATAATTAATGCACTTTTTAATAATTGTGTTCAATTCGTCCGAGCGCCGCGCGCCGGGCCGGAATAGCGGCTCATGAAATATGCATGTGTCGGCTGAACGTAGTCGCGCGACCGCCGTCCGACGGAGGGACGTGTTTGTATTAAAAATCCATAATAGACGATATTCGCGCGCACGCGCATGCGCATCGGCGCGATGGGTTACGATGCGGTCATCGTGTGGAGTGGGGCGGACCTGTTGACACAGTGGACAGAGGTCATTATCGTGTCGTGTCATCTCGTTAAAAGTCGGCCGTAGATCACCATTATTCTATATGTGATGTATTTTTCTTGCGAAAACTTCGTTCTTTCTAATCCCCATTCGTGCCTTAATGTATGTCCAGTAATGCTGGAACGAAGTTGTTATTAGGGGATTGAGGAGCGGAGCTTCACCACCACTCCACTTCCGCTGTCTTGGGTTATAACTATGGAAGACGGGGAAGAGGTCCGTCTGAAAAAGTTCATTGCCGCGGCGCCAGAACTTCAGCTTTACTGCTGTCTCGTCGCCTCTCGTCTCCTTTCGTCTCGATTCGTTTCGTGTCATCCCGTTCTGCCACGTCTCGTCTCGTCTCGTCACGTCTCATCTCGACTCCAGTGTTACCAGTCATCGGGAAAAAATTGACATTTTTTCCACGACCATGCAGCTGTAATTTAAGATGTATTGCGGGTCAGAACCATTATGTTTGCGAAATTCCAGGGGACGTTAGCCCGCCGCCCCCTGTCCGGTGTCTAAGTAGGGGGTCTTCTTGTGGCTCTTTTAACGGCACGCCATTGCACTGCCTCTATCACTCTCGTTAGATTCATTCTTGTCCGATGATGTTACAGTTAATATTGGATGGCTGAACCGAAGTTTCCCCCAAGCTTCCCCACCATTCCCCCGCCCGTGGTATCGCTCTTCCTCTTTTCATCACATTGGAATATATTTTCTACCGACGTTCGTTATTTTTTCAGGCGCCTCTTCCCTAAATATTAAATATTGGACGGCTAACTGTTTTACAAACATCTCCGTTCTTTAATATGGAGAGATTCAGCCGCAGAAGTCCCTTGCCTTCGATTATTAATTAAAGTGTTCATGATCTCTTTCCCCTTTTTCAATTTTGTGTCCGTGATCCCGACACGACCACTAGGACCATTGGACCATTAGGAACTTAAGAAATCGCCGCCACAAACTCTATTACAGTGAATCAACTTGAAACGCCATCAGTAACTATTCCGACAATTCAAGACATCAGAAAAAAGTAGAAACTGCATCAATTCAACAGGCAACTGTATGTCTCACCGGCAGATCGATATATATCTCGTAATACGCTAAACACAATCCGAAATATGCAGTTTAGTTCCGGCCGTGGCTGCTCCCCTGGAGTAACCGCTCTGTTGAGCTGTAAAGGCCGCATGAACAGGTATGGTCTTTGTATAATCGACAATTATCAATCGACAAATGTCGCGTTACTTTTCGTTTATTAATAGTAGCGCTAGAATTCCGTTCATGAGTAATTGATAATCGACGTTGCATAAATGCTATTTCTGCCTTAGAGTTTCGTAGACGCTAATTAGCCACTGTATTTGAAACCGTATACTGTTTCGTTAACGAGTACAGATGGGCGACAATGAAGCGAGAGCCATGCAGATGACGGACATATGGGTGACATTTAAACAGGTGACAGTCAAAAGGTTGACAGCTGCGCAAATGACATATACACTAAGACACGAAAGAGCCCGGCGATAAACATATCGCTAGATCAAAGAGGTGGTGCATCCGAAACGTTGACGGATGATTGATTTGCAACTAGTTAAATGACGCATAGATGACTGACAGCAATTTAAGTGACACGTGGATGATTGACAGCTACTTAAATGACATGGTATGATTGACAACTACTTAAATGACTCGAATGATTGACACCTAATACTGATACACGATTGAATGACAGATAGATGACCGATCACTTGTATGACACCGCTAGGTGACTGACAGCTGAACGATTGACAGCTTGTTTAATGACAGCTCCCCGGTGACAGATTGATAACTAGATTGGTGACCATAGGCCTCAGACAATGTTTGGTGACAACATCCATGTGACAGAAGCGACGTGTATTACATTAACTTAATCACGTTAGACACTAGACCGATATTGCACAACCGAATATACCATTACCAATGCTTCCCAGTTGCGATACTCTCTCGGTGACACTGGCCTACTATAAATATCACGAGCGAATATATAATATATACAGACCGGGCGACTACGATACCCAGGCGGTGATCCACACACACAGGTAATCAATATACGATTAAACGCAATCATTGTTCGTACTAGCAATCAATATAAAAAACATTCCGTAAACACTCGGGTATTGTGTAAACACGCAGCCAACACACACGAGCATCTGTAATGAATCCAGATGCACGCCATATGCCGAAATCTCGCCGTAGGAGTAAATAACAACCTACACTGTACTCACAGGCACGACACACGTAAAGGCGATTTTAGGTTACGCAGTTGCAATACAACAATAGTTAACCAACAATTATGCGCCAACACTGCACCAAGGCATAACAAAGAAGTGTATTGGTGATTCGGCATCAGGCGCAGCAGCACCTCGACTGTGGAATGAATTACCTGTGAACATTCGTGGATCTGGGACATTATCTATGTTTATAAAATGTTTAAAAGACATCTTTTTATTAGACATTTCAATAAATTCAAATTGTTTTGAAATGACGGACATTGTTTTAGAATTTCTTTTTAGTGTCATACACGTTTTAATCAGTGTTTATGTTTAAGATTAATTTATATATATATATATATATATATATATATATATATATATATATATATATATATATATATATATATATATATACAGGCCTTGTCTTTTGAAAAACCTTGGAGAGCTAAAAATCGCCCTCCTCAAAATGCCCAGGAGAGCTATTGGAGAGCTAAAAATCGCCCTCCTAAAATGGCCCAGGAGAGCTATTGATATTATTGCCGAGCCTTCACCCTGCAATACAACAGTCACATAGAGTATATATAATATATCGTCACTCGGTCCATTTTGAGATTTTACTACGATGTTTTTGTTAACACACTTATTTATACGTTCACCAAGTAGCTTCCTGATTACCCAAGTGTAAGTTGCATTTTTTGAGGATTTTGTAACTGGGAAGATCGTTCTACGTTATAGCATTTTGAAAGTTATTGGATTTGTATTTGGAAGTTGGATTGTAGTTGTTTTAGTAGTTCGATTAGTGTTTAGTTTAGTTTGATGTTGCTATAGTTTGTGTCTGTACATATTTATTAACTGTTTAACGCGTTATTGGAACGGATTTCGTTGGAAAGACAGACTTCGTGGCGATTTTCATTTCGTGTTAACGATCTTCGAAAATTCAAAGATGGCGGCGCCCATGGACTGACCGAATCCGAACGATATCGCTCGTTGTTTGAACGCATTGGCGTTGATGAATATGTAGGATATTGTATAGTAAATGTAACAAACACAGCTACATTTCCCTCACAGAACTTTATAAGGTAACTGCAACAATTATTGTGTTATGCTGCATAAAGTGTGGTGTTCAAGCAAAAAATGAATCTCGATTACAAAAAAAAAGTTCCAACGCCCAGGTGCGCGGAAAATCGCCCTCCCGAAAGCAAAACAAGGAGCGCGATGGAGCGCGAGCGCGATCGCGCTCCTCAAAAGGCAAGGCCTGTATATATATATATATATATATATATATATATATATATATATATATATATATATATATATATATATATATATATATATTATATATATATATATTATATATATATTAATTAATTAAACACAGCTTTTAAGATGTATAGTTCTAAAACGTGGAATGTAAATTATATAAATTATTTAAAATTAAAATCTTTACTAAAACTGTGTACGTATATATATATATATATATATATATATATATATATATATATATATATATATATATATATATATATATATATATATATATACGTACACGTATATATATATATATATATATATATATATATATATATATATATATATATATATATATATGTACGTATATATATATATATATATATATATATATATATATATATACGTACACAGTTTTAGTAAAGATTTTAATTTTAAATAATTTATATAATTTACATACCACGTTTTAGAACTATACATCTTAAAAGCTGTGTTTAATTTATTTTAAATTAATTTATATAATTTACATGCAAAGCTTTACTGATACATCTTAAAACCAAAAATTAATATGATATATATTAATTTTTATAATTTACATTTATATTTATTAATATACGTTTACTAGATTTCTTATGCAGCGCATCGATCCGGCATGCGGGAATTAGCGCTATATCAAAACTGTATTATTATTATTATTATTATTATTATTATTATTATTATTATTATTATTATTATTATTATTATTATTATTATTATTATTATTATTATTATTATTATTATTAATAATCAAAATAATCCACTGCAGCCACAGATGTAATCCGCAATTGTTGCGCGGGCGATGTTTACGGTCAAAACTTGCGATTATGCGTTGCTCGCCGGAAGTCATCGACGCGATTGCGTGATATTTGTACGCGATTCCGGTGTGTGCTGGGACTCGGACGTTTGGGGAACGACCGGTCGTGGAATTCACTCGTCTAAATCTACGTTGCCGTAATTTCGCTGAATAAAACAGATCATAAATTAATCACTGATGCGTATACAAAGAAACGCAATGGACAACGTCCCAAATCCCTTGACCGTTGCACAAAACATCAGACAAACGTACTGCTTCTATAGTTCACATAGCTATATGAATGAGTATCTGGCTATATATAGTGGTGGATATTTGTGTACGCGCGCATTATTTGGAGCGTGATCGGATGCTTCCAAGAGAAGCCAAGATGGTGTAGAATTGAACAGCTATGACAGGGAGTAAAGTGTAAAGTGCTTTGAGCAATTTTTAGGATTGGATACTGAGCTATATAAGAAGTTACCTTTATTCATAAATGTAATACCAGCTGTAAATATAATCACGTCAATAAATGTAATTTTGCCAATACGTGCTTTCAATAAGTATCACTGTCAGTAAATGTGTGTTGATGGATAAGTGTAACTGTCGTATCGTAACTGTCAGTAAATACAACACCGTCATTACATCCATCTTGGCCAATAAAGGTTACCTCAATTATGGTAGACAAAAACTAGATAGAACTCCGTTAATAAAATGTAACATACCATTTAATGCAATCCAAATCAAACGATATTCAATTTACTTAATTAACTTACTGTTACGGGTCCGTCAAGTCTGTGTAAATCAAAAGACGTTGTGCAGACTCGACAATGAAACAAGTGCTCCTGTGAGTGGCCTCAATGGTGTCAAGTCAAAGAGCGACGTCGGATCCATATGACGGATTGACGCGAGACGAGGCTTGACACCGGACTTGATCCGACAGATCAAACGGATATGTCGCTCCAGCTGCTTCTTTGATTGCACCGATACGTTTGTGTCATCGCTGTGTTGGTGCACAGTGTTTGTATCGATGTTGTGTCAGTGCATGGTGCTTTCATCAGTCTTGTGTGAGTGCATGGTGCTTTCATCAGTCTTGTGTCAATGCATGGTGCTTTCATCAGTCTTGTGTGAGTGCATGGTGCTTTCATCAGTCTTGTGTGAGTGCATGGTGCTTTCATCAATCTTGTGTCAGTGCATGGTGTTTTCATCAGTCTTGTGTCAGTGCATGGTGCTTTCATCAGTCTTGTGTTAGTACATGGTGCTTTCATCAGTCTTGTGTCAATGCATGGTGCTTTCATCAGTCTTGTGTGAGTGCATGGTGCTTTCATCAGTCTTGTGGGGAGTGCATGGTGCTTTCATCAGTCTTGTGTCAGTGCATGGTGCTTTCACCAATCTTGTTGTAGTGCATGGTACTTTCACCAATGTTGTGTTAATGCATGGTGCTTTCACTAATCTTGTGTTAGTGCATGGTGCTTTCATCAGTCTTGTGATAGTGCATGGTGCTTTTATCAGTATTGTGTTAGTGCATGGTGCTTTCATCAGTCTTGTGTGAGTGCATGGTGCTTTCATCAGTCTTGTGTGAGTGCATGGTGCTTTCATCAGTCTTGTGTTAGTGCATGGTGCTTTCATCAGTCTTGGGTCAGTGCATGGTGCTTTCACCAGTCTTGTGTCAGTGCATGGTGCTTTCACTAATCTTGTGTTAGTGCATGGTGATTTCATCAGTCTTGTGTTAGTGCATGGTGCTATCATCAATATTGTGTTAGTGCATGGTGCTTTCATCAGTCTTGTGTGAGTGCATGGTGCTTTCATCAGTCTTGTGTCAGTGCATGGTGCTTTCACCAATCTTGTTGTAGTGCATGGTACTTTCACCAATGTTGTGTTAATGCATGGTGCTTTCACTAATCTTGTGTTAGTGCATGGTGCTTTCATCAGTCTTGTGTTAGTGCATGGTGCTTTTATCAGTATTGTGTTAGTGCATGGTGCTTTCATCAGTCTTGTGTGAGTGCATGGTGCTTTCATCAGTCTTGTGTGAGTGCATGGTGCTTTCATCAGTCTTGTGTTAGTGCATGGTGCTTTCATCAGTCTTGTGTCAGTGCATGGTGCTTTCACCAGTCTTGTGTCAGTGCATGGTGCTTTCACTAATCTTGTGTTAGTGCATGGTGATTTCATCAGTCTTGTGTTAGTGCATGGTGCTTTCATCAATCTTGTGTTAGTGCATGGTGCTTTCATCAATCTTGTGTCAGTGCATGGTGCTTTCATCAGTCTTGTGTCAGTGCATGGTGCTTTTATCAGTCTTGTGTCAGTGCATGATGCTTTCATTAGTATTGTGTCAGTGCATGGTGCTTTCATCAGTCTTGTGTCAGTGCATGGTGCTTTCATCAGTCTTGTGTCAGTGCATGGTGCTTTCATCAGTCTTGTGTCAGTGCATGGTGCTTTCATCAGTCTTGTGTCAGTGCATGGTGCTTTCATCAGTCTTGATTTAGTGCATGTTGCTTTCATCAGTCGTATGTTAGTACATGGTGCTTTCGCCAGTCTTGTGTTAATGCATGGCGCTTTCATCAGTCTTGTTTTAGTGCATGTTGCTTTCATCAGTCTTGTTTTAGTGCATGGTGCTTTCATCGGTCTTGTTTTAGTGCATGGTGCTTTCATCAGTCTTGTTTTAGTGCATGGTGCTTTCATCAGTCTTGTTTTAGTGCATGGTGCTTTCATCAGTCTTGTTTTAGTGCATGTTGCTTCCATCAGTCGTATGTTAGTACATGGTGCTTTCGCCAGTCTTGTGTTAATGCATGGCGCTTTCATCAGTCTTGTTTTAGTGCATGGTGCTTTCATCAGTCTTGTGTCAATGCATGGTGCTTTCATCAGTCTTGTGTGAGTGCATGGTGCTTTCATCAGTCTTGTGTGAGTGCATGGTGCTTTCATCAGTCTTGTGTCAGTGCATGGTGCTTTCACCAATCTTGTTGTAGTGCATGGTACTTTCACCAATGTTGTGTTAATGCATGGTGCTTTCACTAATCTTGTGTTAGTGCATGGTGCTTTCATCAGTCTTGTGTTAGTGCATGGTGCTTTTATCAGTATTGTGTTAGTGCATGGTGCTTTCATCAGTCTTGTGTGAGTGCATGGTGCTTTCATCAGTCTTGTGTGAGTGCATGGTGCTTTCATCAGTCTTGTGTTAGTGCATGGTGCTTTCATCAGTCTTGTGTCAGTGCATGGTGCTTTCACCAGTCTTGTGTCAGTGCATGGTGCTTTCACTAATCTTGTGTTAGTGCATGGTGATTTCATCAGTCTTGTGTTAGTGCATGGTGCTTTCATCAATATTGTGTTAGTGCATGGTGCTTTCATCAGTCTTGTGTGAGTGCATGGTGCTTTCATCAGTCTTGTGTGAGTGCATGGTGCTTTCATCAGTCTTGTGTTAGTGCATGGTGCTTTCATCAGTCTTGTGTCAGTGCATGGTGCTTTCACCAGTCTTGTGTCAGTGCATGGTGCTTTCACTAATCTTGTGTTAGTGCATGGTGATTTCATCAGTCTTGTGTTAGTGCATGGTGCTTTCATCAATCTTGTGTTAGTGCATGGTGCTTTCATCAATCTTGTGTCAGTGCATGGTGCTTTCATCAGTCTTGTGTCAGTGCATGGTGCTTTTATCAGTCTTGTGTCAGTGCATGATGCTTTCATTAGTATTGTGTCAGTGCATGGTGCTTTCATCAGTCTTGTGTCAGTGCATGGTGCTTTCATCAGTCTTGTGTCAGTGCATGGTGCTTTCATCAGTCTTGTGTCAGTGCATGGTGCTTTCATCAGTCTTGTGTCAGTGCATGGTGCTTTCATCAGTCTTGATTTAGTGCATGTTGCTTTCATCAGTCGTATGTTAGTACATGGTGCTTTCGCCAGTCTTGTGTTAATGCATGGCGCTTTCATCAGTCTTGTTTTAGTGCATGTTGCTTTCATCAGTCTTGTTTTAGTGCATGGTGCTTTCATCAGTCTTGTTTTAGTGCATGGTGCTTTCATCGGTCTTGTTTTAGTGCATGGTGCTTTCATCAGTCTTGTTTTAGTGCATGGTGCTTTCATCAGTCTTGTTTTAGTGCATGTTGCTTCCATCAGTCGTATGTTAGTACATGGTGCTTTCGCCAGTCTTGTGTTAATGCATGGCGCTTTCATCAGTCTTGTGGGGAGTGCATGGTGCTTTCATCAATCTTGTGTCAGTGCATGGTGCTTTCATCAGTCTTGTGTCAGTGCATGTTGCTTCCATCAGTCGTATGTTAGTGCATGTTGCTTTCATCAGTCTTGTTTTAGTGCATGGTGCTTTCATCAGTCTTGTTTTAGTGCATGGTGCTTTCATCGGTCTTGGTTTAGTGCATGGTGCTTTCATCAGTCTTGTTTTAGTGCATGGTGCTTTCATCAGTCTTGTTTTAGTGCATGTTGCTTTCATCAGTCGTATGTTAGTACATGGTGCTTTCGCCAGTCTTGTGTTAATGCATGGCGCTTTCGTCAGTCTTGTTTTAGTGCATGTTGCCTTCATCAGTCTTGTTTTAGTGCATGGTGCTTTCATCGGTCTTGTTTTAGTGCATGGTGCTTTCATCAGTCTTGTTTTAGTGCATGGTGCTTTCATCAGTCTTGTTTTAGTGCATGGTGTTTTCATCAGTCTTGTTTTAGTGCATGTTGCTTTCATCAGTCGTATGTTAGTACATGGTGCTTTCGCCAGTCTTGTGTTAATGCATGGCGCTTTCATCAGCCTTGTTTTAGTGCATGTTGCTTTCATCAGTCTTGTTTTAGTGCATGGTGCTTTCATCGGTCTTGTTTTAGTGCATGGTGCTTTCATCAGTCTTGTTTTAGTGCATGGTGCTTTCATCAGTCTTGTTTTAGTGCATGGTGCTTTCACCAGTCTTGTTTTAGTGCATGTTGCTTTCATCAGTAGTATGTTAGTACATGGTGCTTTCGCCAGTCTTGTGTTAATGCATGGCGCTTTCATCAGTCTTGTTTTAGTGCATGTTGCTTTCATCAGTCTTGTTTTAGTGCATGGTGCTTTCATCGGTCTTGTTTTAGTGCATGGTGCTTTCATCAGTCTTGTCTTAGTGCATGGTGCTTTCATCAGTCTTGTTTTAGTGCATGGTGCTTTCATCAGTCTTGTTTCAGTGCATGGTGCTTTCATCGGTCTTGTTTTAGTCCATGGTGCTTTCATCAGTCTTGTTTTAGTGCATGGTGCTAGACACATTTTCCTTAGCCTAGTATTCAACATTCCTATATTACCGCTTCAAATTAGTCATTGCATTATTTATAGTTCTATATGTATATATAATTCACTATTATTTGAAGACAAGTATTAGGTGTATGTTAACGCCGCAACATCAAACATTTCTCGTGCATTTTTAATGTAATTTTGTAGTTTGTGCCAAGTGTTACTCGATTTAATATTGTTTCTTTCATTATTTTAATTATTTAATTCTATTTTGCTATTATTATTATTATTCCGTTTTTATCGTCTATTTCGTGTATTTTTAGCGCCTCTGAATTAACTTTTGTGTGTAGACTTATGACACTTTATAAATGTTCTTATTATTATTATTATTATTATTATTATTATTATTATCATCATCATCATCATTATTATTATATGAATAAACTCTCTGAACTGAAGTATCTGGTATCTTCTAACACAACAATGTCGTCTTGTTATTTCAGTGTTATTTTAAGAGTTTAGGGCTCTGTCTGAAATGCAGTATCTTGAAATGCCAGACAGTTGCATTGTGCATTTCGACCATGACCTCCCCGTGACCTTTTAGTTATCAGTTAGTGCTGACATTTATCACCTACAAACACATTCGCTAGTGACCGCTTTAATTAAAGAGAAAGCCTACATTTCGTGTAGTAATTGTCTGTAAGTAAGGCCGCCATGATTTGCCAATCGCCAAATCTTTCGCATGATTGTTTTTATAATAAATGAATTCTCCCGGGCAAACATCTGCTCGAGACTCGTGCAATTTTAATTTTTATGCTGCGCGGACGGTGCGCGGACGGTTTTACGCAAGTTATTAGGTTATTGCAAAACCAACATTCGTCTGGGACCGACATAAAAAGCAGCGACGAACGGTTAAAACAATCCAGGCCCTGGCGTACGTGCACTTTGAGAACGAACAGACCACCAACTGAACGCTCCTCGATCGATTGTGCCAATTGGCAATGCTGATTGTCGTCTGCTCAACCGATCGGTCAAACTTTGCGACAACATTTATGGTAAATACTGACGATATCAGAAGACAGGGGATATAAACCTTCGCCATCATAACTTCACGTTCCGAGGCATTTCACAAAGTCTTGGGGCGGGTACGCCACTCTAACGTAGGCATAAGTCCCATAACCTTAACGCTGTCGATCTTACACTTTTCCGGTCGTTATAAACTTTCCGATTGACGCATGCGCGACATATGTAAAATCACCAATGTGCAGCGAAACGACAGAGCGTTTTTGGTATAAATGCTACTGGCTATTCGTTAACTCTCATGTGATTAAATCACTGTCACGTTATTTGTACTTGATATCAAAACATGCCTCAAAACTTGTTTGCCTTGTGGTAATTTGCAACAAATAACTTTGCTGAGAGGTTATAATTATACATCCCGTAGTATTTATGCCATAAATGCGTTGTCGTTTCGCTATACATTGATGAATTTAAATTCATAGCGCATGCGCAGAAACATCAATCATCCGAACCTTTATAACGCCGGAAAAATGTAAGCGCTACAACCGCTGCTAAATGTTAATAGTCTATACGGGTCACGTGCCCCTAAAACCCCACTTCACCTGTCTATGAGGTGTCACTTCACCGACGACGACGTCTGAAAAAGAGCACTGACTAACTCGAAACGTTCTGCCTGGAGAGGTGCGCATCTGTGGAGCTATATAGTTTATCTTTGAAAGTTTCTCTGGGGCAAAACGTTACTGAAGTCGTTGTAATTTGTTTATTATTCGCTGGTTAGTGCGTATTGATCAGTCCACCCACGTTTCTTATACGTGGCTTCTGGACAGCAGGTCTTTAAACAAATTAATATGTATCGGCGAAACATAACCGAAGCGACCGAGTTTGTTTGAATGAGTGTACGTACACTACATGGACTCAGACTGGAAACAACTTTTTAATATTTTTATTAAATCGTCTTTATATTAGATTTGTGAAAGAAAAATTGTAACGTACCCATATGCCACAACTGTTGTCACGAAAGACTGAGACATTTTGTCACCCCACTTCATTGTTACATTACATGGTTACATTGCTGTTACATTGCTGTTACGCTGTTGCCGTCTTACCTCTCTGTTACGCTGCTTTTTCGATGACGCCTCCTCGGACCCACTTTGTACGACAGTGTGAAATTCTGTCGTAAACCATCGAAGTCCACCCCTCTCAAAGATCTCCTGGGACGACGGACGAATATCCCAACTTGTAGACTTGACGAAGTCGCCCGGCTGCGAAGTGTTACCGGTAGACGCGATTGGGCGGAAGACGGGAAGGCGCTGCCGCAATAAGTCGACGGTCTCGAGGGAGCAGTCGGGTCCGGCGAGGTTCGGCTACGATGTCGCTCGTGTCCCGTAATGTTCGCCTTGTGTCGGGCGGTGGAAGGCGCAGACTGCCTCGGCAGAAGGTGAACGTTAAATGCGGCTCGATGCGCATCAAATATTGAACACGCCACCTGAGGGGCCGGTGCTTCGGCGATATCATTAGCAACGTCAACCCCAGCGAGTCCTCGGTCGCTCCGGTGGCTAAGCGCTCGTGTGCTCCAGACAGGCCGTGCCGCGAAACGTCGGAGTATTAGTATTCGGAAATATTTATAAAGCGCCAGGCATACGTGTTAAAAACTGTCTCAAAGGCGCTAATAATATATAATAAGTAAATACATATAACAAAGATGTAAACTAAATAACTAAGTTAAATAATTAAGTTAAAATAAGTTAAATAATAGGGGCGCTTCGAACTTTCGACTAAGCGAACCCGGGTTCAAATGCTGTGCTGCCGTGTCGAACAATGGGCATGCACATACAGTCACCACTCAGCCAGTCCACTCAATTGTTTGAATGAGTATCTGGTTACAGACAGTGGTGGATACGTGTGTACAAATAGTTTTCGCGGGTTAATGGCAGCGTGGCTGGATGCTTCCCACATAATTAAAAGAAACACATTGTAATATCCATCCGCACTTTGCTTAATTTTCTGGTGATTTAAAAAAATAAACGTACACGTTACTCATCTTTTGTGTGGAATAAAAGTACAGATGAGATGATTTTTTTCTTCAAATAATGGGTGCAGATAAACTAGATAAGCGGACATTCCAGAACACATCAATGACACAACAGGAGAGAAAGACAATAATCTCTGGGGCTTAAGAACTCCAATAACACCATTCCCCGGGGCTTGCCAAAATATCCACGTTGCGGATATAAAAACAAACATGCACTTGTACCGGAGCAACGTTCCCTGCTTGTCGGTAGGCTCACGATGTTGGAATACGGGCCGAGGAGGGCGGCGGGTGAAGGGAGTAGGAGGAGTAGGAGGAGGAGGAGGAGGGTGGAGGGAGGAGGGCTGCTTTTGAAGATTAAAACATCGTCTTCAGCATTGCATTTCCTGTCGCTAACGGCTTAGCTCCATGGCCACGGTAACACTGAAACACAATGACAATGAAAGACAGCTACTTAGAATTCCTTCTTCAATCCTAACGTTCCTGGGTTAAAAGTAGCTACCTATTAAAGAAAGTTGACGAGGTGTTTACGACTGCCTGTAAAGCCCCGGTCACACGCCCGCGATACCTCACCGGCGGATCCTGTCCCGCCGCCTCATTAGGAACAATCGCCTCCCCGTCAACCCGCTACTGGGCAGAAGGTTTCCGTTCGGGACTAAACGACCTGAAGTTGTTTTGCGTGTAACGTCACGAATGTTACATTAAGTGATGCCAGGGTCGTGTGCGGGGAAGGTGAGTTTTGTGTCATCTTCAATCAAATTGGCCAACACCTGCAGAAGACATCGACCGGCCGACTCCTGCGCGACTCGCGCGAGGACAGTCGGTTTGATCTCGGACGTTGCACCCAGTTGACGCTGACGTTTGCGTTCTGTCGACGGAGTTTACGGCGGAAACGGCAGTCAATCATCCTTGTGTTTGTCTTTTTTTCGGTTCTTTACTCTTGCTCGTCTCCCGGTACCAGTGTCAAGTAGAATAACGACCCCACGATACAGGGACTCCCGTCTCTGTCCATCTGCCCGTCCGACTGTCCGTCTCTCGTCTCTGTCCGTCCGTCCGTCCGTCCGTCCGTCCGTCCGTCCGTCCGTCCGTCCGTCCGTCCGTCCGTCCGTCCGTCCGTCCGTCCGTCCGTCCGTCCGTCCGTCCGTCCGTCCGTCCGTCCGTCCGTCCGTCCGTCCGTCCGTTCGTCAGTCAGTCAGTCAGTCAGTCAGTCAGTCAGTCAGTCAGTCAGTCAGTCAGTCAGTCAGTCAGTCAACCATCCATCCTTCCTTCCTTCCTTCCTTCCTTCCTTCCTTCCTTCCTTCCTTCCTTCCTTCCTTCCTTCATTCATTCCTTCCTTACTTCCTTCCTTCCTTCCTTCCTTCCTTCCTTCATTCCTTCCTTCCTTCCTTCCTTCCTTCCTTCCTTCCTTCCTTCCTTCCTTCCTTCCTTCCTTCCTTCCTTCCTTCCTTCCTTCCTTCCTTCCTTCCTTACTTCCTTCCTTCTTTCCTTCCTTCCTTCCATCCATCCATCCATCCATCCATCCTTCCTTCCTTCCTTCCTTCCTTCTTTCCTTTTTCCTTCCACACTCTCTTTCTCCTCCGCTGTCGCTCTCTCTCTCTCTCTCCTTCCCATATTCTTACGATCCATCACCTGGTGTTGACATGACGCCTGGTGTGTCCCGAGCGGTGTACATAGCGAGTGTCCCTAGGGTGGCCTCGCAGTGACAACACTTCGTCAATACACGCCATCCGTAGAATAATCACTTTTTCGTCCACGCTGAGTTGTGAATTGGTCTGATTGTGTTAACGGTCCCCACTCAATGCATACGCGATGAACGACCGAATTATCGCGATAATAGCCGCATTCGTAATAATTCAGTTATCGGACGGAGACAAATCCCTTGCGTGCTAGTGCGTGAACTTACTGCTGATAGTATTGTCAGTTGAAATTATTCGGACTCGAATCGTTGTACCGCCTATTGAAATTTGGTCGATAATTTCAAGGATCATATTAATTTCATTTGACCTAGTTGTGAAAACTGTGTGCCTATTAATGCTGGGCAACAGCAATGGGCATAGGCGCCATTTTATTGAGTACCTGTTTGTTTTACGAACGAACAAATGGTTTTTCGATGAACAATCGTGTTTAGGCTTGAGTAAATCAACTATGCTATCTATGTATCAACTATCAACTATGTATCATTTATCATGTTTTATAAAATACTAGAATATCAGTGTTTAATGTATGGTCTGGTATCATATGCCAAATTGCGTTTAATAAGCCTGAATTATTAGTCGCGATTCGAATGTCCCACGGTCCCACCCACGTATTGTTCAAGATGCAATAAAGAACATCCAACTACTAAACATCGTGTGTCAGTCAGTGCACGAACAGGCGCGACAACCGCAAGTTCAAGCAATTTTTGTATTCAGTGGTGTTAACCTGGTTCCCATATTCAAGATCGCAAGTGGGCCGAAGTACGACTGGTCCAAAGGCCTGCTAATACTTACCCACACATACACCTCCACACCCGCACGCACTCACGCACGCACGCACGCACACCACACGCACGCACACCACACGCACGCACACCACACGCACGCACACCACACGCACGCACACCACACGCACGCACACCACACGCACGCACGCACATCATACACACGAACACCACACAAACATGCACACACACGCACATACGCACATACACGCACGCCCACCCGCACGCACGCACACCGCAGGCACACCACACGCACGCACGCACACCACACACACGCACACCACACGCACGCACGCACGCACGCACGCACATAGGCATGCACTGACAAAGCAGCTGTTGAACAATGGAACATACAAGATCTCTTTTTGAGTGACCATGTCGACCGAATGTGATTTTGTTTCCGAGTCTGTATTTAAACATCTGAAATTACCACAGATTCATGAAACAGAACAAGCAACGTCTGGATTGACGAAACCGACCAGTAGCATATCACAGTAGTGTTTCTATTATGATTACCGTACTAAATGCACTTAATAATATTGTTCGTCTATTATTATTTGATTATTATTGATTCTATTTTAATTGATTTCGTAATGTTTTATTGCTTAATGCATATAATATAATTTATTATTACTTATATAATTATAATAATTTTGGAATGAATATTGTTACGATTATTGTACATCTTAGAATTATTTCTGTTTAGCTTAATGCAATTCTGAATGATTAGAACAACATCGTGTGGAATACACCTGAAAGTAATAGCAGTTAATAGGGCGTTATAATAAGTACATTGTATTAGTATTATTATTATTAGTAGTAGTAGTAGTAGTAGTAGTAGTAGTAGTAGTAGTAGTAGTAGTAGTAGTAGTAGTAGTAGTAGTAGTAGTAGTAGTAGTAGTAGTAGTAGTAGTAGTAGTAGTAGTAGTAGTAGTAGTAGTAGTAGTAGTAGTAGTAGTAGTAGTAGTAGTAGTAGTAGTAGCAGCAGCAGCAGCAGCAGCAGCAGCAGCAGCAGCAGCAGCAGCAGCAGCAGCAGCAGCAGTAGTAGTAGCAGCAGTAGCAGCAGTAGCAGCAACAGTAGTAGTAGCAGCAGCAGCAGCAGCAGCAGCAGTAGTAGTAGTAGTAGTAGCAGCAGCAGCAGCAATAGCAGTAGTAGTAGCAGTAGCAGTAGTAGTAGTAGCAGCAGCAGCAGCAGTAGCAGCAGCAGCAGCAGCAGCAGCAGCAGTAGCAGTAGCAGTAGCAGTAGTAATACTAATAATAGTAGCAGTAGCAGTATGTGAATTTTAATTTAATTATATGCAATTCTTAATTAAGTGCGTCGATAATGTGACATACGCCCACTGCCACACCCTGTCACCTCTGTCGGCTCTGAGACAGGACTGGGTCAACAGTCAACGCGGGTGACACAGTACACGTAGACGCATGGAAATAGTCGCGTTTATTGTTTTGTAAATGCATTTATTAATAAATCATAAACCACCAGAACGTACAGTTACTAGGGCATGGTTCGCTAGACGCGTCTTACCGACAGCCCAGTTATGGTAAATATAGAAACAAAAGGAGTCTAGCGATTTTGTCAAATTGGACCCATGCTCGGGGCAAAAATAAGTAATGTTCTAAAATGGCGCTATTTTGCTATACTTGTATTTAAAACAACCCGTCAAATTTCTTTGATCGGTTTTGTTGCCTTTGTTACTATACTATACTATATCTTTACCCAATAGGCAGTTTCAAATTATAAATGCGACTGGCCGTGATGTTTTAAAATATATGCAGAAATATTTTACAAACTTGACAAATGTGTTTATCATTTTGCTGGCTGCACCCTCTCACCGGCGATATCGCAAAAGCATAAAATATTGAATAGCGTAACAAAATGTCAAAGTGACATAAATGGTAACAAATAAGTATATATTTATATAATTCTTGCTCTAAATGCACTGTCCAAAACACGTCTTAAAATAGTAGATTAATTTAGGATGCAACTTTATATGTTTTTCTATCTTTTTTTCCTTCGCCTTTCATATCCCGCGATATGCCAACATTATTGAATTCTGACGAAAGAGTTTATCGTCCGCTTTGGCAAAATCGCAAAAACCTAGCGTCGCTTGTATATATAATAATAATAATAATAATAATAATAATAATAATAATAATAATAATAATAATAATAATAATAACAACAATAATAATATTAATAATAATAATAATAATAATAATAATAATAATAATAATAATAATAATAATAATAATAATAATAATATAATTATTAATAATAATAATATTAAAACTGTTTTTCTAAAGCGCTAATTCCCGCATGGCGGATCGATGCGCTGTACAAGACAATAAATGTATTAATAAATCCAAATGTAAATTATATTAATTAATTTAAATCAAATCAAACTTTTTTTAAGATGTACACTAATATAAACCTTTATATGTAAATTATATAAATCATATAAATCAATTTAAGATAAATTAAACACTGTTTTAAAGATGTATAGCACTAAATCTCTGTAAATTATATAAATTCAATTAAAACATTTACTAAATCTATGTATGCAAATTATCTATACATTAATCTAAAGCATAGACACTGGATAAAACGTGTATAACACTAAAAAGAAATGATAAAGCAGTGTCCGTCATTTCACAATAATTATTATATAATAATATCAATAATATATATATATATATATATATATATATATATATATATATATATATATATAATATATGATATCAATAATATCAATAATATATATATAATTATATATATATAATTATATATATATATATATATATATATAATTATATATACATATATAATTATATATATATACATATATATATATATATAATTATATATATATATATATATATATATATATATATATATATATATATATATATATATATATATATATATATATAATTATATATATAATTATATATATATAATTATATATACGTATATATAATTATATATACGTTTATAATTATGTTAAGCCTAACATAAACCTGTTCATAGTTTCGTGAGTTCACTTGTAAATACTTCTAATCAGTTTACTTGCTGACAGTTGTACATTACTCCATACAAACAAATAGCTGTATTCTGTCGAATACCAAATTTACCTATCAACGTTTCTGTTAAGGAGATTCGTGATATATATCCGTATATTTCGTTAAGCTCTGCAGTTCGGTTCAGGAGGTGTTAAAATCGGAACAAAATAATGGTGTTCTTGGAGTTTGTTCGTGGATCTCACTAGTACGGGACATACGAACATGAGAGAGGGGTGCTTTTGGAGAGTCGAAACAAAACCCGTGAGATTATTTTTCTCTTTTACTTGACTTCAGAAGACCGAGGGGATTCTGTTGGAGATATGAAGCAACAATCCGAATGATTTGCGTCTATTCGGGAAGTCCGGGAGAGTCACATATTTCCGTAAGACTCCTGAGAAATCGGGGAGTGTTGATAAGTATATCTATATAAGTATATACGTTGAAATGTTACTTCGCGTTGGCGGCCTTTGCCCCAGTCGATATCGTTGACCACAGCAACGGGGCGGGTGTCCTTGCACAAGGTCTAAAATATTCAAATACATCCTCAAAGTGCATGTTCAGAAATGCCGTATGTGGCATTACACGCGGGAATGCGGAGTGTGACATTTAGGGGGTTTCAATAATGCAAACACGCATTTTCGGTGCGTAGACACATTGTGGTTTGCCGATCAGAATTTCACGCAAACACCGCGAAATCGTCCTCGCTACAACGGCTGAACACACCTGTGTTATCGGCCGTTTTTACATTAAGCGAGTTCGCGGACATTTCCAGATAATTCGATCGTTGTGTTATCAAAATACCCCGATCAGATACCGCCGCTTTTTGCAGCGCGTTGTTGACGCGATAAAATCGCGGCGAATCAAAGTCGGACGCGGCCCAGTCATCCGATAACCTTCAGTTGTGTGCGTCGGTTCGACTAATCCCGGCGGCTTCGCGACAAAACGATGAAAGACGAGGCGGGCTTTGGCGCGTCCGCTGGCGGGAGCGGGTTCGCGCCGACGGAGGAGCCAGCGACAAGCGGGCTGCGTCGTTCCGTCGGCCCGCGGGATGTTATTTAAAAGACTGATCAATTATTTACGGCAACAATTTCGGCGCGCCAACGCGCGGCGTGGAGCGAACGGGATAATGTCAGCCGTGAATAATTTATAGAAAATCCTTCTATTATTTATGACGTATCGCCGCGTTAGCAAAACAGCCAAATAGCGGGCTGCTGTTTACCCGCGCGCGCGCTCGTCACAGATTGTAATTACGTTTTTCTATAATTTACTAAGTACAACGTTCGTTTTGCCGACTTCGGCGCGGCAGCGGTGCGGAAAGGGCAAAGGTGGGACATATGTGTGACGTATGTACGTGTTATATGTCCCCGCGATCTCTAGGGAGGTTAATATATTGTCACTATATTGACCACCAAGCCACCTGTCAAGCTGTCCACACATGCACAGACGCACGCACGCACGCACGCACGCACGCACGCGGGCGGGCGGGCGGGCGGGCGGGCGGGCGGGCGGGCGGGCGGGCGGGCGGGCGGGCGGGCAAGCAAGCAACTATAAATTTACAGATAACCTTTAACCGTAGTTACAGCTGCTGAAATTTCCGAGAAGTATATGTTTGAATAATGCAAGACTACTTAAAGACACGCGCCACGCAACAGAGTGACCAGAGACGATCTCTGCCCCGGCCACGTGTTACTCATCTCTACTCATCTCTCACAGGCCGCCTTTAATTGACGTCTGTAACATGGCAAACAAAGTGTTGTGCATGCACACGCACGCACACACGCACGCACACACTCTCATACACACGCGCGCATACGCACACACACACACACACACACACACACACACACACACACACACACACACAGTGTCGCTTGGACACTTAACTTACGACACATCTAGAACCCTAACTTATTTACCGTATTATACATAAAGAAAGAAACTATCAGCGTGAACGTTTTGTCCTTGTTATTAATGCCACCAATTTGCGAAACTCAGAAACGACGCAACCCCGCTGCACGTGTCATTCGTGTATGCGCGTGCAAGCGCACGTGCGTGCGTCGACTATCTCCGTTCCTCCAGTATCAGCTGTTCGCAACCTCGAGACGAGTTCCTTTGTCGCCCAAATTGATCCCCCGTAATCCGGCGGTACGCGACTCGAGCGGGATTTGTCGGCCATGAATTATTAAGCGCGGCATATGATTGATAAGGCGCTGTTTCGTTTGATTTCAGTTCTAATCATCAGCGCGTTAATTCTCTCTCGCCAACAGATGCGATGGCCGTCAGGCGCGCACGTCGACGACGTCCACTCTAATTTAATCCAAACATATTATTATCGTGTACCAGTAAACACTGCTAACTGAACGTCTAATGGGCCTAGGCCGCTATCTGGAGGTCGTTATGTAGGGCCTGTTGTAGGCCCACCAAACAACTGCTTTCGCCGTCGCAAGGCGCTGACGAGTGACAATGCCAGCACAACCTGTTGAACCCAGTCTTAAAAATAAGGTAACCAATTAGGTCCTACCTTTCCGCACGACTTCGATGCAAGATAATAACACTGTAAAACCGGCCGGATTCGCACCCAAAACACCATATGAATAAGGCATTGTACGTTTCACCTACAGTATAACCATGACAATAATAATCCTTTATGAATTATTCCCACAGAAGCTAAACAGTTGGGCGCGGCTTTGGGTTTAAGTGATTTTTGAACCACCAGAGTACTGAAGTGCACATATTTAAAACTAGATATAAAACGCGTTTAAACCATTTTATATAGAGAATCTTAACAAACATAGGGCAGCTTACGTTGCGTTAAACTATGTGTGTATCTTATTGTCGATTTTATTTATTAACTTCAATTTAATTTATATTTCATGTCTGTTACATCGTGTATCTTATTATTTTACATCTTTTAGTGTTGTGTGTCTGTATGCTTGTGTGTGTGTGGATCCCGCTGAAAATAAATCTAGTGTATATTTTAATGTGCACTGTGTTTAACTGGGCTATCCTGAATAAATATATTATATTAATATTATAATTACTAGTATAGCGTTGGACTCTTATTTTATAGTGAAAATATATTTGAATAGACTGACGGATGCACTCGTACGAAGTAAATGTTTTACGAATACGCGCACATTCTTCTGGACGCAAAATCTTGTATGTATGCACACACTCATGCGCCACGTACACACACACACGCGCGCGCACGCGCACGCGCACGCGCACGCACACGCACACGCACACGCACACGCACACGCACACGCACACGCACACGCACACGCACACGCACACGCACACGCACACGCACACGCGCACGCGCACGCGCACGCGCACGCACACGCGCACGCAGACACACACGGACACAAACACACACACGTGTCGAGATTGAATGTGATATTGTAATATGTATATAATAAAAAACAGAATGAACATGTGAATTCTCCTCAGACATGTGCGGTAACTTCCGGTTTTGTGCGACGTTTGACCAAAAGAGGAAATGGTAACTCCCAGAGGATAGTGAATGAACTAGCGAGAGACGACGTTTCCGGGGTAAATATTTTAAATATTAACAGGATACCATTGTGCACAGGACAAAACGGAGGATCCTTGCTTACGCCCTATGTGCCAATCGGCACGAACAGGATTACGTTAAGAGCAATTACATGCTTAGATTACCGAGATGAAAGAGTCACATCTATTTTGAATTATAATATACACATACCTATGGAAACTGCGCGCGTTTCCATGGCAACCGACGAACTATGGCCTGTGTCACACCAGCCTGTCTGGCCTTACCGGACCGGACGGTCAGTGAACTACGAGCCAGGGCGGGGTGACACCGTCCCTACTGCAATTACTATTAATAATATTATTATTTAATTGAAGGGATTGCCGCGTTTATGTGAGTGTCTATGTATACATAATAATTTATTAATTATTTTAATGAGTGTGGACATCGGTCGATCAGAGCATGAGCTCTAAATAATCGTACCCGTGTACCAATACTTCCAGTTAAGTTAAATAATTAAAAACACGTGGGCGTCATGGCATGAACGAACGAACGAACGAACGAACGAACGAACGAACCAACCAACCAACCAACCAACCAACCAACCAACCAACAATCAAACGTAGGAACGAACGAATGAACGAACCAACCAACAATCAAACGAACGAACGAACGAACGAACGATCGAAAAAAACCAACCAACCATCGAACGACGTAGGAACGAACGAACGAACGAACAAACAAACAAACAAACAAACGAACGAACGAACGAACCAACCAACCAACCAACCAACCAACAATCAAACGTAGGAACGAACGAACTAACGAACTTATGAACGATCAAACACAGGCACGAACGAATCTACGAACGAACAAACTGACGAACGATGGAACAGAATAGATCACTTCACTACACAGAGTATAAGTTTTTTTTAACTCTAATTACACACTTGTTATTAATTTTTATCCAGAAATGTATATAACTACGGGCAGAAAAGAGAAGTCTTATGATTGGCATTTCCTTAGTTGCCGACACTCGTAGAATGCACGAGCGCTAATAAAACTGTGACAGATGACTAACCCTTGGTACGGCAATCTTAATCGCTGTAGGAGAGTGACGGTGGTTTCACTGGGCATGTTTAATAGAAGAGTGCACTTTGTTTGAGTCACAACGGTGAATATTTCATCGGGTCTGCCAGAGTGCCAATATCATGACAGCACTTAGACAGCGTCTACCTGGACCTGTTGGACACCGCTACGACGTAACCGACTGATTTTAACAGACAGTACTTCGTAGGCTAATCTCGACAAAACGCCGTATCAATTTTCCGCTGACACAGTTGATGTGACACGTCGTCGTCCTTTGGCAAATAATAATGCGTCTCTGGGAAAAAAACGCGACAATGAATTAGGCGAATATACAAAAACAGCCTTCGGGCACACGTAGATCAGCGAAACCATTAGAACGTAATGCATAATTAATGTGGTACTCACAATTAATTACATGTTGCCGTATTGTGTTTGCGACAGGGGACGCAGGCGGCTACTGACGGCAGCGGTTCAAACGAACAACACTTGTCAACAAACTCACCACTCATGACTGTTGGTGACAGTGGGCGACGTGGGTTTAAGGGCCGCATTTCGTCGTACCCCAGTTGGTGCTGCGGCTACTTTATTAGTTTCGTCTACCATTCCATAGCGCGATGTACAACTGTTTTATCTGGTGTTCTCAATGAACTGTTTCACCAGCCTTGCATGGACTGTGAAAATGAAGTACATTGTCTCGGGCAAGGTTTGTTTGTTCACAGAAATCACTGACATAACGTAAAACGAGAGATCATTACCGAAATGCTAAATATATTTTATTACGTCAGCGCTGGGAAGACTGGACGCTTCACAGAGGTGTCGAAATGGTATTCGATTGAACATGTCAACCAAGGAAGTCTTAAAAATACACCCCGAATAGTCCTAAATAAGTACTGAATCCCGCGGAATAAAAAAATTGCTTTTACTTTATTTTACCATTCACTATTTTAGTAACAGTGGTCCGTCTGTATCACCATGATTTCTCGGAATTTTACGTTAGTACCAACTTCTACAAGTGATCCCAACATGGCTAGAGAGGCCCCAACGCACGGTGTCAGTGTATATGATGGTGTAGATGGCTAGATGCCTCGCACGGCCGAATGAATATCTAGTGGCAGTTCGACATGACTGTGCATTCCCACTGATCTTGATGTCCACGTGCAGGTAATATTCTAAGCGTACACAGTAATGTTCAACCAGCAGCCTAAACAACAGTCACTACTTTGGTTGTAGTCTACATTGCGAAGGCAAGCAAAACTCACCTCAATTTCCCCGACAAAGTGTCTCTGGGTGACAGACAACTGAGACAAGATACATTCTTCAAAACGCATGGAAGCATAATAGAAGTAATCTTCCTTCTATTGGTTACCCAGAAAATAATCGTTAGCCAGGAAAATAGACACATTGCTCAACACAACTCTGACAGCTAATGACAATGCTTGCTCTCTTCTGTGCTATTACGCAATACCTTCTCCGTCAGTAGCTCGCACACGGTGAACTGCGAGTGATCGAGCACGGTGGACCAATTGCTGTTGTCTCAACAGTACAGTGTACATGCTGTCGACTGTAATTAGCAACGATACTAAAATCTCCCAGCCCCAACGTAGAATTTATTGCAGATCTTCAAACGTCTTTTAGGATAACTACACATTGTGGTTCCATTAGACATGTAAGGAAACACTACGCTCCTTCGCGGAATGTTAAAGACATAGCCTATTTTTAAAGAAACGGTTGTTCCTGCAGTAAACGCCAGTTACTGTCTGTAAAGTATTTGTATTTTGTGCACAAAAATGACTGTTTGCAGGCGAAACTTTAAAACTGTGAATATTCTCTCGGGTTTCTTTAACGACGCACGTTTTCTCTCCTCTATTTTACAACACTTGGGAGTCAAATCATAAATGTTATAGATGGTGGCACCGCCTAGCGGAGTACGGATAACCAGTCGCCAAGAAGCAACCCGTGCGTCACTGGAAGGAACTCGGTGCAACACATGTAGCACCAGCTGACCTAGTCAGACCTACAGTGGTCAACGGGCTACCCGTTAGATAAATTGTACAACAATTCAGTGCAATAGGGCGTGCAAGTCTCGCGCGCGAAAACGAGACTGGGGGCAGTTGGGGGCAGGAAGTCCATATTCTCCATGTTAACGTATAGGACTTCGTTTTGTTTTTGGTTGTAATAATCGAACAGTTCCAGTCTAACTATTTCAGTTATACTGTCCGAAGGATTATTACAAGCAGAAGCAGTGGAACACTTTGCCGGTGACAATGCTCACGGAAATCATGAATTTTAATCGATTATTATGGTGGTTGCCATGGCATCGCAGGCTTGTGTTTGGCGATCTTGACTAATAATGAAAAGTGCCATTTTTCGCACAGTACAACCTGTTTGGGGCAAACGTAAAATGTGTTATGATTATTAGACAACTTGTCAGATATAAGTGCTTATCGAAACCACAGCTATGTAAAATGCAAATCCCGTAAAAGACACATACGACCTAAAATTGTGGGGAGTGTCTATTATCTGCACTACATAAATCGCTGTCTATTATAGTGTGGTAAACTCAATATTAAATCGGACATTTCAGATAAGAAAGGTATAACACATGATATATATGTCCTGATTTTCCTTGTATTCATCAGTCGGAAGTTACAACTGTCATCCATCGAATATTATTCTTGTGACCAGTCCCCAAATCAGCTCCAGTCGCTTGGAGTCTCGCTATGTATCGTGACCCACTTACAGGCCCTATTTGTTCTGGAATACTGACAGAGACAACACACAGACACAGATAAGACAGTTTTATTAATTTCCTTACTATACAGTGCCAAAATAATATTTTGTGAAATGTAAAAAACAAAGCAAATGCGTACTTGCTGCATGCCTGAATAAACCCTCAAGTTTACAAGTCAACACAATCCAAAGGTCTTTCTCACTGTCAGACGTATACTTGCAATCTTGTTTTAAGATCGCTTCATACCGACTACACAAGAACCTGACAGAACTTAAAAACAGAAAATACAACAAGATTTCCAGTGAAGATCCATTTTGAAAAGCCATTATAAATGACAAGATGAAACGACAACAACGCACAGATACAGTATTACCAGGTTGATACAGTCAAACAATCCCACGGGTGAAATTCGCGGTGATATTATGTGATTAAAACAAACTACGCCTGGACGTTCGGGGGGTTAGTATACGACGGGAGAGTAGTCAACAAGCTTGACCTGGCAGTCGACAAGTTACGTGAACACGACTAACGTTTACTGCCCGGGGGTCTTCTGGGACACAACGAAATAACTTAGGATACATCATCAAGGACATATGTACAATGCCTGCAATTCTACGCTGCGCTGGTACTGCGCAGTGGATGGATCTCGGCCTGTCACGTGTGTGATCGCTGCTGTTGTCAATGTGTCTCCGTCATCACACACACACGCGTGCTCTGGTCTCTCCGTTCGGACAAGCTGACCTTCCGATACTTCACCCCATCCACTTGCGATGACTTAGCTAGATGACCTTCACCCTTTCACTTCTCCTCACACCACTCATTCTCCTTGCGCACCTGCAGGTGAAGAACAACACCGGAATGAGAATATGTCCGACCAATCATACCGGCATTGTTAATGGATCTTATGACACCAGTTCCTATTCTTCATCAAACATCTATACATGACTCCTTGAATGCAGACATGTTACAGTTTCTTGGCTAAAATCATAACTGAGTATAGTTACTTCTCATGAAACCATTATATGTGATTTTCTCAAAGTAAATATGAGTATAAATTCAGTCTGCTAAAGAAGGCTGCGAAGTGTGGTTGAAATTATTTGGAGAAAAGCACAAACAGTTAGTTTCTTGAGAGGTAAATATAGTCAGTTATCTATATTACTGTTATGTATGTCTGATTTGGAACAGGGCGACTCAGGGTCTATATCAGTTTTAGCATCACCACCAGATTCCCTGCTTCTTTGGTTGAAGTGTGTGAATAATGTAAACTGGTCATTACAAAGGACTGACCATGCTGTTAAAAGTGTTTGTTTTATTGACAGAAATTGACCGTAACAGCATTCTGTGCAATGGAGAAATCCTCATAGGATTTGTGTAACTAAATTTAAAAATCATTGTACATTTCGTGAGAGTAACATGCATGCTACACATATGAATGATATGATCTATGGTACTCCAATTCAATACTTGCTCGAAGAATTTTGTTTACCATAATCATAACTTAATATGCATCTGTACTTTCAAGTAAACAAATCCAATCATGCAACAATATGATGCTATTAACTGGTCCACACCAACAGTTACTGCCCACATCAATGAAGGGAAACAATAATCTAGCTCAGCCTCAGTTACATCAGAATGGAAACCCCTGTGTAGGTACTGTTCCACATGGATTTCAAAAGATAGAAAGTAACCTTGAAAACATCTTTTTAATTCTAAATTCCTGGAAAGAATATATCAATTATACCAAGTGGGAATGATTCATGTCTTTTTTGTGCTGTGTCACAACTCAGCTCATTCCCTAGCTCCATTAAACATTCATCCCTTCACGCTGTGCAGTCACTAACCGTTACACTGCCTGATATAAAAGGACTACTACTCCCAAACTAAGTTGTGTGAAAAACACTATAGGCAGATGGTAAAGTAATTATTTATCAACACACATGCTATTATGACGACGGGGTACACATACTTATAGAATCCAGGCTTGTTAACGAATGTATACCATTGCATTCGAATGCAAGTGTGTAACTTAATTCGAATGCAAATGTGAATGCCTACTTTTATAATCACATTCGAATGCAAATGTTTGGTGGTCGATTGTTTCATGGTTTGATGGTAGTGCCTAAATATGAACGTTTGTTTGTATTATGTGGATTGTTGAGCTGTAGTTTAGGCCTAAATCATAAAACTGCAAGTTTTTAGCATGAAATAAAAAAAACTTAATAACATACAAATTACAAACGTAATTAATAAGACAAAAAACTTAAGTGAGTTACCATTTCAGGCGCACTGAAACAATAGTATTACCAACTGCATGTATAATCTCATGTTCTGGGTGTCCCAATTTTCATCGATTTTTTTCACAAAACCATTCCATGATGTATTTTCCAGTAAACCATTACTGAACAGTACACATCAGCCAGTGGCAGCATTCGATATATATTCAATGAAACATTTGAATAGTAAAATGCTTGGCATTCAAAAGCGAATGTTTGTTTGGCATTCGAATGCGAATGTTTATACATGTATATGGATAGCAAAATTAAACGGCTGCATTTGAATGCCCAAACATTTGAATGCACATTCTAATGAATTTTTAAAATGCAAAAAAAATGCTGCTGTATCACTGCAGTGTTCCACTGCTATATAATGCGCGAGATGGGCCACCTTGCAGTTGTTCTAAGCCACTGCACTCAAAATATGCCAAAATTGCCACCTCATGTATTTATTGCAATAAACATGTTTATATGCTGCTGCATTGTAATTATGCATTTATTTCCTCTCTATATACCAGGGAATAGGTTAAAACCCCCTTCAGAATGGACCATGTTCAAATGGTCTCTTGCTCTGAGTAATACTATGTTGACAAACCTGTTCCTCCTCGGCTGGCGTGAAGTCATTCTTTATGTTAAACGTCTTTCTGATTTCTTCTGGGGTTTTGCCTTTGATCATGTTTGCTACCGTCTTGCAGGTGACATCGAGCAGACCCTTGATGTCTAGGTAGTTGGCTGCCTGCAAGTGCAAGTATGGACACGTTTACTAGTTTATGTGTATACAACCAAGCCACGGTGTCTATGCACACGTGTGTACAACTGCTCCAAGTAGGCTTGTCATCCTGTGTATTATCTCATTTACCTAAGAGTTCACTACGGCTACAATAAACTCAGTATACTGGAACATACACCGGCAATGTTGTTAAACAACGGTTTCATTTTAGATCATTAACTATCGATCACTGACAAAGTGCACCACTCAACAGGAATATTCTCTAATGTATCTCTAATTTCTGACCTATTTCAAGTATCTCTAACTTAAGAAGTTTGCAAATAAACCATCAATTCTGAGACACAAACTTGATTTCACATGCATTGATTTGACACCATTCAAAACAAGCTTACGCCATCAATGAAGTATCCAGAGATACAAACCATGCTCAACGTATCTTTAATTAATATAGATCAAAGACAATACATAATATCATTGTCATTAAGTGAATAGTATTCAACTGATGTTACTATCAAACGCTTAATTTTCAACCAATATTGACAGAGGTCTACCACATGTAATGAGAGCAACTTACAAGGATGAGTTCAAACAGAGTGCCCTGGTCGACTTTGAGGAACTCTGCATCCCACGAGCTGATGTCATCTGTCCTCTTCTCCTTATTCTCATCGTCCTCGGGGGGTGGGGGGTCGTCCTTGTGGTAGGTGCACCATTGGATCACCTTCTTGAGGATGGCTGCGTTGACGTTGGGCAGAGGTACAGCCTCCTCGTCATCCTCCTCCATACCCAGATCTGGGAAAACATGACGATAATTATGTAATTTTTTATCCAGGTCTGTCCAAATTAATGGGCCCAATTCACCAAATATGTTAAACTTTGAAATTCGTTTCACGCCTTAGCAAAGATCTTATTATTCTTGAATATTGAAAACGTTTAATAACTGGATGTGCCTCGAGCCCACTGATTCCAATGTAGCACGGAAATTGTGTCCTGTGTGATACAGTAACAAATGATTACTTTTTACATTATGAAAAACGTCTTAAATTTAACAATGGATTCTGTTTACGGTACAATACAATACACTAAAACTTTATTCTGCCGGACCGTGAAATTAATTTTGCAGCGTTCGTCATCATAAAAATATAAAATAGAGGAGTAGAGAAATAAAAATACAGATAAATTCAGTATTAAAACGGTATGTAAACATTAATCATAATAAAATACAAGACTAATCTATAATATAATTTAAAAATTAAAGTTATAATTGTAATTGTACCTGTGGTCGTCCTTTTACAAATAAAAAAATAAAAGACACAAAATACAACATACACACATAACATCAGAGGTGTTTATCGTTGAGAAGTCATATAGATATAGGATGATAGGAATGACGCATGACATGAACTATCATGATGCATGACATGAACTATCTATCATGAACTTCATCAGCCATAAAGATAGCTATCTTGTTCTGACTGTTCTCTGATTCTATACATCTACTAATGGTTATAAATGTATGAAGGTGTGGTGACTATTATAAACATTCAGTTAATGAGATGATCTCCATAAAAACAGTGTTATTAATCACTGTTTTACTGCACATGTGATTGTTTAGGAATGCGGAGCTATGTTGTTATATGACTTGTCAGTCTGTTCATAAATGTACATTATATACACTAGTGGCTATTATTTCATCATTAAAATGAGTACACTAGATTCATACCTTCCAACATGGTTTTGATGGTCACCGATTGCTTAGCAATCTCGACATCGACATCAAATATTTCTCCATCGGAGCTCTGTAACTTTATGTTCGGCATCTGAAAGAAAACAAAAAACTACATCAGTCATACAAAACACAAACGTTGGCTCTACAGAGTCTCCACATCGTGGCAACATGGTCCACTGTGGATCTACCAAGACCATGAACACATAAACAAATTGTAAGCAACATTCCCATATTTATATGCACAATATACATCAGGTATAATTTTGTGATTCCTGTACAGTACACAGTAACTTTCCCCCGGTAGACAATTAGTGTAACTCTAAAAATCTACTTGAGCTATTTAATAACTTAAATTGTAACGTGTAAGCTTGAGTTGTAGCCATGAGCAACCTGATTATGGAGTAAGTATGAGGTGGATTCCAATCATAATTTTGTGGCTATTTTTAACAAGATTTAACAAGATTGCCACCTAGAGAATCAACTCTAGATGGCAGGTGGACAAGGAAGCCGTTTGGCTTATCGAGAGTCCAACCTATCTATCTAAGTATACCCTGCCCGTCTTAGGTATATGTCAATTTTATTTTTAAACATATTAACACTTCTAGCACCTACACAATCAGCTGATAATTTGTTCCATTCGTTTACTATTCTTTGGGAAAATGAAAATTTTCTAATATCTAGTCTACACTGCTTCTTTGCTAATGCAACTCCATGTCCTCTAGTCCTTCTCTCTTCCTTGACCGTGAAAAAAATATTTCTGTCAATATTTTCATACCCATTCAATATTTTAAAAACCTCAATCTGATCTCCTCTCAATCTTCTGGTTTCTAGTGTTGTTAGACCACATTCTTTTAGACGCATTTCATAACTAATATTCCTGAGTTTTGGTATCATTTTTGTTGCTCTCCTTTGTACTCTTTCTAGCATATCAATATCCTTCTTGCGATATGGCCTCCATGCTTGTATACATAATTCTAAATGAGGCCTAACTATTGTTTTATAAAGCGGTACTATTAGTTCTTTTTCTTTGTATACTATATTTCGCCTAATTAATCCAAGAATTTGGTTTGCCTTCGCTGCTGCAATTCCACACTGCTCTGATACCTTCATGTCAGCACTAATGGTTAAACCTAAGTCCTTTTCCTTTACAGTAGTATTTAGTACAGTACCACCCATTGTATATTGTGCATTTTCATTCCCATGTCCTGTGTGGAGGCACTTACACTTTCCAAAGTTAAACAGCATTTGCCATTTCTCAGACCATTCTATCAACTTATTTAGATCATCTTGTAAATGCTGTCTATCTGCATCACTTTTTATTTTCCTAAACACTTTTGTGTCGTCCGCAAACTTCAACACCTTGCTTGTTATGTCATCATCCAAATCATTGATATATATTAAGAATAAAATAGGTCCCAATACTGATCCTTGCGGTACTCCACTCAAAACAGATTTCCAATTTGAAACCTCCCCATCAACTACTACTCTTTGTCTTCTATCAATAAGCCATTTTTCTATCCAGTTAATCATACTATTTCCTATGCCATGGGCCTTTAGTTTAAGTAGTAATCTTTGGTGTGGCACTTTGTCAAAGGCTTTTTTAAAATCTAAGTAGATTATATCTACTGGTGATCCCTCATCTACCCACTTTGTGACATCTTCCAAAAAACATAACATATTTGTTAAGCATGACCTCGCTTTTAAAAACCCATGTTGAGATGTGTTTATCAATTTATTTTTAACAAGAAAATCAACCAAGTGATCTTTAATTAGTCTTTCTAATAGTTTACAAATCACCGATGTTAAACTCACTGGTCTATAGTTCTCTGACTTGCTTCTTGATCCTTTTTTAAATAATGGTATGATGTTTGCTTCTTTCCATTCTACCGGAACCACTCCTTCCTCTAATGCCAAATTGAACACTGTTGCAAGTGGTATGCTAATTTGTTCTACAATTTCCAGTAGTAATTTGGGAGGAATCCCATCCACTCCTGGTGATTTATTATCCTTCATATCTCTTATTTTCATAGCTACCATTTTTGGGGTTACAGTTAGTTGTCCTAAATAGTCACACTCTCTCCCTTCGAACTTAGTCTCTAGTACTGGTAATGTACTAATATCTTCCCTGGTAAACACCGAACTAAAGTATTCATTTAGGTTTTCTGCCATTAAGAATCCCTCCGTTATTATGTTTCCATCACTACCTTCTAGTGGCCCGACCTTATCTTGAACTTTCTGTTTACTTCGAACATACGCATAAAAACTCTTGCTGTCATGTTTTATGTTGAAAGCTATTTTTTGTTCATAGCTTCTCTTCGAATTTCTAATTTCAGCTGTAGCTTGATTAAGTGCTTCTTTATAAATGGCATAGTCTTCTTCACTTCCAGTATGTCTATATGTCTTCCACATCATTTGCTTGTACTTGATTTTTCTACTGGCTTCCTTCGATAAGTGTTTCTTCTTTGACCTTTTCCCTTGTTTTTTCAAGGGGACAAATTTGTCAACGACGCAGTCAATTTCCCTCTTTAAGATATTCCAGCATTCTGTTGCTGTCTTATTCTTCAGTGTGTTATTCCAGTCTATCTTCGCTAAATATTCCCTCATGTCCTTATATCTTCCTTTGTGAAAAATTTTTCTGTACCGTATTTTTCTGTTCCGTTCTCCTTTTACTTTGATGATAAAATGTATCTGGTTATGATCACTACATCCCAGTGGCTCACATATATTGACATTATCAACAAATTCCTTCTGTGAGCTCAAAACTATGTCCAACACGTTCTTGTCCCTGGTTGGTTCTAACACATGTTGAAAAAGGAAACTATCTTGTACTAAATTTAAAAACTCTTGTTCCTCTCTCCCAGGACTCTGTAGAGATGTCCACTTTATATGCCCATGGTTAAAATCCCCCATAATAATACAGTCCCGTTTACTCACTTCTTTTATAGCGTTGTGCATTTTTTCATTCTCTTCTATGCTTATGTTTGGACTACGATAAACTAACCCAACAGTTAATGTTGAGTTTCCTGTAACTATGTTACACCAGACAGCTTCACATTCTGCTTCTTTTTCTAATTTTATTTCGTAAGCCTGGATGGATTCTTTAATATATAAAATAACTCCGCCTCCCCTTCTTCCTAATCTATCTTTCCTAAACATTACATATCCTGTCATTCCTAATTCGGCATCTGATATATCGGGGGTGGCCCAAGATTCAGTTATACCTATTATGTGAGGGTCAATATCTTCTACCATAATGTTTAGTTCATTTCTTTTGTTTACTATGCTCCTTGCATTTAAACAAACACATTTATAACCAAATTTCGTAGGGCTTTCCAGGCTGTTTTTTGCTGATTTCTTTTTGCTGTCTTTAGCTATGCCTCTAGTATTTGGCATCTCTGTGTATCCCCCCTGCGAAACTAGTTTAAAAAATTGCAACCTGTTCCTCTGTCCATAGATTGAAGCAGGTTCTCGGAGAACACTGCTGCGCCCTTTCCGCTTAGATGGAGGCCATCTCTCACGTACATATCTTCCTTCCCAACAAAGTATCCCCACAAATCTACAAATCCAACTCCTTCTCCTTCACACATCTGCTCCACCAGAGCATTGATTGCCATCCTCTTACAGTTTCTATAGGTTGCTCCCCTTCCTCCGATTACTGGCAAGATTCCTGAGATAATGATCTGTTCAACTCTTGTCTTCTTCAGTTTCCCTACCAACTGTCTGTATCTTTGCACTATTCTAGTTGTCCCCTCCCTGTCTGCATTGTTCGTCCCTACATGTACTAATATCGATCCTCCCTGGCCATGCCCCAACACGTTCTCTACCCTATCTGTCACATGCTCAATCCGAGCGCCCGGAAGACAAACAACAACATCTTCTCCTTTGTTTAACGTCTTGTCCGTCTTTCGCAAAATTGAGTCGCCCATAAAAACCCTTTCTGTTCTCAATGCACCCTCGATCACTGCTTCAGAGTAGCTCCTCCGTTTTGCATCTCCCTGGTTGCTGACTTTCCCCCCTGCCGCTTTCTCTGTTCCTTTCTTTCCTGTCTCTTTTCTTCCTGACATCTTCCTTGTTATTGACTTCCGTTTGGTCATATCTACTCTCAGTTCCTTTCTTCCCTTCGTCTTTCCTCCTGTCGCATCTACTTCTATCATCTCCTGTCCCCTTGTCCCTCCCTCCTTCTCTACTGTCACTTTCTCCACTGTCTCCTTCATGCATGGCATGTTTTCTGTTGTTCTTTCTCCATTTGTTTTCCTTGCTATCATCCTCCCTCCTCTCTCCATCCCCTTCACAAGATCCGTTAGCTTAGCTAGCTCTGCCGTCAGACAGTCCACTTTCCAACACCCTAAACATTGGAAAGTAAACCCTTCCTCCGTTGTCTCTGACCAAGACTTTCCGCACCCCGATAAGGCAAAATCCACCAAGCTGTGGCAGTGATCACACAGCAAGTGCCTCCTTGCCTTCACTTGCCGCTTGGAAGGTGCCATAATACGATTGATCAAATCAACTTAGTTTATACCAACTTAGTCTTTAGAAAGACTGTTTGTTTATTGTGTACAGCAACTGCAGCACACTACGTGTTATAAACAACTTACTACCTATGCTACCATGAACAATAATTTTATTCTGTACTGGTACCGTTCCCTAGCGGATACTTTGGACACTACCTATATAAACAGACTAGGGCTTTCTGCTAAAACACTTGCTTATTTTTAATAACAATGGCACCGAATCAAAGAATTATCCTATGTATGCAGCTGTTTTGCTTACCACTTTATCTGTTATATATCATATCAATTTATCAGATTTGCTAAATTTTGTTTACAATCTTGTTGAAAGCTAGATTACCCTATTTCACCCACTATAAATAATAGTCTGCACAAACTAAGGATTCCTACTAAAAAGCTTGTTTATTTTTAATAACAATGATACCTATTCAGAGTGTTACCTTACACATATAGTTGTTACGCTTATTGCTTTGTCTCTTATATACGATATCAAATAAACAGATTTTGCTCAGTCTTGTTTACAATTTGTCGAAGGCTAGATTACCCTATTATCACCCACGTATACTAATTTGTTCAAAAATACTGTTTACTAACTAAATTTAACCAAAACTGCCACTCAATATATGTCTAGTACACCCTTATGAATAACCTTAGCACAAAAATAATACTTATCAATCAATACTTCCGCTTGTTTTTCAACTTTTATACACCACCAAAATTCAAACATCTGCATCCACCAAGTTTCCCGCCAGAAAGGTAAGTAAGGTAGATAGGGCCTAATTACTCCAACCCCCATATCGTACATATAATTTGAGATTAACATATATTCGCCATCGATAAACATGAAATAAACTACAAGTTGCGAAAATATGGTAACTATTTGTTCTGATGACATGACCATACACGATTTGTAGTCACGTCCAAGAATAGTACACACTGCACGATGGTCGTACGGACGCCATGTTGTTAGGTCGAAAAATACGAACTTGATACATAATGTCGAACATTTCTCTATCTATGCAAGCAAATAGCACGTATAAATACCTTGCGTGGCTGTACCTTTACAGTGGAACAAGGACAACTACTGTTTGTTGACTAGATCTGAACAAAAAGAAGAATCGCACAAGTCTAGACGAATACACAACACTCAACACAGGCCGAGCAGTTGTGACGTCACTGAAAACCTCGACCTTTCACCTTGTACACATTCAGAAATCCAACGCAGAAGTGCGCGTGAAGGTGCATACTGTAAACTTTATGTTATCTGATTATTTGTTTGTTTTGTGCATATTCCATGGTACAATATAGTCCAAGTTGTCTGAAAGAACGAGTTCAAAGAAATGTGACCCAAAATTGTTAATTAATGGTACATAACATTTTGCTTTCTTGCCAAATTGTCTCAAATGTACGTGATTTTGAGGCCAAGCATATGGAAGTTTGCCTCTACGCTAATTTTCGATCAGTCCCAAGAATTTGTTGACTCAATGCATACTTATTTGCTTACCTACACGACAGCTGCAATGTAAGCTTAATAATAATTAAAAAAAAAAAAATTATGTTATTGCAGTCTGCCCTTTTGCCTTGCAACATTTGGGCAGCACTATTGATGTTTACCCTTACTACACCTGTTATAGTACAACCCCGCCACTGTCAGTGCCCGTTCTTAGTAACCAGGTAACGACATTCGTTCTATACTATAGTATGATATATCGTCGACAATGTCAATTGTCATCGATTCGTGTTCGTTGCTGGGTCATGTCATGAGATAGGGCCTAATTACTCCAACCCCCATATCGTACATATAATTTGAGATTAACATATATTCGCCATCGATAAACATGAAATAAACTACAAGTTGCGAAAATATGGTAACTATTTGTTCTGATGACATGACCATACACGATTTGTAGTCACGTCCAAGAATAGTACACACTGCACGATGGTCGTACGGACGCCATGTTGTTAGGTCGAAAAATACGAACTTGATACATAATGTCGAACATTTCTCTATCTATGCAAGCAAATAGCACGTATAAATACCTTGCGTGGCTGTACCTTTACAGTGGAACAAGGACAACTACTGTTTGTTGACTAGATCTGAACAAAAAGAAGAATCGCACAAGTCTAGACGAATACACAACACTCAACACAGGCCGAGCAGTTGTGACGTCACTGAAAACCTCGACCTTTCACCTTGTACACATTCAGAAATCCAACGCAGAAGTGCGCGTGAAGGTGCATACTGTAAACTTTATGTTATCTGATTATTAGCAACAAGTTCTACAAAAATAAAAAACGTTATTTAGAAAATATCCAAAACTGAATGGTGTACGCAAGTTTGCG